>JAJTWQ010000221.1:0-442500 GCA_029007595.1 Solanum commersonii
AGTTGTCCCAACGCATATATAATAGTAAAAGATAATGGATTGGGTAAAGCAAACTGTGGTGCAAAGCGCCGGCAATCCTCAACAAGTAGGAGGGTCCGGTTGCAGGGAACCCGTCTGTAACCTCGGTGGGGGCACCTCGGTAGTGCCCACGGCATCAATCGTAGCACCCTCGGTAGTGCTCACTCTTACTCTCTCGGCGTCTCCCGCAGCAAGTTGGGCCGCTACAGGCGGGCGAGCTCGCGCCCCGCTCGCTCACGCTCCCTCTGTGGCGCAACTCCTCATCGACTATAGACGCCCTCCTAGCCTCCTTCTCCCCGCCTACGCTTTCTCTTGAGGGCTTTCTCCTCCTCGGTGCGGTGAGAGCGATGCCGTTGCCTTTTTGCCTGTGTAATTAGAAGTCCCTCTCTGCGATCCCACGAAAAAGGGCATCTAGCACGTATCATCGGTCGGTGCGGTGGGGGCAATCTGGGGCTCGACGCGGAGTGCAAGAAGAATGGTCTCGATATCGGGACCAGGAGACTAGCTATGTCCGCCCGCAAAGAAGAGATGTACGCGGGTCGGGGCTGGTCGCCGAGGACTCTCGGTTCGAAGGCATCCGAGATTATTGAGCGGCCCGGGACTTCAGGTCCATCATATCCTCCATCTGCGCTCTCCACTCTAGCCTCGGACTCGATTGACTTTTGCATCCGGGGCTGAATGTGGTGTAGCAACGTAGCCATCTCCGAGCTTCCAGCTTCCGAACTTTGGCCAAGGGAACAACAAATGCGCCCAAGCTGCGGTGTGGGCCCGGACGGCCGGGGGCCCATGCTAGTTTGCACGAGAAGAGGAGCCCGGACATTATTCGGTGTGACGGAGCGTTTGAAATCATCGCCACATGCTCCGCCCCACGTGTGTACCGCAAGATCGGTACCCAGAGGTACCTCAACCCGAGGCTCTCTGCGCGGTCTTTGCTACATTCGCCTCATCCCGAATGAGGCCGATGTCCAATGCTTTGTAGGGGTGGACTAGTACGTCATAATGCCGGGATCGGCACTCCGAGTCCCTACACAGGCGAAAAATAAGGCAAGGAAAAGGGTAAGTCGTGGAGGTCTGAGATGCCCTCCTCGTGGATCTGCCCGGCATGCGGGCAAAGTCAATCTCTACTCCCGCTACCAATGCCGCTACCATGTTGCTCTGTCCCACGTGACTTGATTATCTGCTTTAGTCGGCGACACCCTGTTCCGCACCAGTAACCAGAAGAATTTGGCCACAAAGGTCTATGTCGCCTTCTTGATACCCAAACGTGGAGCAGCAACCCATTCAGCACGCTCGCCATCTGCAGCAATGTATTTGGCCAACCAGTGTATCACAGCCTCTCGCTGCTCAAAATTTCTCTGGAAGGCACCACTCCGCACAATGTCCCATCTGTAGTCAAACTCTGCTGTATTAAGGGACCAAGAGTGACCGCAAAGTGGGACCAGAGAAACCGTCGGATGGTGGCGGGGATATGTCAATCGGGCACCCTCGGACCAATGTGGAAGTTAGTGGGTCCCGAGCTAAGGGGTTTGACCTCTTCGAAATGGAGCGGAAAGTGGCAAGATAGGAAGCATAGAACTCCCGCATCTCTCCTCATTGTACGTCCCCGGGTCTTGAGCCATCCAGTCACACTTGTGGAGGGTGAATAACCGGTGAATGTCTGGAATAGTGTGCAAGCTCCCGTCCGAACTCTCGCTCTTCCGTGATCGGTCGGGCCATTTTCTCGTTGTCATTTACCATCTTAGCATCCCTCGTATATTTGCCATTGGCCCTCGACACACCATCTATTTTGCTCACCGGCTACGGGAGTAGGAGCATCATTCGGGGCATGGGTATGGACTCGAACTAGTGGCCTCGTCGGATGAGGCCGCTTGATCCTTTCTCCCGATCCGGTGGAAGATTTAGCATGGGACCCCTGAGCTGCAGAGGCGGGTCGGATCGTGAAGAATTGGGCGACCGGGAGCCGGAGGCATGGTCAAATCCCGAGGAGACCAGAAAATATAAGTTGCAGATGGAAACCACGGATATGCAGAACGGTCCGTAGATCAATCTACGGACCGTAGTCCACTTCCGTGGTTTTACACTTGGCTAATTTTTCGTGTGTGTATCCAATGACGAACCTCATCTACGGTCCGTAGACGGGGTATCGTGGATGCCATTTATGCCCAAATTTTACCCTATCTTCCAAGGTCCTAAAGTTCAACATTAACAAGCCTCATCATGCATTTTAACACTCAATTATGCTAGTTCTTCATTCGTACGATTCCGATTGGTTATTTAACACATAATTTAGAGAAATTTTGGAACCCTTAGTCGAAACTTACATAAAGGCTTACAATCACATATAATCAAACTACACAATCACTATCTATCATTCTAAGGGTATTGTAACTTGTAAATTAATCATGTAATTACATTAAACAATAACCCTAGTTAAGACCCAATTCCCGACGTACTATATTCATGCTATGAATCGAAATTCAAAGTGAGGATCAAATTCATTACCTTGCAAGCAACGAGGAGTGGGGGATTGTGTGATGACACGGCTTAGCACAACAATTGAACCACTTCTAGTGCTATCAAACCCAACACCGGATTTTAAAAAATGAAATATGGGATGGGGGTAAACTAAATTGATGGTAGTGTGGTAATATAAGGAAGGGAGAGTGGCGTATGGCGGTTATGGAGTGGATTAGGGGAGATGAAAGGGGTGGGGAAACGGTTATGGGTAAATGGAGGGAATTGGGAGTGGGTTTGAAATAAGGGGTTATTTAAATAAGGGGTCCTAAATTCGGGTCGAGATAGTCCTAGGGTTTGGACTCACGAGACCCGTCTACGGTCCGTGAGTCGATCTACGGTCCGTAGATGGGTACCGTAGATCACTTGATTTGAAATTTTAGGGACTTACCTTGGATCTACGGATACCATTGACGGTCCGTGGATCAATCGACGGGCCGTCGATGGTCTCCGTAGACCTGCACTTTGAACTATTTCGCAGATACAACGGAGATGGTGTACCTGCACATGTAGCAACCATTAAGCTATTTTTTTTTTATTTTTTTTTTGTACATTTTCTTGACACTTTTTAGACACGGACCCTATACTAATTCTAGCCAACACTGATAACTAAATTAATGCAAACATGCAAGTAAACAGAGCAAACTAAACTACTAATTAGAAAATTTAACCCTATCATTGGCTAGATTGTACATCTTGGGTTGCCTCCCAGCGGCGCTTGATTTAACGTCGCTGACACGACGCGGGTGTCTTGATTACTCGGACTTCATCAAGATTGTAGGCCTCAATCACTTCTTGCACAGTTTCAGCATTTCCCATATAGATCTTAATCCTTTGCCCGTTTACCATGAACCTTGTTCCATCCTTCTTCTCAAGCTCAACCGCTCCATGCGAGAGCACTTTTGTGAGCAAAAATGGCCCCGTCCACTTAGACTTGAGTTTGCACGGAAATAAAGCAACCTAGAGTTGAATAACGGCACGGATCACCAACCACAAATTCTCGCTTTTCAATTCTTTGGTCATGATACCTCTTCATCTTTTCTTTATAAAGGCTGAACTTTCATAAGCTTGTAGGCGAAATTCATCGAGCATATTCAAGTCATTCATCCTTTGGTTAGATGCGGCGCTCCAGTCCAAATTTAACTTCTTCATTGCCCACATAGCCTTATGCTCTAGCTCCACTAGAAGATGACAAGACTTCCCATATACAAGTTAGTAAGGAGACATACCTATGGGGTATTGTATGCTGTGCGATATGCCCAGAGGGCATCATCGGCTTCCTTCGACCAATCCGTTCTATTAGCATTCGCGTCTTTGCCAATATCTCGTTTGATCTCTCCGTTGGATACTTCAACTTGACCACTAGTCGTGGATGGTAAGGAGTGGCTACATTGTGACGGACACCATATTTCTCAAGTAGTGCCTTGAAGAACCTATTACGAAGTGAGAACCTCCATCGCTAATTATGGTCTCGGTGTACCAAATCGAGAAAATATTCTTTTTCAAGAATGCGGTGACACTTTTACCTTCATTGTTGGAGAGTGCAACTGCTTCTACCCATTTCGATATATAATCAACCGCAACAAGAGTATACTTCATCCCATATGAACTCACAAATGGACCCATAAAATCAATACCCCATACATCAAACAACTCTATCACCAATATCGGATTCATTGGGAGCTCTTGCCTCTTTGAAATCCCTTCTTCTCTTTGGCAACGATCACAAGATTTGGCGAAATCATGAGAATCTTGGTGAATGGTGGGCCAATAGTACCCATATTGCAAAATCTTATGTGCAGTCCGAATACCACTATGATGCCCACCAACAGGTGATGAATGGCATGCTTCAAGTACACTTAACATCTCCACCTCAGGCACACATCGACGAATAATCCCATCAGCACAACTACGATATAAGTAGGGTTCATCCCAAAAGAATCTCTTCACATCATGCATAAATTTTCTTCTTTGGTGAAAAGACAAATCGGGGCACAATGTCGCTTGCCAAATAATTAGCAAAGTCGGCGAACCAAGGGATCAAATCATGAGAAGCGACCAATACCTTTTCATCCGGAAAAGCATCATTGATTTCAGCCCTATCTCCAAGCTTTAGCATAGCCTCTTCCTCTAATCTTGACAAGTGGTCGGCGACTTGATTTTCGATCCCTTTTCTCGTCTTTACTACAAAATCAAACTCTTGTAGCAGCAATACCCATCTAATCAATCTCGGTTTGCATCCTTTTTTGCCATCAAATCCGCAATGCGAGTACGGAATGGTCGGTATGCACTATGACCTTAGTACCAAGCAAGTATGATAGAAATTTCTCAAATGCAAAAACCTTTGCAAGAAGCTCTTGTTCGGTCACGGTATAGTTCTTTTGAGCCATATTTAGAGCTTTGCGGCATAGTAAATAGGGTGAAGAATTTTCTCTCGCCTTTGACCCAATACTACACCAAGCGCCAATCCACTTGCATCGCACATCACTTCGAACGGTTGTCCCCAATCCGGTGAAATAATGATTGGTGCTGAACTAACTTTTTTCTTCAACTCTTCAAATGCTCTAAGACAGTCATCATCAAAATAGAACTTACACTCTTTCTCAAGCAATTTGCATAATGGATGTGCAATTTTGGAGAAGTCTTTGATGAATCTTCTATAAAAACTCCGCATGCCCAAGAAAACTTCTAACACCTTTTACGAGAGATAGGTGGTGGAAGCTTTTCTATTACCTCAACTTTAGCTCTATCAACCTCAATACCTTTCTTAGAAATGCGATGACCCAATACTATACCTTCTTTCACCATGAAATGACACTTCTCCAGTTCGGCACCAAGTTCATAGTCTTCACATCCTTTAAGCACCTCGGACAGATTATCTAGACAATGGGCAAAGGAATCACCTACAACTGAAAAATCATCCATGAACACTTCAATAGCATCCTCCACCATATCTGAAAATATCGACATCATACATCGCTAGAAGGTTGCTGGAGCATTGCACAACCCAAAAGGCATCCATTTGAAAGCAAAAGTCCCATATGGACAAGTGAAGGTGGTCTTCTCTTGGTCTTCTGGAGCTATAGAAATTTGATTGTAGCCAGAATACCCATCAAGAAAACAATACCAACCCTTTCCTGCACGTCTATTCAACATCCGGTCCATGAATGGCATGGGAAAGTGATCTTTCTCACCATGCATTCAATTTTCGATAATCCATGCAAACTCTCCATCCAAAGAACGGGCCTCATTGGAACAAGCTCATTCTTTTCATTTGGAACAACGGTCATACCTCCCTTCTTGGGCACACACCGCAAAAGGGCATACCCAACTACTATCCGCAATGGGATAGATGACTCGCATCAAGCCACTTTATGATCTCCTTTTTAACTACCTCTTGCATAGGTGGATTTAATCTTCTTTGGTGCTCAATCTTTTGCTTATGCTCGGCATGAGTTGGATTTTATGAGAGCAAATACCGTGGGGATCCCAATAATATCTCGCAATAGTCCACCCAATAGCTCGCTTGAACCTAGATGTTGAAAGTCGCTTCTTCATTATTCAATCTGAACTTCATCTGGCCCTTTTCCATATCAACCAACGCACGCCCTGTAGTAAGAAATGGTCTCCCAAGGATGATGGGGACCTCAAAATCAACCTCACAGTCAAGAATCACAAAATTCGTCGGAAAGACGAAGGACTCCACTTTCACGAGCACATCATGGAGCACACCTATGGGCCTCTTCACAGTCCGATCAGCCATTAGTAACCGCATTGCAGTAGGCTTTGGGTCCCCCAGACCTAACTTCTTGTAAATAGACAAAGGCATGAGATTGATGCTAGCACCAAGATCACACAATGCCTTAGCAAAGTGTAGCAACCCTATAGTACATGGGATCGTGAAAGCCCTGTGGTCTTCATTCTTCCGCACCGAGAGATCTTGTAGCAATAGCACTACAATGCCGCAACCGTCGTCATCTTCAAAACTCACGCACCTCTTCTTTGTCACCGAGATCTTTCATAAACTTGGCATACCCGGGCATTTGCTCCAAAGTGCTTCTATCAAAGGAACATTGATAGAAAGTCGCTTCAATATAGTGATAAATCCGCGATATTTGCCATCTTCGCCTTTCTTTACTAACCTCTCGTGGGAAAGGTGGTGGTGGTCTAGGTATGGGGACCACTTTTCGAGGTATCTCGGCTTCTTGTTACGTCAGCAGTCTCGGACTCCTCTCTAGCTTTCACCGCATCATCCGCTTTTCGATCTCGGTATCCACCACGAGATGGCATAGGTGGATCTATGGTTTGCTTACCTCTCGAGTAGTAATTGCCATACAATGACCATCATTCTGGGATTCTGGATGGTATTGCTAGGAAGAGTGCCGGTTGACGATGGGTTCACTATAGTAGACAATCGAGTCATCTCGTCGCTCCGCATGCTTTATTGACACCGCATGGGCATCAACCTTTTGACCAATGCCGGATAAGTCGTTCGCATCTCCTTCACGTTCTCATCGGGGTTGCATCAAACCTTCTCATCATCTTCGCATCATATCTTCAATCCGCGCCAAATTACCTCCGGCCTTTCCTAGCACCGCATTCTCGATTTTGAGGGGGGAACATAGGGTCCAACCCTATCGTTTCGTTGCCATAATTGTTCCCGTTATAGTTGTTGTCACGATTGAAGTTCCCATCCCGAACATAATGACCCTCTCGGTTGTAATTTCCATAGTTCGACCTTGGTTTCCTTGACCTTGGCGCCAATTTTCCGTGTTGGATCCTTGGGCATTTGGTCGGAAACCCCGTCCGATCATTCACCGCATAAGTGTCTTCTTCATAGTAACACTCCTCAACCGGTGGTGGAGTTCTTGTCAAATAGTTCACGCATTTACCTTTTCTCGCTCCTCCGCTCACATGCTTCAGAACCAATCCCAACTCTGTCCTCATCTGAGCCATCTCCTCACGAATATCATCTGCAGAGTTAACGGTTGCATTATGAACGGCAAATGTGTTTCTCCCAGTATCTGCTCTCCTAGTGCTCCATGCTTTATTGTTGCGAGAGATCCTTTCTAGTTTTTAAAAAATCTGTGCATATGAACAATCACCATATGAACCCCCAGCAATAGTGTCAAGGACCGCTTTATTGTTATCATCCTATCCTCGATAGAAGTACTCCTTCGCCGACTCATCATCAATGCGGTGATTTGGAACACTTCTAACGAATGAAGTGAATGTCCCAAGAGTGCTCCACGAGACTCTCCAGGTAATGCTACAAAATTGTTGACCCCGTCTTTGTGATTGAGCTTCTTGGATACCGGATAGTACTTTGCTTTGAACACCTCCGCCAATTGGTCCCATGTAAATATTGAGTTATAAGGAAGCTCGGTGGGACCATACCGCAAAGACGCTTTGTGAGTGATAGAGGAAACACTCGTAGCCCAATGACGTCCATATCTAGGTCCGGTCTACCCACACAACTCTTGCAAACTACCCTTAGCATGGCTAGGTGAGCATGTGGGTCCCTCGATGGCAATCCCGAGAATAAGCCTCTTTGGCCGTAAGCATCGCATCAACCGCTCGTCACCAGAAATGTGTGCCCTGGAGATAAAGGAGGTAGGACAATGGGTCCATCAGAGTTTTCTATGTTCAAGTCGGCCCGATAGTTGTCATATTGTCGTGGGCCTAATGGATCTTCCGCTCTCAATGGATCTCCCAATCGATTTTCCACGGAGCCCGGTTGTCACCACCTACTACCCTCTCGCCGTTGTAAATCCTCGCATGATCCAGATTTCCTCCGATAGGATTAATTTGACCTCTTGGATTATTCATTCTTCGTAAAGTGCGGCTTAGCTCTGGATCGTAAGGAGTGAGTGGTTCACCCTGACTCCGTGTACTTGGCATACACTAGAGGTAAAACTTGAGAGAAACAAAAACAAAAAGAACAAAGTAAAATACGGAAATATTTGACTAACGTTCAATAATGTAGTTAAAATAACTCTAAAAGCCAAATTTCCCCGGCAGCGGCGCCAAAATTTGATACGCTCAAATTACACTTCCCTACAGAAGCATAAGCGATCGTTATCAAGTAGAGAACCCAACTTGTAGATTGGGGTTGATCCCACAAGGAAAAAAAATGGTTTAGACTTTACTTTGCAATCCCTTCCAAGTGTATTACATGCAAAGTGATAAGTTAGGTATCTCTAAATCCTTGATCCGGCATCTAGAGAATTTCACCCCGCACCTTGATCCGGCTACGTGTGTACACTTTACTAACCCTTACCTTTACCTTATATTAGACATCATAATCGATGTTTGGCTTAGTTATTACTTCGCACCAATCGATACTAGTCTATTAGATAGTATCACACTAAATCTATGTTGATAATTCTTTTCTTGTTGATTTCCTCCTTGATCCGGCAAGTAGCAACAAGGCGAGTTCTAACGTTGGCCACCGTTAGAAAGACTTCTAAACGAAAGAATTATCAATGCATGCAAAATACTATTCACGAATTGCTTAATTACTATTCATATTTTGTTAATCGCTCATGGTTCCCACAACCCTAGTTGTGGATTTAGTTACTCATATTAGCAAGAACATAATTCATAATTTTAGAAGAAGAAATCATGAACTTACGTAATGAAAATAATAAACCCAGAAATTCAACTTGAGTTGCAAAGCCAAAAATCTTCAAAATGAACTTGTAAATTTAATAATTGTCAAAGTTGTAATTCAATCTCCAAAGTCAAAAGTAGAACTACAATAATAATGTCTAACCCCCAAAAACGAGGTTTACATGCCCTATTTATAGAAAAACAAATCATAATTTAAAAAGGAAACAATTTAAGGAAAGTCTTCAGTGTACGCGTCTTCAATCCACGAGATCGACTTACGGACCGTCGATGGATCTACGGCCCGTAAGTCCCTTCCGTAAGCCAGACTTAGAAAATATTTGAGCTCTCAAAAATCAGCCTCAAGCAAACGACGGACGAGACGCACAGTCCGTCGATTTATCCACGGCCCGTCGATCCTCCGTAGCTCCATACTTAGAATCTTCAAAAATCGGGTACTAGAACCCTTCTCCGTCACTTTCTACGGTTTTGCGAATGCACGGTCCGTAGGCTGATCTACGGGACCGTCGATTGACACCGTGGTTCCACACTTGGTCGATTTCCCGATTTGTCATCCGTCCCTTGGCCGCCGATCTACGATCATCACCTACGGACCGTCGTGGACCTACGGTCCGTAGACGGCTCCGTGAATGCTCTTTTTCCGCAATTTGATCGTTGTCTCGATACTTCTACGCCTGAACATCTTTCCTGCAAAAACATAATAAAACACATAAAAACCAATACGATAAGGCCCTAGACACACACAGCTTGTAAGTTAAATGTATTAGAAATACCGTAAACTCACGGTATATCAAAAATCGTAGTAGAAATCCTAACCTCAATTGGTGCATCATTATTCTTATCATTTTCTAAGAAACCCATTCATGTTATGATAACTTTACTAATTGTAGTTTCCAAAGTTACATTGTTCATTATCTAGTCACCACTTTAATCAATCCACTTCCAATTATCAAACCATTCCATATATCGTATATACCACACAAGTATTGATCCCACTACTAGATGACTAGCCTAAAAAAAATATAATAAGCTCATTAAATCCCTTAAACCAATGATCAACCTAATCATTTGTTTATCCTCAAAGTGCATCATTAAACCATAACATCACACAATTTCTTCGAATCACTGAACATTCTAAATTTGGTCACACATCATCTCCATAAGTATATCACTTCAACCTTGATACCATAACTAACATCCAAGCCATACACGACACACCAACTACTCACATGAAGAACTACACACGAGTCATCACTATATCTGAGAGTGAATAGAATGAAGCGATAAGAATCAGAACGAACAAATGATGCACGATAGAGATTCAAGAAGTGAAGATTTTTCTTAAAAGTCACTATAGCCTCTCGAATATAAGTACAGACGTCTCCATACCATTCTTCGAGACTCTACTTACACTCGGCTTGTATGCATGTGAGACCTATGAACTTGGGGCTCTGATACCATTTTGTTACGACCCAAAAATGGACGTGATGGCACTCGTCTTAACCCACCAAGACAAGTCAGCCTAAAACTCAACCATTACAATAAAATGCAGAATTTTTTATAATAGATTCAAAAATACCACCAAAAATTGGTTGTCACGAGTATAAGCCTCTAAAGTATTACAATTGAATCAAAAGAAAAATACAAGTCTTATATGACATTGTTTCTAGAGTAGAACAAGATCATAAATCGGAGTAAGAAGGTCTGCTGAGTTGACAAACAGCTACCTCATAAATCTCCAAGAAGCCTCGGAAAAGAAGAGAATATATCACATAGATCCGGGCTAGTAACCTACAAAAAAATGTAGTAGCAAGGGGTGAGTACCAAACCACGCGGTACTCAGCAAGTAAACCTCTAAACACAAGCTAAGGGGGATAGAATACAGTACTCTTACATCCCAACCGAACCTCCACAACTACAACCTTCATAAAATCAGCCCAACCTAACAGTTCACAATTCATATAGCACATATCTCAACAGTAACATTCTAACAATCACATATTCTCAACAACAAGATCAATATTCATTAATTACAATCTCCTCGACTACAACCTACCTAAAACTAGCCCAACCTAACAGATCATAATTCACATAGCACACAACTCAACAACAACACTCTAAGCTCAATATTCACCAATCAAAGTTCCAAAGAAAGGCACTCACAAGATCAACAAAAAACAATATCAAGTTCACTAATGATAAATATGTGCAATGCAATGGAATGCAATGTCAAGTATGGTGATGCATGGCTGACCTAGTGATACACACCCGTTGTCTCTCAGTTCGGGACCCATGGGGAACATATCTGTCAATGCATCCATTGCGGCACGCGATACGTCCCTTGATATATAGTATCCATCACGGTGCACAATACGTCTCTCGAAATATAGTATCCATCACGGCGCGCAATACGTCCCTCGAAATGGTACATCCTCTTGTCACATAACACTTATCACAACCATGTCTCAGAACCAATGCAAATGACAAGTTCACACAAATAATGAAGATATGACTATTTTCATAACCATACACAATTCACAACAGTACAACCGTGATACAACATCAACAATAATTTAACAAGCCTTTCAACCCAGTCTCAAACAGCACAGATCAACAATTAAACACATTGCCTTTTATTACCCTTTTTCAATCATTAGAAAATAATCAATATGTACAAGTCAACCCATCACCAAGTATCATTACCCCCAAACACATATCACAAGGAAATACGCGAATTACATACACTTAACAAGGGTTTAGAAATCCACTTTCCTCAATCAATCAAGAATTCACTCCGGAACTTGAGCCTTCCACTTTGGTTGAACTTCCAACTCAAAGCAATCTATTCAAATAAATGACCACAATAAGATTCCAAAACTAACAACACTCGTGTTACTATGTGTTTAGCTTTGACCCAAAAATCCATCCAAGTTTATAATCAAGTTCTTAAGCTCGATGTCAATTAACATGTCAACTCTCATATTTCTCAAATTCAAGCCTAAGGTTAAGTCATAATTTCTCCAAACACTACAACCCTAATAGCTTTCATATAATATAATACACCCAATATTTAATTACATATCTCAATGTATCAAACCTGAGTCTTAATATGATATCCTCAAAAATAATTTTTAAACCGAAATTTAATATATAAGCGGTGTCCTTTAACAACGAACCAGTACTATTCAAGTCTATCAAGAAATATGCAGCCATTAACTAACTTCGTAAAAAAAAAAACCCCTTTTCCAATGATTACATCATCATTAACCCTTCATATATATATCACTAACCTGTCCCAACTTAATTTGAAAGAAAACTAAAACTATCGTGTAAGATGAATCATTTAATGTCTAATGCAGTAAATATTATAATATTAAAAAGATCATGAACACAGTAACTCATTAACGAGTCAATATGCAGTAACTTGCTTATATTAACCAAAAACTTATAAAAAACTAAATTGAGTCATTAACTTCATTAAATAATTATAAAATATAATATAAATGCCATTATATCTCTGGCCACAATCTTTCCAAACAACAATCACTAAATGACATTCCAACAAGGAGGATATTATTATACTAATGTATACCCCCTATCTTAGTAATTACTACTTACAATAAGAATTAGACTTGAGGTTTACCTGAAGCACGAACTAATTTTTTTGCGACGCCAACTGTGCCTCTGCGCCTCTCTCGGACAATTCTTTTCTTTTCCTCTGTCAAATTGTGGACTAAAATATTAAGCCCTACTAACATATTTTAATGTATATGGGGCAACCAAGTGACATGGGAAAATAATAAATTAAGGGCTAGATCTATTAACCACCAACTAATAATTAATTATTTAATAAAATATATGTCAACTGAATAACTATAGTTATCGAGTAGTTAGAAATTTCCAAGCAACTTTACAAACTGATCAAAAGTTACTCAGGGCAACTATCGAGATGTGTAAAACAATAATTTTATAAAAAAATTATAAAAATGACTTTTTGATTCATTACAGGATCGGACCTTACAATAAATATTTTTATAAAGCTTAAATATTTGCTCTATTAATAACATTGTTTTTACATGCAAGAATAGTATATATATTTGTAGTTCGATACAAACTGTACAAATTAGGTAAAGAATTAAAGTTACCAAGAGACAAAATAACACAAGATAGATATAATGATAGTTTATGTACACTCAATAATAATATTGTAATCATCATTTTTGAGAAATCTTTTCACAATATCTAGGCATGGTTGCAAAACAGTATTCCTCCATGCTTCGTCGACAACTTCTTTTCTATCTTATTTGAAACCGTCAGTAGCAATAATATGAAGCACCGACCACATTTTCTCATATATTAATCGTTGAATCTTGTCAACTTGGTTACAAACTAATATACGAGTATTACACTTTATACTTGAAATTGAAGCTATAATCATCTTCTTTGATTCATCATCTCTGTCTATATTTTTTTCTTCCCTTAAATATCTGGCCATATCAGGGACACCAATGGACCGTCGGATTCCTTTCGTGTAATCTGCATCTGGAATGAAAATTTGCCGCACCTCATCCACCAACCCTGCCTGCAACATAAATTTAAGAATAGTTTTATTTAGTTGAACATATATTTAAAAACCAAAATTGTAATTAACAAAACTATGTAAGAAAAATATTAGTTAGAATCATTATTATATTTTGATACATATATAAAATAACTACAAAAACTACCTGCATTGACCATTTCATCAACTCTTGTGTCAACTCTACGGTTCAAGACTGATTGCTCTACATCAATCCAAGTAAAGCAACTGCCATACTTATATTTAAACATGAACACAGGGTCTTCCACAAGTTTTTCAATATACGAATTGAACCCTCCAACAATAATTGGAACACATTGAGTTTTCAAAATATTTTCTATGTAGATAAGGACTTCAGACATAAATATTCGGCCGTGAAGTCGGAATCTTGCTCAATTTCAACTAAAAAATTGTGAAACAAAATAACAGTCAATTAAAATTTACATTAAAATAAACTAATTACAAAAAAAATGACTTTTTCGAATATGTTTACCTTGCAAAGAGTGTCGTACACCTTGTTTTTCAGCGTGTGTGATCTTGTTGGTGACGATATCAAGTCCCTTATAGACTTGCATTTTGTCCGAGTTGATTATTTCTCCTCGAAAATGGGTGGCAAGGTCAACAGAGTGACGAGATTTTCCTGATCCTGTTGCTTCCATTATGAACACCACTTTCTTGTTGTTGAACTTCTTGTTGTTGTGGTTGAAAGTATTCATTTTAGCTACACATAAAATAAAATCATAAATAATAATTAGTCTAAAATAGTAAATAATCTCATGAAAAGAACTCATGCATACACTCATACATTAAAAATATTATAAACATAAAGTTAATATGTAGAAACCATGTTTGATATGTAATAAACTATGTAAAAGAATAGATTTTTCTTGATGGAGGTTTTGAAAGAGATTGCACTAAGCATTTATAGTAAAATGTATTTGTGGACTTATTAATTGGCATACCATATTCAGAAATGCTGATATCTTTTAGGATAAGATAAATGACGTTTGAAAAATGTATATATCTGTCAACTGGAATTTTGGTAATGACAAGTAAATAATTTTAGGATAATGTTATCAAATGTACATTGTTTGGGGATCGCATATAACTGGGCATTTATAGTAAAAATGTGATTATGAACTTATGAATTGGTATATGCTAAATTTTTAAAAAAAATCATATCTTTTAGGATAAAAATATTTTTTGAAAAAAACCTACAGATACCTTTTTCGAATATGTATACCTTGCAAAGAGTGTTGTACACCCTGTTTCTCAACATGTGTGATCTTGTTGGTGACGATATCAAGTCCCTTATATACTTGCATTTTGTCCTAGTTGATTATTTCTCCTCGAAAATGGGTGGCAAGGTCAACAGAGAGACTAGATTTTCCCATTCCTATTGCTCCCATTATGAACACCACTTTCTTGTTGTTGAACTTCTTGTTGTTGTTGATGAAAGTATTCATTTTAACTACACATAAAATAAAATCATAATAATAATTAGTTTAAAATAGTAAATTATCTCATGAAAACCACTAATGCATACACTCATACATTAAAAATATTATAAATATAAAGTTAATAAGTAGAAACCTTGCTTTAGATGTAAACAATTATGTAAAAGAATAGATTTTTCTTGATGGGGGTTATGAAAGAGATTGCATTGAGCATTTGTAGTAATATGTATTTGTGGACTTATTAATTGGCATACCATATTCAGAAATATGATATCTTTTAGGATAAGATTAATGACTTTTGAAACATGTATACATATGTCAACTGGAATTTTGGTAATGACAAGTAAATAATTTTAGGATAAAGTTATCAAATGTACATTGTTTGGAGATCGCATATAACTGTGCATTTATAGTAAACATGTGATTATGAACTTATGAATTGGTATATCCCAAATTTTAATTTTTTTTTACATCTTTTAGTATAAAAATATTTCTTGAAAAAAACATACAGATACGTCGACTTGAATTTGGGTGATTAGGCTTAAATAATTTTAGGATGAAGTTTCTAGATGAACATTGTTATGAGATCACATACAAGATTGACGAAAATATGGATTTCAAAAGGATTGTAAAAAGAACTCAATAATATTTCTGAAGGAATATAATCAAGTGATAATGCATCAGTTCATACACTATTTAACAACACGTCATAAGTGCTAAGTCTAATTAAATTAGAAGGGAAGCAACAATTATCAATAACTATTTCAATTACATTTATTTATATTTACTTGTGCAACCTCTAATAATAGATAAATGGTTTATTGAATGAAGCTTTCATCATTTTGATTGAATTAGGTAAAATATATTTCCTTAAATGATCTTTACCGATAGATTGCAAATTTATTATTTTCTCTTCTTTGTCTATGTAACAATTTTAAATTTGGAGTTAAGAATTTTATTCTTTCAAATTCTTTAAGATTAGAATCTTCCCAAACATTTATAGTCATTTATTTTATCACTCTATTACCTTGACATTAAGAATAATCTCATGTAATTGTGTAAGTATGTATTTATATTAATATATATTAAATATCAAAGACTTGGACCTGAACTTGGGGCTTGGGCTTGAATCGAACCTTAGAATAAATGGGAAAAAAACATAAGTAGACACTTTTATGTAAATAATTACTTATATATGGCAGTATTCAGTGAATAACATTTATGACAATTTAATATTTACTTCCTTAGCCGTTTTGCATTCTCAAAGATCATGTTAAATAAAATAGAGATTTAAGGCACCATGAACTGTTCAGTTCCTTTTTTTAAGGTCATGAACTGTTCAGTTCTTTTTTTTAAGGTATAAGTAACTGTCTTTCATAAGAACTATACTACGTTAGTTGTATCTTCCTTCTACTACAAAATTAAGCAAATTAAACGACTATTGACATGGAAGAAGAAATTGCAATTTTGGTTCAACATGACGGTAAATGGGATAATGAACACAATTACAACAATTTCATAGTTGATGGTGTGACACTAAAAGTGAGTTCGAATTTGAATACCATCCTTGATGAAATGACGAAGATACTTGGGGTTTATGCTTCAACAGATACAATTGAAATTAAATATTCTGTGAAGCAAAATTATACTCCAATGAAGATATACAATGATAGGAGTTTGAGATGGTATTTGGATTTCAAAAGAAAAAGTTCCTTCACAGATTTTCCATTGTGTATAACATTCAAGGAAAAAAATTGTGACGAAATTTTGTCAATTTCTAATCCTATCAGTGCAAGTTCTAATTCTACCCATGATATGCAACTGGTAGAATGTGTTGAACTCACTCAAACACTTATTCAATAGACAACAATTACTCGCGTGATGAAATGGAAATTGACGAAGATGGTATAATAAACAACAGTGTTCATAAAGACATCAAAAAAGGTCAGTTGTATATGAACAAGGAGATACTCCAAGATGTTTTAAATCACATTGCCATCAAGGAAAATTTTCAGTTCAAAGTTAAGCGTTCAAGTACGATGAGGTAATAAATGAACTTCAACAAATAGTAATTTTTTTTATAAGGTAGTATAAAATTCATGTTAGTACTACTTGTTCTGGTAGCTGACTGCTATACATTATATTCTAGTATATAATACTTGGTATATAGTATGTTCTAGTATATAATACTTGGTATAAAGTATATTATAGTATATAATACTTGGTATAAGTATATTCTACTACGTTTTGCTTGTTAAAGAGTGTATTTCATTATATAATACGTGGTATAATATTCAAGTATAAAATACTTGGCGGATGCTATAAATGTGCTGAAGTAGATAATCAAGTAACTTATACATTAAAAGTCCTTGAAATTTAGTATTTTTACGTATCTTCCGTGTCTCTAGTATTCAAAGTTGACCAGTTGCCAAGGCGTCACTATATAATTCCCGTCTCCATTAATAATGTCCTCTTTGGAGTCTCTATGTTACGTCTGATCACCAATTGGCTTCGCAGCCTCTGTTTATGTGTGTACCTCATTGGTAATTTATTGTGTACATGTTATGTTGGTGTGACCAAAGCATCCACATCCACATAGATAGGAAGTATCCGTTAATGAAACATGGTCCGTTTTGCAGTACTCTTTGCATATTTCCTTCTTTTAGGAATAGAACCATATAATAGCCATATACCAGATTGTTCCACCAGCATGACTTTGATTTTATTTGTGGTCTCCTTACTGAACTCTTCATCTTTTCAATTATAATCCACATCCATGGAGTTAATGCCGAGGAGATCAGTTGAGAGTAATAGGTTGGCGATGTTAGAAGACATTTTATTTGTTTCAAAGATAGAAACCTATTAATCATGTGATAAATAGGAAGAATTCATGGTAAAATCTCAAAAAGGTCATATCTGGCCTCTTTATCAGCATATATAATATATTTTTACAACTACTAAACTTCAGAATTCTTGATCATAATGATCCTTGGAATATTATTCTATAATATGTTACAATCACGATATGATGTCAATCAACTTTGCAGGTATTATCTTGTTTGTGTTGATGATCAGTGTTCATGGTATTTTAAGTCTTCCAGCCTTAATAATTCAAATATATTCAAGGTGAGATAACCTACTAAACACATATGAAGTTCTAGTGTATCCTATTCCTGACGAGTGTATATGGAAAATTCCTCCAGATGTCGCAACAAATATTGTCCTACCACCCAAGGGAAAAATCAAACCTGGCAGGCCACAAAAGATAAGATACAAAAATGGTGGTGAATCAAAAACAAAGAAGTCAAGAATT
Organism: Solanum commersonii; assembly: GCA_029007595.1. Classification (NCBI taxonomy): domain Eukaryota; kingdom Viridiplantae; phylum Streptophyta; class Magnoliopsida; order Solanales; family Solanaceae; genus Solanum; species Solanum commersonii. Next base: position 18,512 of record JAJTWQ010000221.1, read on the forward strand.
ACATGCGGAGTGTGTGGACAACAAGGTCACAATAGGCAAACATGCTGAAACATTCCACAGACAACATAGTTTTTCACATTTAATTCTCAAATTTTAGCTCTGCCTTCTTCTTATAGAACATAGATGTCTAGTATTTATGTTTATTTGACTCTAGTTTTTAATAATTAATGTGTTGATTCTCATGTTTGAAGACTTTTTCCTGTTTTTATTTCAATTGTTGTATGTTAAACTTATATCATATATATCTATCAGATGTCATTTTGAATACAGTTGTCAAAAAACTTGCAAATTGAAATTAAATAATGTATTTTCTTCTTATGCTTTCAAAGTGAATTTGGATATACTTAGATACTAAATTAGATGCTCTTTGTTATAAGTTGCCACCAGAATAAGTACAGTCATTGTAACCAAAGAAAAAAAAGATGTTATTTGTTGACAAAAGCCAGGTGGCAGAGGTAATTCCTAATGATGTGCCTTTTGTGGTTGTTGCAATGGGATCTTTTTGCCCGATGTCAGACTAGATATTCTTGAATCTCCTATGTTAGAAGTCTCCCTGGATCTTGAATATTGCTGTTATTGATGCATCAGCAAGTATCCTATTTTTCAGTGTCAGTACTCCGCGTCATACTAGCTGTGAACCTGAAACAAGGGGATTAAATACCCTAGGATAGGCACCAATCCTCAAGTCACCAGAGGGGAACTGAGCTAGTGGAGATGTATATATTATGAAATGCTATGACTACCTTTGGTGCTAAATGCAAGTATTTATGGTTGGAGACATTATGACATGCTGACTACCATGGCGCTAAGTGGCATGGTGGTTGTTCGTCCCATTGGCACCATTGAGGCTTGAAGTGCACCTTACATGGTGGTCATCCGGTACCTGTGGAATGTTTGGTAGCCACTGACTGATTAAATTGAGCCAGACTGAGAACTCTGTGCTCTGGAGCTGCTATTGGATTTGGTATATTGAGAAAATGATTGGCAGGCCATGTTCATGTACAGATGGACAACACTCTTGTGATAATTTCAAATAAGAGAAGTAGGGGTGGCTACATAGATACATAATTATCAAAGCAGAAGGATATTGTTGTAAACCTTGAAAAGTACGGTTCAAATCTTTAAAGGAACAAAGATCAAGGTAGCTTATTCCCATATGTTTAATATAACAACAAACAGAGGACATATAATGATATATGAACATAGAGGATAAGTTTGTTGGAGGTTTGAACTCCTTTACCTAATTAATTAGTTTGGGTCGATCATCATTATACTTATCTAGTAATTACGACACTTCTACAATTAAGATACTCCAGCAGAAGACATCATAAGTACCAAATAAGCGTTGCACCAGATCCTACAGCCTAGGAATAATATTATAAACTTATCAGATAAGAAATCAAAAATTGTTAAATAAAGATAATCAGATGACTTTAAGGTATGAAATACTCTTAATACCAAATTAGAATAAAAAGAACTCTTCATCATAAGAATATGACAAAATAAAAATAGTATATCGGTTCATCACTTAATTAAAATAAACAAAGAAATATACTAGTTCAAGTTAACACATAATACCAACTAACAATGAAAGATCAGTGATGCAAACATTCACAATGGACAAGCCATAGTACTATTCCTCTTAATTTCATAAGATATAAGCTAATTATAATCACGCTTCATGCAATCCATTTTTTTAATTATTCCCGACGATTTAGATTCATTGGTAATATGTTTCTCTAGTTTCATTTTGCCATAATTCCACAGCAATGAGCCAAATTTGATACGATGTGAATTGACATAAAATTCATTGTCAAACACATTTCTACCACATATGAATCTTGCCGCAAATAGTGTAACATAAATGCCACGATCCCTGTAATAAAAGAAAAATCAAAGAACATCAAAGGTTAAAAATTTAAAAGAGTTTACTCATGTGTACTTTAGTGATTTTAGAAATAAGGGGCACTTACGCAACTTGTTGTAACGGCAAATCTTTAATCATCACTACATTGAAAGGATCAACCAATGCCTTATTCTTATACGGTCCATCATTTAATTGAATATCAGTCCTTTTCTCAAAAAAATTCAAAATCCGGAGGAAAAGTGGGATAATAAATCTATAAGCATCAACAGAACTGCAAATATTGGCTCTGAAAGCAACATCACCCATCGAATCATACACATATATCGATCTATCTTTAAAAGATAATCTTTCCATCACCCATTGTTCATCAACACAAAGAGGAAACAATATATGATCAACAATATGCTACGACCTGTTAGAAAACACAAATTCACCAAGTATGTACTTGGCTATATCATGTTCAAGCTTCACCACATCGCTATCTCCATTATTTTCAATGAATTTCTTATAAAGAACTTTTATCTTAAGATCAAATAGATAATTAGTTGTAGTGAACTTAACTGGAACATCATCGTGCATTCCTTTCTTTCTCAGATAATAAAGGATAACATCCAAATGCTGCATATAATTCCAAATATAACTATATAGTTTACAACCAAATAATCAATCACATTAAGGACTCATTTTTTCAAAACTAATTATACACAATATTTCATATTTGCATACCGAACTTTCCAAAGATTGACCACTGAACGCAAACTTGTAGAACCAATCTTTCTTGCTGATAATCGTCTTTCCAAATTCAAACGGAGGATTGAGAGTATTGTCTTTTTTAATATAAGGATACTTCCTATAATTATAAGATTGTATATTAGAAATATGTTATAATTAACAACACAAACACCTATAAAAATAATAGAATACTAACTTGTTGCGTGGTTTGCGACCTTCATTCAACCATTCTCTAAATTCACCCATCTCTTTTAAACAATCAACATCCATATTAAAACTTCCAAAAGGGTGAACCCCTATTACAATACTCTTGGAAGAGGCTCCTCCACTCATATTATCACCTGATCCATAACTATTCAGATATGGAGATTGGTGAAATGCGTCGGGATTAATTCCTCCCAAGATAAAACGGATTAACCTGTTAAAGAAGTAGCGGTACCTCAAACTTCAATAACTTCAGCGAACTCAAGAACAGTAACAAGAGCACACACAGACTCAATCGATCGACAATTTTATTTATGTAAGAAAATGTATGCAGAGAGGAAAAATTTTCAGTGTTCCCGTTTTTTCCAGAACATTGTGTCCTTTGGGAAAAGTAACGACTTTTTGGAAGGATTACCGTTACACTTGAATTTCAAATAAATTCAGTTGCGCCAAATTAATTCTTGTTATTTAATTAACATTCTGAATTAGTTTATAAAAGAAAATAAATGATTTAATAAGATTGATTAAATAAATTTTGTCCAAAAATATTATCAATCAATCACTTGCCAAATCCAAATCCAAATCTAAAGCCGAAGCCGAAGCTGAAGCCGAGGCCGAGGCCAAGCGAGCGACGACGACGGCGCGAGGGGGCACCTTCTTCTTAACCCTTTAAGAAGTAAAGGAAGTGTTTCTTAATATAAGGACAGCAATTTCCTTTCTTCTATCGATATGGTAAAAATGACCTATCATTTGCACTTTTGCAATGATGACAATGATGACTTTTCATTTTCCCTCCAAAATTGGTTCCCCCACTTTCATTGGTTCTTCCATTTTTCATTTTCTCTTTTTTATTTCCCATTCATACCTTGCTAAAACCCAACAATCCCCCACATGAATGGGAAATGGCTATTGTTCAAACATATGCATGAAAAACTTGTGTGACTCGTAAGTAAGGGTTAATTGCATCTGGATAAGTAGGTTTCCCTTTAAACTTTTCGTAGTGAACATATATCGGATATACTCGGTCGATCGGTAGATTTGATATCTTTGAACCGTCGAGCTTTAGTGTATACCTAGACAACATAAGTCACACAATCAACCTTTGAACTATTTTTGATTCTCATTGTTTTGTTCGTTTCAGCCATGAACACATCTCGGTTAATAAGTGCTTAGAGAACTGGCCTTACCGGATTCTCCTTGAAGCGGCTTACACTTCACACTTACATAGGTGGTTTTTAACTGTGTTATCTCGTCGATACACTATTTGATATACCCTGTATCAAACATAGAAACCATTAAAAAGTCCTTATGCCTTTATCCTGGTTACTGAACATTGTCTCATCATGAGAATGGATCATCAAATATGTTTTGACAATGTTGAACCGTCATCTATGACTTTGTTTGATCTCCTTGAACCTAGATCTTGGGATCTCCAGTCTTCTAGGTGGAGTTACCGCCACGATAACTTGTTCTCGGCCATAGTCCCATTCCCGTCGATGATCTCTCAATTCCCTCTCTAGTTAGGCCTTTTGTAAGTGGATCCGACACATTGTCTTTTGACTTTACATAATCAATTGTGATAATTCCACTAGAGAGTAGTTGTCTAACAGAGTTATGTCTTCGTCTTATGTGACGAGACTTCCCGTTATACATAACACTTCCAGCCCTTCCTATTGCAGCTTGACTATCGCAGTGTATGCATATAGAGGCCATTGGTTTGGGCCAAAGTGGAATATCTTCTAAGAAATTCCGGAGCCATTTAGCTTCTTCACCTGCCTTGTCTAAGGCGATGAATTCTGACTCCATTATAGAGCGAGCTATACATGTTTGTTTGGATGATTTCCAAGATATTGCTCCTCCACCAATAGTGAAAACATATCCACTCGTGGATTTCGATTCAGTTGACCCAGTAATCCAATTGCATCACTATATCCTTCAAGAACTGCTGGATATTTGTTGTAACGCAAATCATAGTTTTGAGTATCTTCTAAGTACCCCAAAACTCTCTTCATTGCCAACCAATGATTTTGATTGGGATTACTTGTGTATCGACTCAGTTTACTTATAGCGCAGGCTATGTCTGGTTGTGTACAATTCATGACATACATCAAACTTCCCAATACTTTGGCGTAATCCAATTGAGACTGACTTTCACCTTTATTCTTAGCAAGATTAAGGTTCACATCAATTGGGGTCTTTGCCTTTTTGAAATTCAAATACTTAAACTTTTCAAGTACCTTTTGAATATAATGAAATTGAGACAATGCTAGACCGTTAAGAGTTTTGTGAATCTTTATTCCCAATAGCAAATCGGCTACTCCTAGATCTTTCATATCAAACTTACTAGCAAGCATACGCTTAGTAGCTTTTATATTGACAATGTCCTTGCTCATTATTAGCATGTCATCCACATATAGGCATACAATGACTTCCTGACCCATAGTGTCTTTAATGTAAACACATTTATCACACTCATTGATCTTAAATCCATTTGACAACATGGTTTGATCAAACTTTGCATGCCATTGTTTCGGTGCTTGTTTTAGTCCATAAAGTGACTTAACAAGTTTTCATACTTTCTTTTCTTTGCCGGGAACTACGAAGCCCTCAGGCTGTTCCATGTAGATTTCTTCCTCCAGCTCTCTATTTAAGAATGCAGTTTTCACATCCATTTGATGGATTTCAAGACCGTATACTGCAGCTAGGGCAATTAACATCCGAATTGATGTAATTCTAGTCACTGGCGAGTATGTGTCAAAATAATCAAGACCTTCTTTCTGTCTAAAGCCTTTGATAACAAGTCTTGCTTTATATTTGTCAATAGTTCCATCTTCTTTCATCTTCTTTTTGAAGATCCATTTAGAACCCAAAGGTTTGTTCCCTGGAGGAAGATCAACCAACTCCCAGGTATGATTGCTTAAGATTGATTCAATCTCACTATTGACAACCTCCTTCCAAGAGGTTGAGTCGTTAGACAACATTGCTTCCTTGAATGTTTGAGGCTCACTTTCAAGAAGGAATGTTACAAAATCAGATCCAAATGAAGTAGCTTTCCTTTGACGTTTACTGCACCTTGGACTTGCTTCATTGGTTTCATTCTCTTTTGGTTCTTCTCGAGGTTGTTTAGACCCCCTACTAGATGACTCAAGTCTAGTTTTATACGAATAGATATGTTCAAAAAATTCAACATTATCTGATTCCATTACCGTATTATCATGAATATCCGGATGTTCGGACTTATGAACCAAAAATCAACATGCCTTACTATTTGAGGCATATCCAATGAATACACAATCCACAGTGTTAGGCCCTATTTTCACCCTCTTAGGTATAGGAACTTGGACCTTTGCAAGACATCCCCACACTTTGAAATATTTCAAGTTGGGTTTTCTACCTTTCCATTTCTCATATGGAATCACATGTGTCTTCGTATGAGGCACTCTATTGAGTATTCGATTTGTTGTAAGGATAGCCTCCCCCACAATTTTTGTGGTAAACCTGACCTTATAAGTAAGGCATTCATCATTTCCTTTAAAGTTTGGTTTTTCCTTTTCGCAATTCCATTAGATTGTGGAGAGTAAGGAGCAGTAGTTTGATGGATTATTCCATTTTCCAAACATATTTCTGCAAATGGAGATTCATATTCTCCACCTCTATCACTTCTGATCATTTTGATCTTTCTATCCAACTGATTTTCAACTTCAGTTTTATATTGCCTAAATGCATCTATTGCTTCATCCTTACCATTTAGCAAATAGACATAACAATAACTAGTGCAATCGTCAATAAAAGTTATGAAATACTTTTTTCCCACCACGTGTTGGTGTTGACTTCATGTCACAAATGTCAGTGTGAATTAGTTCTAAAGGATATGAATTCCTTGCAACGGATTTATAAGGATGCTTAGCATACTTAGATTCAACGCAAACTTGACATTTTGATTTATTGCACTCAAATTTAGGCAAAACATTTAAGTTAATCAGTTTTCGCAAAGTTTTGTTATTAACATGTCCCAAACGTTCATGCCATAAACATTTAGACTCAAGCAAGTAAGAAGAAGCAGAATCTTTATTCATATCGCAATTACATTGAGTTTAAAAAGCCCCTTGAGGTAACCTTTTCCTACATACATCTCATTCTTACTTACTACAACTTTATCGTAAAACAAACACACATTTGAATCCATTCTTAGTCAGAACTGGTATAGAAACTAGGTTCTTTCGCAATTTCGGAACATACGAGACCTTGTTCAAAGTCACCACCTTGCCTGATGTCATCTTTAGGAGGATCTTGCCAGTTCCTTCCACTTTTGCAAAACATTTAAGTTAATCAGTTTTCGCAAAGTTTTGTTATTAACGTGTCCCAAACGTTCATGCCATAAACATTTAGACTCAAGCAAGTAAGAAGAAGCATAATCTTTATTCATATCAACTGCAATTACATTGAGTTTAAAAAGCCCCTCAGTGAGGTAACCTTTTTCTACATATATCTCATTCTTACTTACTACAACTTTATCAGAAACAAACACACATTTGAATCCATTCTTAGTCGGGCGGTATAGAAACTAGGTTCTTTCGCAATTTCAGGAACATACGAGACCTTGTTCAAAGTCACCACCTTGCTCGATGTCATCTTTAGGAGGATCTTGCCAGTTCCTTCCACCTTTGCAACAACGGAATTTGCCATAAACAACTTCTCGTCTGTAGGTGCTGGAGTATATGATGAAAATAATTCTTTGTTGGCACAAACATGGCATGAGGCACCAGAATCTATCCACCATTCTCTTGGATTTCCAACCAAGTTGCATTCTGAAAGCATTGCACAAAGATCGTCCATCTCTCCTTTGGATTCAACCAAATTTGCTTGATCTTTCTTCTTGTCCTTCTTGGGACCCCTACATTCAGTAGCCTTATGACCACGTTTGCCACAGTTGAAGCAGGTTCCATTGAATTTCTTCTTAGGAGGATTGCTCTTTGGACCAGATGCTTTCTTTCTTTTCTTTGATTTTGTGGGATCTTCTTCAACAATATTTACTCCAGATATTGTTGAATTACCACGTGACCTTTTTTCTGCGGCCTTATTGTCCTCTTCGATTCTCAACCTTACCATGAGATCTTCAACAGTCATCTCCTTGCGTTTATGTTTCAAGTAGTTTTTGAAGTCCTTCCACAATGGAGGTAACTTCTCAATAATTGCAGCCACTTGAAAAGCATCATTCACAACCAATCCTACATTAAAGATTATGTGAGTATTAAGAATAAACTTAATATTTCCAACATAGGTATTAAATAAATTTATACCTTCAGCAAGGAGATCATGGATTATGACCTGCAATTCTTGAACTTGGGTGACGACGGTCTTACTGTCTATCATCTTATAGTCCAGAAACTTTGCCACAATAAACTTCTTCATTCCGGCATCCTCTGTTTTGTACTTCTTTTCTAAAGCATCCCAGAGTTCTTTTGAGGTTTTCATATTACTGTACACATTGTACAAATCATCTTGCAGGCCACTCAGAATATAATTTTTACACAAAAAATCAGAATGTGTCCATGCTTCTGTTACCAAGAATCGTTCTTCAGACGGAGTTTCATCTGACATAACAGGAACGTTCTCATTAATGAACCTCTGCAAACTCAACGTAGTCAGATAAAAGAACATCTTTTGCTGACATCTCTTGAAGTCGACTCCAGAAAACTTTGCAGGTTTCTCAGCCGGTGCTAGGGCAGCATTTGAACGATTGTGTGCAACCGATGTTGTTGCAGCACTTACTGTTCCAGCATTTACTTGACTTGAATTAGTCATTTTTCTGTCACAATTGGCAGACAATTTAGTATGTGAAATACTACCAGTAAAGACTAAATCCTTACACAGACTGTTTCTGATTTAACGATAAAGTTTTTATGTTCTTTTAATCGTTAACCGAATGAATTTTGAAAATTCAAACAGAGTAGAAAACCATAAAGGTTTTAATCTCCAGAAACCTCAAATACAGAAACTATTAAATTTCTTAAGATTGTTATCTCCTGTATTCAGGTTAGTAAAAAATACAGAAACAGAAAAAAGATGAAATTGACAAAATAATTTTTAATCCGAGTTCACAGAAACCACTGTGTTTCCTTAAGAAATTTAATCCCCTCACTGTACCCGAGGTTGCAGATTAATTCCTCCCAAGATAAAACGGATTAACCTGTTAAAGAAGTAGCGGTACCTCAAACTTCAATAACTTCAGCGAATACAAGAACAGTAACAAGAGCACACACAGACTCAGTCGATCGACAATTTTATTTATGTAAGAAAATGTATGCAGAGAGGAAAAATTTTCAGGGTTTGAAAAATAAAAAAAAATCTCTTATTTATAGCCATTTGCAGCAAGGAACGCGTCTGTTTAGAAAATCTGTTCAGACCCGTTTTTTCCAGAACATTGTGTCCTTTGGGAAAAGTAACGACTTTTTGGAAGGATTACCGTTACACTTGAATTTGAAATTTAGTTGCGCCAAATTAATTCTTGTTATTTAATTAACATTCTGAATTAATTTATAAAAGAAAGGAAATGATTTAATAAGATTGATTAAATAAATTTTGTCCAAAAATATTATCAATCAATCACATCATTTACCGAATCCGAAGCCGAGCGAGCGACAACGACAGCGCGAGGGGGCACCTTGTTCTTAACCCTTTAAGAAGTAAAGGAAGTGTTTCTTAATATAAGGACAACAATTTCCTTTCTTCTACCGATATGGTAAAAATGGCCTTTCATTTGCACTTTTGCAATGATGACAATGATGACTTTTCATTTTCCCTCCAAAATTGGTTCCCCCACTTTCATTGGTTCTTCCATTTTTCATTTTCTCTTTTTTATTTCCCATTCACACCTTGCTAAAACCCAACAACAATATGTTCTACCTCTGGATAACAAGACTTATCAATATGTTTACATGCCACTCAACATGTAAATGGATGAATCTGAGATTCCGGGACATCAATATAATCTGACGATAAGAGTTCTGGATCTAACTCCCTAGTTTCAACGTCACCAATTGAACATGTATAACAAATAAAATTAATATAATTTCACAAATGGTTAGTAGTTACCTATTCTAAGAACATATATCAAGGATACAATATAAAAATGAATTTTTTTTTATAGATATATATTTTCACTTGTATATTATACCTAGAATAATATATCTTATTGGTATAAAGATCCCACTACATTCAAATGAATACTGCTTATGTACCTGGAATAAGCTACTATTAATAACATTACTTATACTTGGAATAAGATTTAACATACCAATTTTGACATCATTGTTGGAATCTTCGTTGATGGTTTGAATATTGTCTAAGTGAAGAGTAACATGTTGGTCACAATTGATATTATTTTCATAATATTCTTCGTCACAATCAACATTCACGCCTCTGCCTCTAAATTCTTCATACTGATATTGGTTAAAAATACATAAGACATACAATACACATAGGCATAAACATATTCTGATCTAAAAAAATTAGATACTAATTGAATACCTTAGAATCATTATTTCTATCAAGTTTCTCGCTTAGAACTTCAATTGCGTTGAAATTTTTTGAATCAGTTTCCATCATGAGCTTTTTTAAACTATGAACTTTCTGTTTTAGCTAATTAACAAAGAACATAATCAAAATGCTTTTTACGAATATAGAATATTAACACTTTGAAAGAAGGAAAATTCACATACTACTTGAAAGTCTTCCCTTAACTCCTTCTGTCCATCAGATATGCGTCATATCTCATCAATCAAATTCATATTATTCATAGGAGGTACAAATGTAGGTTTTGTGCTCGTTTTTCTAGAGACAGGAGGTGGTGTAGTAAAGTCATCATCAACTAATTGACTTCCAACTTCGGCTCCATTTGATTCATCATTCACCACAACATCGCCAACTAAATCATTCAAGTTCATCACAAACTTCTCAAATGGAGTTGCAGAAATATTCCGCACCTTAACCTACATATTACATAATTTAACAACAATACAAATTAAGCATATAATTATTCATAGTTGTTGTTCATAAAGTATAAAAAAAATCACCTTTGTGGCAGATAGCATCTCTGAAACCTTGGTTGCATTTGGGATAGATAACACTTTCCAACTTAGAATTGGTGGGATCCTTTTTCCAATCATAATAGCAAATTGTTCATTTGATTGTGTACAACACTCATAAAACCAATCTTGAAATGCCAAAGGAAAGCCATACAATTTACTAAATTTTTTCCCAATCTTTCCTCTTAAAACATTTTTCAAGGATGCAAAGGTCTCATGAAATACTAATTTTCCCCACAGATAAGTTTCATACTCACTGGACTCAACCACTTCAAAATACCAGTTGGGTACTTTATTTTCAGGGAGGTCACACAACAAAAACGTGTTAATAAAATGAAGTATCAAAATTTTGACAGCATCTTGATCACTTGTCCAACGTTTACCTTCAAAAAAATCAGCTACTGTTTGAACAATAATCTTTTTAATGCCAGCAAAACAATGATCAATCAAGTTATTTTTTTCTCGTGAATTACAATTTTTGTGTGCCACTCCATTACATTTTAGTCCTGTCATAATGGCAAATTCACCTAACCCAAAATGTATCAACGAACCATTCACTAGTAGCCAAATCTCATCAGTTTTTTCTTGAACAACCTCCATTATCAATAAGGAATGTATCAACTGTGTTTGAAGAATCACTGGAGGCAATTTGAGAAAAAATCCAAAACAAGTGTCACTAAATATTTGCAATTGACTCTTGGTCAACTTCTCTTCAAACGATTTGACAAAATCTAAATTAGTAGCGCCAAGCTTAGGTTTTTTATGTTTGTCAACTTCAAAATAAAATTCCCAATTCTGCAACACAATACAAAGTTGAAAATTTTAAAACTAACAGTGACAATAGTATAGAAGTTATATGGCTGCAATTAATAAGCTCTTATGGAATATATGCACGTACATGTATAAGTTATGCATAAAGACAATTCACTCCTATTAAAGTAACATCCACTTGTTGGTGCATATTTCTAAACAATTCTCGAAGTTTAATAAGAAATTCTTAAAACTACTACATACTTTGCTAAGTTCTCACGTTAGCAATACTATTAAAAGTAGTTAGGTTGAATCAAAAAGTCTCATGAAAACAATGCCTTCAATTTAGATTTATGTGGTGCAACTTCAATAAATTTTCTCCTTTTGACGTTGACACTCCGACCTTGATCTTTAGGATCAAGTGCAATAGATTTCCCCTTTTTGATCTCTTCTAACTTTCTCCTTCTCAGGTACTCCTTTGACCTCTCCTCCATCTGACGATCAACACCACTATGATCAATTGTCGATAACGGAAAAAAACTAACACTTTGAATGTTACAACAATTTGAATCAGACACAGGTGTTGGAGACAACAAATGAAAGTTTGGCTCTCCAACAGGTGTTACCATCTCAACAAATTCATCGTGTCGTTCCATTTTAGATGATGAATCTTCCTTCACTTTTTTTCAAATTGTCGTGTATAAAAAGAACCAATATACATCAATTAAGATGAAGTTTACCAGAAAAAATGTACAAAAAGAATTGAAAAACTCAACAATATTATAATACTCATACCTGAACTATGTGGAAACGTAAACAAATTTGTGATTAAATATGAAGAGATGAGCAATGAACACTTTCGATAACTACCCAGTAGTTACCAACCGTATCTCAAATGAATGATTAAACTCGACCAACAATTGAAGAATTCTAAGATAAGCTTATATAGATTAGTAATGACTTGAATGGATTTAAGAATGTTTAGAATTCTGTAAATATAAAGAGAGTGTGATTTAAGATTATCCTCTATTTTTTCAAGGTAATTTAGATATGGAAGAACTGTTTTTGAATTAATGTAAGAAGATAATTAATATATCTATATATTAATAATAAAAATTATCTTTTCAGTTTATTTAAAACTGCTATATATGTAAAAAAAACTTTCATATTTGTAATACTAAAAAAGTACTATTATTTATGTAGTTAAGTCTTAAGGATGGTCTTTCCACGTAATTTTCTCATAAGTATTTGCTCTATAAATAACAATGTTTTTACAGGCAAGAATAGTATATATATCTGTATTTCGATACAAACTGTAATAAATAGGTCAAAAATTAAAGTGACCAAGAGACAAAATAACACAAGATAGAGATAATGATAGTTTATGTACACTCAATAATAATATTGTAATTATCATTTTTGAGAAATCTTTTCACAATATCTAGGCATGGTTGCAAAACAGTATTTCTCCATGCTTCATCAACAACTTCTTTTCTATATTCTTTGAAAACGTAAGTAGCAATAATATGATGCACCGACCACATTTTAACATTTATTAATCATTGAATCTTGTCAAGTTGGTTACAAATTAATATACGAGGATTACGTTTGATACTTGAAATTGAAGCTTGAAGAATCATCTTCTTTGATTCATCATCTCCGTCTATATTTTTTTCTTCTCTTAAATATGGGGCTATTTCAGGGACACCAATGGTCCGTTGGATTCCTTTGCTATAATCTGCATCTGGAATGAAAATTTGCCGCACCTCATCCACCAGCCCTGCATGCAACATAAATTTAAGAATAGTTTTATTTAGTTGAACATATATTTGAAAACCAAAAGTGTTATTAAGAAAACTATATAAGAAAAGTTTTGGTTAGAGTCATTATTATATTTTGATTGATATATAAAATAACTACAAAAACTACCTGCATTGACCATTTCATCAACCCTCGTGTCAACTCTACGGTTCAAAACTGATTGCTCTACATCATTCTGAATAAAGAAACTGTCATACTTATATTTGAACATGAACACAGGGTCTTCCACAAGTTTTTTAATATACGAATTTGACCCTCCAACAATAATTGGAACACATTGAGTCTTCAAAATATTTTCTATGTAGACAATGGATGTCACGCCCCGAGCCTACACCCTGGGCGAGACTGGCACTCGAAGACCATTGCTATCCTAAAGCGAACCCTTGGCCTAGCTTACTTAACTCAGCGAAAGACTTAAACATAAGAAAATATAACTCATGCATAACTTGGGAAATACTAGTTTAGCCAAAATGGTAACCCAGTCTTTAAACAACATCTGAATGATAATGTAAAGACAACTGGACTACTAACTATCTATGAAGACTCTAAACAACTGAGATGGATGTTGGTACAAACCCCACAACATGCTAATGAACTAAACTAGAAAGCAAATAAAAGAGTCCTCCGGAATGCAACGGGGACTCAACACTGACTCTGAGTGTTCAACTGGATCAACGAGGCGCTGGATGCTGATCCTGGTTACCTGCGACTGTATCATAAGATGATGCAGGCCAACTAGCATCAGTACATTGAATTTATGAGTATGTGAGTTGGAATGCTAAACAACAATTTAAGCTTGAAAAGAGTAACAAGGAACACTTACCTTGGCTCTGTACAACTCATGAATAATTGAACTCAATATAAAGCAATAAGACACATGCAATATATATATAAAGAAGTAATATAACTTTTGTGGGAGACTATCTAACCGACAACCACCACTATGAGCTTAAACGGTGATACAACGTCTTGCCCACACTGCCAGAACTGTCCTATACTTTGTCTCCATATAGAACGCTTAACTTAGTGGATCCACTAGTCTATGCTAAAAGCATCTTAAGGAGTCATCTAAAAAGTATGGTCCTTTACTATCCACGATGACTACACGGTTTATGGAGACTTGAGTTAATATGAACTCCAATCCCCATATCGGTGCTCAATACTACTCCCAAATTATACTTAGCTCATATGTTTGTAAAAAAAACAAAACTCTTTCTTTGAATTGAGGTAATAACATAAGACTTAGCTTAAAAGCTCTCTTGGAATCGCTATTCCCTTTTCTTGCTCAAATGTGAAAACATTTATAAACTCTTTGGGACTACTTAGTTCCCTTATATCTTTTTGAGAAATGGACTCAACTCTTTAGTCTTTTCTTAACTTGAAACTTGAGCCTTAAAATGAAGTTAAAACGTTTGTTAAAGACTCTTGAAAACTTTAAGAAACTTTGCTCTGACTTGCTTGTTAACTTCTAGACTTTGACTCTTAGCTTCTATGACTAGGATCTTAACTTTCCTAGAATTGGATTATGGATTCAAGGTTCATGATCTCATGTTTATGGATGATTTCATGAAGTTTAAATATACCTTAGAGTGTTAGAATCAACTAGAAAACATAGGTACATCACTTAGAAACTAGTACGAAAAGATGGGGGGAGAATGGGGTGAACTGGCGTCCTTGGCTCTCTGAGAGGCGTGGGGCGCCAGGCCCCAAACTTCAGAGAACATGTTGGGGCACACTGGATGGCATGGATCCCCAAGGCCAAAACTTCATACACTACTTTGTGGCGTGCTGGATGGCGCGGCGCCCCACCCTTTAACCCAGAAAATTTTGACTTTTCTCATTCGCTATTCATCTCTAAACCCTCCAATCTTTCCTAGTTCTTTTGCCAAACACTTAGGGTAATTAGTAATCTCAACTTACAACAGATCTAACTTGAAAATCCACCTGGAAACACGAATCAAATCAACAAGAAACTTCAACAACACAACCAAATCAAGAACCTAACGATGTCCTTCAAGAACTTCACTTTTTAACATGTAAACAACCCAAAATTGCTGAATTGAAATAATTTGTCATGTGGGTGAACTAAACCATCACTAAAAGATCCCACATACCTTAATAGGGATCACCCCCGACTAATTCCACTCCAAACACTTGACGTTCTTGGTGAAATCTAGGCTTTTTTCCCCTTTATTTCTTCTTTTCTCTTTTCTCCAAGCCCTAAGGGTGAATTTAATATTTCTAATCTGACAAAAATAAGATTTTACCCCAATAAATCCCTGAAAATGAATTAGGAAATAAATTAGAGAAAAGACTACTTTGCCTTTCCTTAATTCCGGATTGGGACTTTCCTCAATCCAACAACCCAACTTTTGAAAGACATATCTCACTCATACGTTATTGAAATTGAGCAAACTCGACGGCATTGGAAAGATATATTCAATGGATTTACAACCATATCAAGAACTACTCCCAACTCATCCTGAGATAGGAGTTATGGCCGTTTGAAAATGGCCAAAACTCACTTTTTTAATTTAGACAAAAATTTCCAGATTTCCTTATTCTTTCCAAAAATCAATATTTTCATCTTTTAAACTCTTTATAGTCGTTTATAGGTGCGAGATGTTACAAAGGACTTAAGACAAAAATCTTCGACCGTGAAGTCGGAATCTGGCTCAATTTCACCTAAAAAATTGTGAAACAAAATAACTGTCAATTAATATTCACATTAAAATAAACTAATCACAAAAAATGTCTTTTTTTAATATGTATACCTATCAAATAGTGTCGTACACCCTGTTTCTCAGTGTGTGTGATCTTGTTGGTCACGATATCAAGTCCCTTATAGACTTGCATTTTGTCCAAGTTGATTATTTCTCCTCGAAAATACATGGCAAGGTCAACAGAGAGACGAGATTTTCCCGTTCCTGTTGCTCCAATTATGAACACCACTTTCTTCTTGTTGAACTTGTTGTTGATGAAAGTATTCATTTTAGCTACACATAAAATAAAATCATAATAATAATTAGTTAAAATAGTAAATAATCTCATGAAAACCACTCATACATACACTCATACATTAAAAATCTTATAAATATAAAGTTAATAAGTAGAAACCTTGCTTAAGATGTAATAAACTATGTAAAAGAATAGATATTTCTGGATGGGGGTTATGGAAGAGATTGCACTGAGCATTTATAGTAAAATGTATTTGTGGACTTTTTATTGGCATACCATATTCAGAAATACTAATATATTTTAGGATAAGATAAATGACTTTTCAAAAATGTATACATATGCCAACTGAAATTTTGGTAACGACAAGTAAATAATTTTAGGATAAAGTTATCAAATGTACATTGTTTGGAGATCGCATATAAATGGGAATTTATAGTAAAAATGTGATTATGAACTTATGAATTGGTATGTATCAATTTTTTTTTAAAAATCATTTCTTTTAGGATAAGAATAATTCTTGAAAAATACCTATAGATACGTCAGCTTGAATTTGGGTGATTAGGCTTAAATAGTTTTAGGATGAAGTTTCTAGATGCACATTGTTATGAGATCACATACAAGATTGACAAAATAATGGATTTCAGAAGGATTGTAAAAAGAACTCAATAATATTTCTGAAGGAATACATTCAAGTGATAATGCATCAATTCATACACTATTTAACAATACGTCATAAATGCTAAGTCTAATTCAATTAGAAGGGAAGGAACAATTATCAATAACTATTTCAATTACAATTATTTATATTTACTTGTGCAGCATGTAATAATAGGTAAATGGTTTATTGAGTGAAGCTTCAATCATCGTGATTGAATTAGGTAGAATATATTTCTTTAAATGATCCTTTACGATAGATTGCAAATTTATTTTTTTCTCTTCTTTGTCTATGTAACAATTTTAAATTTGGAGTTAAGAATTTTATTCTTTCAAATTCTTTAAGGTTAGAATCTTCCCAAACATTTATAGTCATTTATTTTTTCACTCTATTACCTTGACATTAAGAATGATCTCATGTAATTGTGTAAGTATGTATTTATATTAATATATACTAAATATCAAAGATTTGGATTTGTACTTGGGGCTTGGACTTGGATCGGACCTTAAAATTAATATTTGCTCTATACATAGCAATGTTTTTACAGGCAAGAATAGTATATCGATACAAACTGTACAAAATAGGTCTTTTTCGAATATCTATACCTAGCAAATAGTGTCGTACACCTTGTTTCTCAACGTGTATGATCTTGTTGGTCACGATATCAAGTCCCTTATAGACCTGCATTTTGTTTGAGTTGATTATTTCTCCTCGAAAATGGGTGGCAAGGTCAACAGAGAGACGAGATTTTCCTGTTCTTGTTGCTCTCATTATGGACACCACTTTCTTCTTGTTGAAGTTATTGGTTTTGCAAATGAATGTATTCATTTTAGCTACACATAATATAAAATCATATTAATAATTAGTTTAAAATAGTAAATAATCTCATGAAAACCACTCATGAATATTGTCACACCCCGAGTCTACACCTGGACATGGTCGGCACTCGAAGACCATTGCTAGCCTCAAGCAAACCCTTGGCTAGGACTTACTGACTCAGTGGAAGACTTAACTCATCACATAAACATTTATGAAGTAACTAGAATGTTATAAAGGAACATATAACTGGCCATTAAGTCAAACTCAAGTCTTAAACGATACAAATGAAATGAATAAGACTAAAGAACTAACATCTAACTGTCTATGAAGCCTCAAATAACAATTGAGATGGACGTTGGGACATACCCCACAACATCCTAATAAACTAAACTAGAAAGCAATGAAATGAATCCTCTATAAAGCAAGAAGGCTCACCAATAGACTCTGAACTGCTCACTGGATCAACGATGCGTCGAATTGCTGATCCTAGTTACCTGTGTCTGCATCATAATAAGATGCAGGCCAACTGGTATCAGTACATTGAATGTATGAATATGCGAGTTGGAATGCTAAAATAACATAGGCTTGAGAGGAAAATTTGAAAGAAACACATACCTTGGCTCTTCTCAACTTATGAATACTTACTCAACTCATTTCAATATAAAACAATTTAAAACAAGTGCAATATAAAGAAAAGTAGTTTAAAAACATGCTATAAACTCTATGTGTATGCAAAGATACAATAAATCTGAGATGTATGTAGAAATACAAATGAACTAATGTATATAAAAATACAATAACTGCTGTAGGAGTTTCTCTAACCGACAACCATCACATAAGAGCAATAGTGATGAAACATTGATCAACCTCATGCTTCCAGTGCATCCTATACCCGACCAAAGGTATAGAACCTGAACTGGCTAATGGATCCACTAGTCTAATTTGAAAATGATTCATCTAAAAAGTATGAATCTTTTCTACCCATGATGGCTACATAGTTCTATGGGGCTGTGGGTTCCTTGAAGGCTCCCCCAATTCGGTGCTCAATACTACTCCCAAAAATGTACTGGCTCTTATGTTTTTAAAACATATTTCCTCTGTGATTTGAGATTAGTGCTCAAAAACTTAGCTCAGAGGCTATCTTGGAATCAAAGTTTCCCTTCTAGCTTCATTTAGAAAACGATTACTCTTTTCTGAAAACTAGCCCGAAGGCTTTTTGGAAATTTCAGTTTCCAATCTTGTTTAAATGTGAAAACTTTTTTTTAAAACTTCTTTGGGAATACACAGTTCCCATATACCTCTTTGAAGAAAGAACTTCAAACCAAAGCTTTACTCTTGCTCAACTTCAAAACTTAAGTCTTAAAATGACGTTAAAACATTGTTAAAGACCCTTGAAAACTTTAAGAAACTTTGCTTGACTTGATTCTTAACTTCTAGACTTGACTCTGAACTTCTTTGACTTTGAACTTAACTTTCCTTGAATTGAATTATGGATTCAAGGTTCATGATCTCATGTTTATGGATGATTTCATGACTTATAGATGTACTTTAGAGTGTTGGAATCGACTAGGAAACATAGGTACGTCACTTAAGAACAAGTACAAGAAGGTGGGGAAAAATAGGGAGAACTGGCATCCCTGGAGCTCTGAGAGGCGCGGGGCGCTAGCCCTCAAACGTCAGAGAGACTGCTGGCACATCGCCCCAAGGGGTGGACTTCAGAGTCCCTTTTGGAGCGCAATGGCTGGCACGTTGCCCCACCCCCTTTCCCCAGGTTTTGACAATTTTTCTTTTCCTATTTTTCAACTCTAAATCCTCCTAATTTCAATGGTTCTTTCCCCAAACACTTAGCATCATTGGTACCCTCAATACCCAATAGATTTAGCTTGAAAAACAACCCAGAATCACGAATCAAATCAATACTAGGCATTCAACAATCAACCAATAATAATTCAACAATGTTCTTCAAGAACTTCACTTTATTAACATTCAAACAACTCCAATCTTTGCGGAATTGAACAAGTTGGTGTGTGGGTGAACTAACCCAATACGAAAAGATCTCACATACCTTAATAGGGATCACCCCTGACGAATTTCACTTCAAAACGCTTGACATTCTTGGCGAAATCTTGGCTTTTCTCCCTTTCTTTCTTCTTTTCTCTTTTCTCCAAGCCCTAAGCGTATTTCTCAATTCTCCAAACTGACTAAGTCATGTTTTTACCCCAATAAATCCCTAAAAATGAATTAGGAAATTAATTATAGAAAAGACTACCTTGCCCTTACCTAAATTCGGATTGGGACTTTTATCAATCCAACAACCCAACTTCCGAAAGGCATATCTCACTCATACGATGTCGAAATCGTGTAAACTCGGCGGCGTTGGAAATATCTTCCCCAGGGCTTTCCAAACATATCAAGAAATACTCCTAACTCATCCTTAACTATGAGTTATGGTCATTTGAAAATGATCAAAACTCACTTTCTTAACTTAGCCAAAAATTTCCAGATTTCCACATGCTTACAAAAAAATGACTATTTCCAATTATAAGATTTTTCCTAGTTATTTCGAATTGCGAGATGTTACACATACACTCATACATTAAAAATCTTATAAATATAAATTTAATAAGTAAAAACCTTGCTTGAGATGTAATAAACTCTATAAAGAATAGATTTTTCTCGATAGGGGTTATGAAAGAGATTGCACTGAGTATTTATAGTAAAATGTATTTGTGGACTTATTAATTGGCACACCATATCCAGAAATACTGATATATTTTAGGATAAGATCAATGACTTTTGAAAAATGTATACATATGTCAACTGGAATTTTGGTAATGAAAAGTAAATAATTTTAAGATAAAGTTATCAAATGTACATTGTTTGGAGATCGCATATAACTGGGCATTTATAGTAAAAATGTGATTATGAACTTATGAATTGGTATATACCAAATTTTAAAAAAAAAATCATATCTTTTGGGATAATAATAATTCTTGAAAAAAACCTAGAGATACGTCAGCTTGAATTTGGGTGATTAGGTTTAAATAATTTTAGGATGAAGTTTCTAGATGCACATTGTTATGAGAGCACATAGAAGAATTACGAAAATATGAATTTCAGAAGGATTGTCAAAAGAACTCAATAATATTTATGAAGGAATACATTCAAGTGATAATGCGTCAATTCATACACTATTTAACAACAATCATAAGTGCTAAGTCTAATTCAATTAGAAGGGAAGGAACAATTATCAATAACTTTTTCAATTACAATTATTTATATTTACGTGTGCATCATGTAATAATAGATAAATGTTTTATTGCATGAAGCTTCCATCATCGTGATTGAATTAGGTAGAATATATTTCCTTAAATGATCCTTACCGATAGATTGCAAATTTATTATTTTCTCTTCTTTGTCTATGTAGCAATTTTAAATTTGGAGTTAAGAATTTTATTCTTTTAAATTCTTTAAGGTTAGAATCTTCCCAAACATTTATAGTCATTTATTTTTTCACTCTATTACCTTGACATTAAGAATGATCTCATGTAATTGTGTAAGTATGTATTTATATTAATATATATTAAATATCAAAGACTGGGGCTTCGGCTTGAATCGGACCTTAAAATAATTTTTTTATAAAGCTTAAATATTTGCTCTATAAATAACAATGTTTTTACAGGAAAGAATAGTATATATATCTATATTTCGATACAAACTGAACAAAATAGGTCAAAAATAAAGTGACCAAGAGACAAAATAACAAAAGATAGAGATAATGATAGTTTATGTACACTCAATAATAATATTGTAATCATCATTTTTGAGAAATCTTTTCACAATATCTAGGCATGGTTTCAAAACAGTATTCCTCCATGCTTCGTCAACACCTTCTTTTCTATCTTCTTTGAAAACGTCAGTAGCAATAATATGATGCACCGACCACATTTTCTCATTTATTAATCGTTGAATCTTGTCAAGTTAGTTACAAATTAATATATGAGTATTACGCTTGATATTTGAAATTGAAGCTTGAAGAATCATCTTCTTCGATTCATCATCTCCGTCTATATTTTTTTCTTCTCTTAAATAGCTGGCCATTTCAGGGACTCCAATGGACCGTCGGATTCCTTTGGTGTAATCTGCATCTGGAATGAAAATTTGCCGCACCTCATCCACCAACCCTACATGCTACATAAATTTATGAATATTTTTATTTAGTTGAACATATATTTTGAAAACCAAAAGTGTTATTAAGACAACTATATAGGAAAAGTTTTAGTTAGAGTCACTATTATATTTTGATTCATATATAGCATAACTACAAAAACTACCTGCGTTGACCATTTCATCAACCCTCGTGTCAACTCTACGATACAAGACTGATCGCTCTACATCAATCAAAATAAAGCAACTGTCATACTTATATTTGAACATGAACACAGGGTTTTCCACATGATTTTCAATATACGAATTTGACGCTCCAACAATAATTGGAACACATTGAGTCTTCAAAATATTTTCCTATGTAGACATTGGACTTCAGACAGATATCTTCGGTCGTGAAGTTGGAATTTGGCTCAATTTCACCTAAAAAATTGTGAAACAAAATAACTGTCAATTAATATTCACATTAAAATATACTAATCACAAAAAATGTCTTTTGCGAATATGTATACCTAGCAAATAGTGTCGTACACCTCGTTTTTCAGCGTATGTGATCTTGTTGGTCACGATATCAAGTCTCTTATAGACTTGTATTTTGTCCAAGTTGATTATTTCTCCCCAAAATTGGGTGGCAAGGTCAACAGAGAGATGAGAATTTACCATTCATGTTGCTCCCATTATGAACTCCACTTTCTTCTTGTTGAACTTCTTGTTGTTGTTGATGAAAGTATTCACTATCGGTTCACATAAAATAAAATCATAACAATAATTAGTTTAAAATAGTAAATAATCTCATGAAAACCACTCATGCATGCACTCTTACATTAAAAATCTTATAAATATAAAGTTAATAAGTAGAAACCTTGCTCGAGATGTAATTAACTATGTAAAGGAATAAGATCAATGACTTTCGAAAAATGTATACATATATCAACTGGAATTTTGGTACTGACAAGTAAACAATTTTAGGATAAAGTTATCAAATGTACATTGTTTGGAGATCGCATATAACTGGTCATTTAAAGTAAAAATGTGATTATGAACTTATCAATTGGTATATACCAAATTATAAAAAAATCATATCTTTTAGGATAAGAATTATTCTCGAAAAAAACCTACAGATACGTTAGCTCGTCAGCTTGAATATGGGTGATTAGGCTTAAATAATTTTAGGATGAAGTTTCTAGATGCACATTGTTATGAGATCACATACAAGATTGACGAAAATCTGGATTTCAAAAGTCTTGTAAAAAGAACTTAATAATATTTCTGAAGGAATACATTCAAGTGATAATGCGTCAATTCATACACTATTTAACAACACGTCATAGGTGCTAAGTCTAATTCAATTAGAAGGGAAGGAACAATTATCAATAACTATTTCACTTACAATTATTTATATTTACTTATGCAGCATGTAATAATAGATAAATGTTTTATTAAATGAGGCTTCCATCATAGTGATTGAATTAGGTAGAATATATTTCCTTAAATGATCCTTACCGCTAGAATGCAAATTTATTATTTTCTCTTCTCTATCTATGTAACATTTTTAAATTTGGAGTTAAGAATTGTATTCTTTAAAATTGTTTAAGGTTAGAATCTTCCCAAACATTTATAGTCATTTATTTGTTCACTCTATTACCTTTACATTAAGAATGATCTCATGTAATTGTGTAAGTATGTATTTATATTAATATATATTAAATATTAAAGACTTGGAGTTGGACTTGGGGCTTGGGCTTGCATCGAACCTTAACATAAATATTTTGATAAAGCCTAAATATTTGCTATATAAATAACAATGTTTTTATAGGCAAGAGTAGTATATATATCTGTAGTTCGATACAAACTGTACAAAATAGGTCAAAAATTAAATTGTCCAAGAGACAAAATAACACAAGATAGAGATATTGATAGTTTATGTACACTAAATAATAATATTGTAATCATCATTTTTGAGAAATCTTTTCACAATATCTAGGCATGGTTGCCAAACAGTATTCCTCCATGCTTCGTCAGCAACTTCTTTTCTATCATATTTGAAAACGTCAGTAGCAATACTATGATTCATCGACCATATTTTTTGATTTATTAATCGTTGAATCTTGTGAAGTTGGTTACAAATTAATATACAAGTATTAACGCTTGATACTTGAAATTGAAGCTTGAAGAATCATCTTATTTGATTCATCATCTCCGTCTATATTTTTTTCTTCTCATAAATAGCTAGCCATTTCAGGGACACCAATGGACCGTCGGATTCCTTTGGGGTAATCTTTATCTGGAATGAAAAATTGCCGCACCTCATCCACCAGCCCTGCATGCAACATAAATTTAACAATAGTTTTATTTAGTGGAACATATATTTGAAAACCAAAAGTGTTATTAAGAAATCTATATAAGAAAAGTTTTAGTTAGAGTTATTATTATAGATTGATTCTTATATAAAATAACAACAAAAACTACCTGCATTGACCATTTCATCAACCCACGTGTCAACTCTACAGTTCAAGACTGATTGCTCTACATCAATCCAAATAAAGCAATTGTCATACTTATATTTGAATATGAACACAAGGTTTTCCATAAGGTTTTCAATATACGAATTTGACCTTCCAACAATAATTGGAACACATTGAGTCATCAAAATATTTTCTATGTAGACTACGACTTTCAGGCAGAAACCTTTGGCCGTGAAGTCGGAAACTGACACAATTTTACCTAAAGAATTGTGAAACAAAATAACTGTCAATTAATATTCACATTATAATAAACATATCACAAAAAATGTCTTTTTCGAATATGTATACCAAGCAAATAGTGTCGTTCACCATGTTACTCAGCATTTGTGATCTTGTTTGTTACGATATCAAGACCCATATAGACTTATATTTTGTCCAAGTTGATTATTTGTCCTTGAAAATGGGCGGAAAGGTCAACAGAGAGACGAGATTTCCCGTTCCTGTTGCTCCCATTATGAACACAACTTTCTTCTTGTTGAACTTGTTGTTGTTGTTGATGAATGTATTCATTTTAGCTACACATAAAATAAAATCATAATAATAATTAGTTTAAAATAGTAAATAATCTCATGAAAACCACTCATGCATACACTCATACATTAAAAATCTTATAAATATAAAGTTAATAAGTAGAAACCTTGCTTGAGATGTAATAAACTATGTAAAAGAATAAATTTTTCTTGATGGGGGTTATGAAAGAGATTGCACTGAGCATTTATAGTAAAATGCATTTGTGGACTTATTAATTGGCGTACCAAATTTAGAAATACTGATATCTTTTAGGACAAGATCAATGACTTTTGAAAAATGTATACATATGTTACCTGATATTTTGGTAATGATAGGTAAATAATTTTAGGATAAAGTTATCAAATTTAAATTGTTTGGAGAACGCATATAACTGGGCATTTATATTAAAATATGATTTTGAACTTATGAATTGGTATATACCAAATTTTTAAAAAAGTCATATCTTTTTGGACAACAATAATTCTTGAATAAAACCTACTGATACTTCAGCTTGAATTTGGGTGATTAAGCTTAAAAAATTTTAGGATGAAATTTCTAGATGCACATTGTTATGAGATCACTTACAAGATTAACGAAAATATGGATTTCAAAAGGATTGTAAAAAGAAGTGAATAATATTTCTGAAGAAATACATTCAAGTGATAATGCGTCAATTCATACACTATTTAACAACACGTCATAAATGCTAAGTCTAATTCAATTAGAAGGGAAGGAACAATTATCATTAACTATTTCAATTACAATTATTTATATTTACTTGGGCAGCATGTAATAATAGATAAATGTTTTATCGAATGAAGCTTCCATTATCGTGATTGAATTAGGTAGAATATATTTCCTTAAATGATCCTAACCGATAGATTGTAAATTTATTATTTTCTCTTCTTTGTCTATGTAACATTTTTAAATTTGGAGTTAAGAATTTTATTCTTTCAAATTCTTTAAGGTTAGAATCTTCCCAAACATTTATAGTCATTTATTTTTTCACTCTATTACATTGATATTAAGAATGATCTCATGTAATTGTGTAAGTATGTATTTATATTAATATATATTAAATAGCAAAAACTTGGACTTGGACTTGGGGCTTCGGCTTGGATCAGACCTTAAAATAAATATTTTTATAAAGCTTAAATATTTTATCTATAAATAACAATGTTTTTACAGGCAAGAATAGTATATATATCTGTAGTTCGATACATACTGTACAAAATAGGTAAAAAATTAAAGTGACCAAGAGATAAAATAACACAAGATAGAAATAATGATAGTTTATGTACATTCAATAATAATATTGTAATAATCATTTTTGAGAAATCATTTCACAATATCTAGGCATGGTTGCAAAACAGTATTCCTCCATGCTTAGTCAACAACTTCTTTTCTATCTTCTTTGAAAACATCAGTAGAAATAATATGATGCACCGACAAAAAATTTTCATTCATTAATTGTTAAATCTTGCCAAGTTTGTTACAAATTAATATATGAGTATTACGCTTGATAATTGAAATTAAAGCTTGTAGAATCATCTTCTTTGATTCTTGATTTCCGTCTATATTTTATTCTTCTCTTAAATAGCTGGCTATTTCAGGGACACAAATAGACTGTCGGATTCCTTTGGTGTAATTTTCATTTGGAATTAAAATTTGCCACACCTCATCCACCAGCCCTGCATGCA
Organism: Solanum commersonii; assembly: GCA_029007595.1. Classification (NCBI taxonomy): domain Eukaryota; kingdom Viridiplantae; phylum Streptophyta; class Magnoliopsida; order Solanales; family Solanaceae; genus Solanum; species Solanum commersonii. Next base: position 45,307 of record JAJTWQ010000221.1, read on the forward strand.
ACATAAATGTAAGAATAGTTTTATTTAGTTGAATATAAATTTGAAAACCAAAAGTGTTGTAAGGGAAACTATATAGGAAAAGTTTTAGTTAGAGTCATTATTATATTTTGATTTATATATAAAATAACTACAAAACTACCTGCATTGACCATTTCATCAACCCTCGTTTGTACTCTACGGTTCAAGACTGATTGCTCTACATCAATCCAAATTAAGAAACTGTCAAACTTATATTTAAACATGAACACAGGGTCTTCCAGAAGTTTTTCAATACACGAATTTGACCCTCCAACAATAATTGGAACACATTGAGTCTTCAAAATATTTTATATGTAGACAATGGACTTTAGACAGAAATCTTTGGTCATGAAGTCGTAATCTGGCTCAATTTCACCTAAAAAATTGTGAAACAAAATAACTGTCAATTAATATTCACATTAAAATAAACTACTCAGAAAAACATCTTTTTCGAATATGTATAGCTAGCAAATAGTGTCGTACACCTTGTTTCTGAGAGTGTGTGATCTTGCTGGTTACAATATCAAGTCCCTTATATACTTGCATTTTGTCTGAATTAATTATTTCTCCTCAAAAATGGGTTGCAAGGTCAACAGAGACACGAGATTTTCCAGTTCACGTTGCTCCCATTATGAACACCACTTTCTTCTTATTGAACTTGTTGTTGTAGTTGATGAAAGTATTCATTTTAGCTACACATAAAATAAAATCATAATAATAATTAGTTTAAAATAGTAAATAATCTCATGGAAACCACTCATGCATACACTCATACACTAAAAATCTTATAAATATAAAATCACAGTTCCTTTCTTACTTCAAATGTAAAAACATTTATAAACTTCTTTGGGAATACTTAGTTCCCTAATAACTTTTGAAAAATGAACTCAACTCTACACTTTTTACTCAACATGAAACTCTATACCCATTACTCAACTTGAAACTTGAGCCTTAAAATGAAGGTAAATGTTCAATAAAGACTCTTGAAAAAAACCTTTAAAGACTTGCTTCTTAACTTTTAAACTTGACTCTAACTTCACTTGACTTGGATCCTAACTTTACTCGAATTGAATTATGAATTCAAGGTCTATGATCACACGTTTATGGATGAGTTTGGGATGTTAAGATGTACCTTAAAGTATTGGAAACAACTATAAAGCATAGGTACTTTACCAAGAAACATGTATGAAAAAGTGGGGAATGAAAGGTAAAGGGAAGGATTGGCATCCTTGGCGCTCTAAGAGGCGCGGGGTGCCAACCCTCAAACTTCAGAGGGGCCTGCTGGGCGTTCTGCCAGGCGCGCCACCCCAAGGGGAAAGTTTAGCGTCCCTTTTTGGGGTGTGTTGGCTGGAGCGCCACCCCAGCCCTTTTACCCTAAAAATCCGACTTTTTCCGTTGTTTCTTTCCAACTCTAAACCTTCTCAATCTCAAAGGTTCCAGCAGCAAATACTTAGAGATCATAAAGACCCTTAATAAAAAATAGATTCAACTAAAAATCACAACCGGAAAAATGTACTAAACCAACAAGAAACTTCAACAACACAACCACAAGAATTCAACAACCACAACAAATCTTTCTCGGAATTAAAAACAAGTTTAGTGTGTGGGGGAAAGAAACAGACCAACACTATGATCTCACATACCTAGTAGGGATCACCCCCGACGAAAACCACAACGATCTTGACGAAATCCTTGCTTCTTCCTCTCTTTCTCCTCTTATTTCTCTCTTCTCTCCAAAACACTAACTCTCACTTTAAAAAGGGAAAACTGATTTAAAATCAGTCTAAAACCTTAATATAACCAAAAGAAATGGTTAGGGAAAAGACCAATTTACCCTTACAAATTCGGACTAAACTGCCCTGTGCGGCTTTGCCAACAGCCCAACTTCCAAAGTGAATAACTCACTCATACGAACTCGGAATCGAGCAAACTCGGTGGCGTTGGAAAGATCATTCCAAGGGATTTCCAAAAATGACTGTAAATACACCTAAATCATCCTGATCTAGGATTTATTACCATTCAAAGTTGACCAAAAACTCATTTTTTCCCTATACTCAGCAAATTTCCAGATTTTGAATTTTTCCAAAAATGACTAATTCCAATTCCAAGCTTCTTCATAGTTATTTCAAATTGCAAGACATCAAAATTTTCTATGTAGACAATGGACTTCAAACAGAAATCTTCGGCTGTGAAGTCGGAATCTGGCTCAATTTCATCTAAAAATTTGTGAAACAAAATAACTGTCAATTAATATTCACATTAAAATAAACTTATCACAAAAAATGTCTTTTTTGAATATGTATACCTAGCAAATAGTGCTGTACATCTTGTTTCTGAGCGTGTGTGATATTGTTGGTCACTCTATCAAGTCCCTTATAGACTTGCATTTTGTCCGAGTTGATTGTTTCGCCTTGAAAATGGGTGGCAAGTTCAACAGAGAAACAAGATTTTCCCGTTCCTATTGATCCCATTACGAACACCACTTTCTTCTTGTTGAAGTTGTTGTTGTTGTTGATGAAAGTATTCATTTTAGCTACACATAAAATAAAATCATAATAATAATTAGTTTAAAAATAGTAAATAATGTCATGAAAACCACTCATGCATACACTCATATATTAAAAATCTTATAAATATAAGGTTAAAAAGTAGAAACCTTGCTTGAGATGTAATAAACTATGTAAAAGAATAAATTTTTCTTGATGATGGTTATGAAAGAGATTTTAGTGATCATTTAGAGTAAAATGTATTTGTGGACTGATTAATTGGCATACCATATTCAGAAATACTGATATCTTTTATTACAAGATCAATGACTTTTGAAAAATGTATGCATATGTCAACTGGAATTTTGGTAATGACAAGTAAATAATTTTAGGATAAAGTTATCAAATGTACATTGTTTGGAGATCGCATATAACTGGGAATTTATAGTAAAAACGTGATTATGAACTTATGAATTGGTTTATACCAAATTTTAAAAAAATTAATATCTTTTAAGATAAGAATACTTCTTGAAAAAAACCTACAGATACGTCAGCCTGAATTTGGGTGATTAGGCTTAAATAATTATAGGATGAAGTTTCTAGATGCATATTGTTATGAGATCACATGTAATTGTGTAAGTATGTATTTATATTAATATATATTAAATATCAAAGATTTGGATTTGGACTTGGGGCTTGGGCTAGGATCGGACCTTAAAATAAATATTTTTATAAAGCTTAAATATTTGCTCTATAAATAACAATGTTTTTACAGGCAAGAATAGTATACATATCTGTAGTTCTATACAAATTGTACAAAAAAGGTAAAAAATTAAAGTGATCAAGAGACAAAATAACACAAGATATAAATAATAATACTTTATGTACACTCAATAATAATATTGCAATCATCATTTTTGAGAAATCTTTTCGCAATATCTAGGCATGGTTGCAAAACAATATTCCTCCATGGTTCGTCAACAACTTCGTTTCTATCTTCTTTGAAAATGTTAGTAGAAAGAATATGATGCACCGACCACATTTTCTCATTTATTAATCGTTAAATCTTGTCAAGTTGGTTACAAATTAATATACGAGTATTACGCTTGATACTTGAAATTGAAGCTTGAAGAATCATTTTCTTTGATTCATCATCTCCGACTATATTTTTTTCTTCCCTTAAATATCTTGCCATTTCGGGGACACCAATAGACGGTCGGATTCCTTTGGTGTAATCTACATCTGGAATGAAAATTTGTAGAACCTCATCCACAAGTCCTACTTGTAACATAAATTTAAGAATAGTTTTATTTAGTTGAACATATATTTGAAAACCAAAAGTGTTATTAAGAAAACTATATAAGAAATTTTTTAGTAATAGTCATTATTGTATTTTGATTCATATATAAAATAACTACAGAAACTACCTGTATTGACCATTATATCAACCCTCGTGTCAACTTTACGGTTCAAGACTAATTGCTCTACATCAATCCAAATAAAGCAGCTGTCATACTTATATTTGAACATGTACAAAGGATCTTCCACAAGTTTTTTAATATACGAATTTGACCCCCCAACAATAATTGGAACACATTGAGTCTTCAAAAAAAAATTCCATGTAGACAATGGACTTCAGATAGAAATCTTTGTCCGTGATGTCGGAATCTGGCTCAATTTCACCTAAAAAATTGTGAAACAAAATAACTGTCAATTAATATTCACATTAAAATAAACTAATCACAAAAAATATCTTTTCCAAATTTGAATACCTAGCAAATAGTGTCGTACACCTTGTTTCTCAGCGGGTGTGATCTTGTTGGTCACGATATCAAGTCCCTTATGTCCTTTCATTTTGTCCGAGTTAATTATTTCATCTCGAAAATGGGTGGCAAGGTCAACAGAGAGACGAGATTTTCCCATTCTTGTTGCTCCTATTATTAACACCACTTTCTTCTAGTTGAACTTGTTGTTGTTGATGAAAGTATTCATTTTAGCTACACATAAAATTAAATCATAATAATAATTAGTTTAAAATAGTAAATAATCTCATGAACACCACTAATGCATACACTCATACATTAAAAAATCTTATAAATATAGAGTTAATAAGTAGAAACCTTGCTTGAGATGTAATAAACTATGTAAAAGAATAATTTATTCTTGATGGTGGTTATGAAAGAGATTGCATTGAGCATTTATAGTAAAATGTATTTGTGGACTTAATAATTGGCATACCATATTCAGAAATATTGATATCTTTTAGGATAAGATCAATGACTTTTGAAAAATGTATATATATGTCAACTGGAATTTTGGTAGTGGCAAATAAATTATTTTAGGATAAAGTTATCAAATGTACGTTGTTTGGATATCTCATATAAATGGGCATTTATAGTAAAAATGTGATAATAAACTTATGAATTGGTATATACCAAATTTTAAAAAAAAAATCATATCTTTTAGGATAAGAATAATTCTTGAAAAAACCTACAGCTAGGTCAGCTTGAATTTGGGTGAGTAGGATTTAATAATTTTAGGATGAAGTTTCTAGATGCACATTGATATGAGGTCACATACAAGATTGACGAAAATATGAATTTCGAAAGGATTGGAAAAAGAACTCAATAAAATTTCTGAACGAATACATTCAAGTGATAATGCATCAATTCATACACTATTCAACAACACTTCATAAGTGCTAAGTCTAATTCAATTAGAAAGGAAGGAACAATTATCAATAAATATTTCAATTACAATTATTTATATTTACTTGTGCAGCGTGTAATAATAAATAAATGTTTTATTGAATGAAGCTTCCATCATCGTGATTGAATTAGGTAGAATATATTTCCTTAAATGATCCTTACCAATAGATTGCAAATTTATTATTTTCTCTTCTTTGTCTATGTAAACAATTTTAAATTTGGAGTTTAGAATTTTATTCATTCAAATTCTTTAAAGTTAGAATCTTCCCAAACATTTATAGTCATTTGTTTTTTCACTCTATTACCTTGACATTAAGAATGATCTCACATAATTATGTAAGTATGTATTTATATTAATATATATTAAATATCAAAGACTTGGACTTGTACTTGGGACTTGGGCTTGGATCGGACCTTAAATTTATTTTTTTTCTATAGCTTAAATATTTTCTCTATAAATAACAATATTTTTACAGGCAAGAATAGTATACATATATGTAGTTCTATACAAACTATACAAAGTAAGTCAAAAATTAAAGTCAAGAGACAAAATAACACAAGATAGAAATATTGATACTTTATGTACACTCAATAATAATATTGTAATCATCATTTTTGAGAAATCTTTTCGCAATATCTAGGCATGGTTGCAAAACAATATTCCTCAATGGTTCGTCAACAACTTCTTTTCTATCTTCTTTGAAAACGTCGGTAGTAATAATATGATGTACTGACCACTTTTTCTCATTTATTAATTGTTGAATCTTGTCAAGTTGGTTACAAATTAATATACGAGTATTACGCATGATACTTGAAATTGAAGCTTGAAGAATCATTTTCTTTGATTTATCAACTCCGTCTATATTTTTTTCTCCCCTTAAATATTTGGCCATTTTAGGGACACCAATGGAACGTCAGATTCCTTTGGTGTAATGTGCATCAGGAATGAAAATTTGCCGCACCTCATCCACCAGCCCTGCATGGAACATAACTTTAAGAATAGTTTTATTTAGTTGAACATATATTTGAAAACCAAAAGTATTATTAAGAATACTAAATAAGTAAAGTTTTAGTTAGAGTCATTGTTATATTTTAATTTATATGTAAAATAACTACAAAAACTACTTGCATTGACCATTTCATCAACCCTCGTGTCAACTCTACGATTCAAGACTGATTTCTCTACATCAATCCAAATAAAGCAATTGTCATACATATATTTGACCATGAACACTGGGTCTTCCACAAGTTTTTCAATATACAAATTTGACCCTCCAATAATAATTGGAACACATAGATTTGGTCAAAAAAATTTCTATGTAGACAATGGACTTCAGACAGAAATCTTCGGCCGTGAAGTGGGAATATGGCTCAATTTCACCTAAAAAATTGTGAAACAAAATAACTATCAATTAATATTCACATTAAAATAAAGTAATCACAAAAAATGTCCTTTTCGAATATGTATTTCTAGCGAATAGTGTCGTACACCTTGTTTCTAAGCGTGTGTGATCTTGTTGGGCACGATATCAAGTCCCTTATCTACTTGCATTTTGTCTGAGTTGATTATTTCTCCTCGAAAATGGGTGGCAAGGTCAACAAAGAGATGAGAATTTCCTTTTCATATTGCTCCCATTATGAACACCACTTTCTTCTCGTTGAACTTGTTGTTGTTGATGAAAGTATTTATTTTACACAAAATAAAATCATAATAATAAATAGTTTAAAATAATAAATAATCTCATGAAAACCACTAATGCATACACTCATACATTAAAAAATCTTATAAATATAATGTTAATAAGTAGAAACCTTGCTTGAGATGTATTAAACTATGTAAAAGAATAGATTTTTCTTGATGGTGGTTATGAAAGAGATTGCATTGAGCATTTATAGTAAAATGTATTAGTGAACTTATTAATTGGCATACCATATTCAGAAATACTGATATCTTTTAAGATAAGATCAATGAGTTTTGAAAAATGTATACATATGTCAACTGGAATTTTGGTAATGACAATTAAATAATTTTAGGATAAAGTTATCAAATTTACATTGTTTGGAGATCACATATAACTGAGCATTTATAGAAAAATTTGTAATAAACTTATAAATTGGTATATACCAAATTTTTTAAAAAATCATATCGTTTAGGATAAGAATAATTCTTGAAAAAAACCTACAGATACGTCAACTTGAATTTGGGTGATTAGGCTTAAATAATTTTAGGATGAAGTTTGTAGATGCACATTGATATGAGATCACATACAAGATTGACAAAAAAATGTATTTCAATAAGATTGTAAAAAGAACTCAATAATATTTGTGAAGGAATACATTAAAGTGATAATGCGTCAATTCATACACTATTTAACAACACGCCAAAAGTTCTAAGTCTAATTCAATTAGAAGGGAAGGAATAATTATCAATAACTATTTCTATTATAATTATTTATATTTACTTGTGCAGCATGTAATAATAGATAAATGTTTTATTGAATGAAGATTCCATCGTCATGATTGAATTAGGTAGAGTATATTTCCTTTAATGATCCTTACCGATAGATTGTAAATTTATTACTTTCTCTTCTTTGTCTATGTAACAATAATAAATTTGGAGTTTAGAATTTTATTCTTTGAAATTCTTTAAGGTTAGATTCTTCCCAAACATGTATAGTCATTTTATTTTTTCAGTCTATTACCTTGACATTAAGAATGATCTGATGTAATTGTGTAAGTATGTATTTATATTAATATATATTAAGTATCAAATTCTTAGACTTGTACTTGAGACTTGGGCTTGGATCGGACCTTAAAATAAATATTTTTATACAGCTTAAATATTTGCTCTTTAAATAACAATGTTTTTATAAGCAAGAATAGTATACATATTTGTAGTTCGATACAAACTGTACAAAATAGGTAAAAAATTAAAGCGACCAAGAGACAAAATAACACAAGATAGAGATAATGCTAGTTTATGTACACTCAATAATAATATTGTAATCATCATTTTTGAGAAATCTTTACACAAAATCAAGGCATGGTTGCAAAACACTATTTCTCCATGCTTCCTCAACAACTTCTTTTCTATCTTCTTTTTAAATGTCAGTAACAATAATATGATGCCCCGATTACATTTTCTCAATTATTAATCGTTGAATCTTTTCAAGTTGGTTACAAATTAATATACGAGTATTACGCTTGATACTTGAATTTGAAGCTTGAAGAATCATCTTCTTTGATTTTTCAGCTTCGTCTATATATTTTTCTTCCCTTAAATATCTGGCCATTTTAGGGACACCAATGGACCGTCGGATTCCTTTGGTGTAATCTGCATCTGGAATGAAAATTTGCCGCACCTCATCCACCAGCCCTGCATGCAACATAAATTTAAGAATAGTTTTATTTAGTTGAACATATATTTGAAAACCAAAAGTGTTATTAAGAAAACTATATAAGAAAAGTTTTAGTTAGAGTCATTATTATATTTTGATTCATATATAAAATAACTACAAAAACTACCTGCATTGATCATTTCATAAACCTTTGTGTCAACTCTACGGTTTAAGATTAATTGCTCTACATCAATCCAAATAAAGCAATTGCCATACTTATATTTGACCATGAACACACGTTCTTCCACAAGTTTTTCAATATACAGATTTGACCCTCCAATAATAATTGGAACACATTGAGTGTTCAAATTTTTTTCTTGGTAGACAATGAAGTTTAGACAGAAATGTTCAACCGTGAAGTCAGAATCTAGCTCAATTTCACCTAAAAATTGTGAAACAAAATAACTGTCAATGAATATTCATATTAAAATAAATTAATCACACAGAATGTCTTTTTCAAATATATATACCTAGCGAATAGTGTTGTGAATCTTGTTTCTAAGCGTGTGTGATCTTGTTGGTCATGATATCAAGTCCCTTATCTACTTGAAGTTTGTCCAGATTGATTATTTCTACTCGAAAATGAGTGGCAAGGACAACAGAGAGACGAGATTTTCCCGTTCCTGTTGCTTCCATTATGAACACCACTTTCTTCTTGTTGAACTTGTTGTTCTTGATGAAAGTATTCATTTTAGCTGCACATAAAATTAAATCTTAATAATAATTAGTTTAAAATAGTAAATAATGTCATGAAAACCACTCATGCATACACTCATACATTAAAGAATCTAATAAATATAAGGTTAATAAGTAGAAACCTTGCTTGAGATGTAATAAACTATGTAAAAGAATAGATTTTGCTTAACGGTGGTTATGAAAGAGATTTCTTTGAGCATTTATAGTAAAATGCATTGGTGGACTTATTAATTGCCATACCATATTCAGAAATACTGATATATTTTATGATAAGATCAATGGCTTTTGAAAAATGTATACAAATGTAAATTGGAATTTTGGTAATGACAAGAAAATAATTTTAGGACAAAGTTATCAAATGTACATTGTTTGGAGATCGCATATAATCGGTCATTTATTGTAAAAATGTGATTATGAACTTATGAATTGGTATATACCAAATTTAAAAAAAAATCATATCTTTTACTTGAAAAAAACCTACAGATACATCAGCATGAATTTGGGTGATTAGGCTTAAATAATTTTAGGAGGAAGTTTCTAGATGCACATAGTTATGAGGTCACATACAAGATTGACGAAAATATGGATTTCAAAAGGATTGGAAAAAGAAATCAATAATATTTCTGAAGGAACACATTCAAGTGATAATGCGTCAATTTATACACTATTTAACACTGCATCATAAGTGCTAAGTCTAATTCCATTGTAAGGGAAGGAGCAATTATCAATAACTATTTGAATTACAATTATTTAAATTACTTATGCAGCATGTAATAATAGAAAAATGTTTTATTGAATGAAGCTTCCATCATCGTGATTGAATTAGGTAGAATATATTTCCTTAAATGATCCTTACCGATAGATTGCAAATTTAATATTTTCTCTTCTTTGTTTATGTAACAATTTTAAATTTGGAGTTCAGAATTTTATTCTTTCAAATTCTTTAAGGTTAGAATTTTCCCAAACATTTATTGTCATTTATTTTTTCAGTCTATTACCTTGACATTAAGAATGATCTCATGTAATTGTGTTGGTATGTCTTTATATTAATATATATTAAATATCAAAGACTTGGACTTGTACTTTGGATTTGGGCTTGGATCGGACCTTAAAATAAATATTCTTATAAAGCTTAAATATTTTCTCTATAAATAATAATATTTTTATAGGCAAGAATGGTATACATATCTCGTAGTTCAATTCAAACTGTACAAAATAGGTTAAAAATTAAAGTGACCAAGAGACAAAATAACACAAGATAGAGATAATGATAGTTTATGTACACTCAATAATAATATTGTAATCATCATTTTTGAGAAATATTTTCACAAAATCTAGGCATGGTTGAAAAACAGTATTCCTCCATACTTCGTCAACAACTTCTTTTCTATCTTCTTTTTAAATGTCAGTAGCAATAATATGATCCCTCGACCACATTTTCTCATTTATTAATCATTAAATATCTGGCCATTTCAGGGACACCAATGCACCGTTGGATTTCTTTGGTGTAATTTGCATCTTGAATGAAAATTACCGCACCTCATCCACCATTCTTGCATGCAACATAAATTTATGAATAGTTTTATTTAGTTGTAGATATATTTGGAAACCAAAAGTGTTATTAAGAAAACTATATGAGAAAAGTTTTAGTTAGAGTAATTGTTATATTTTGATTCACATATAAAATAATTACAAAAACTACCTGCATTGACCATTTCATCAACCCTCGTGTCAATTCTACGGTTCAAGACTGATTGCTCTACATCAATCCAAATAAAACAACTGTTATACTTATATTTGAACATGAACACATGGTCTTCCACAAGTTTTTCAATATACTAATTTGACCCTCCAACAATAATTGGAATACATTGAGTCTTAAAAAATTTTCTATGTAGACAATGAACTTCAGACAGAAATCTTCGGTCGTGAAGTCGAATCGCTCAATTTCACCTAAAAAGTTATGAAACAAAATAACTGTCTATTAATATTCACATTAAAATAAACTAATCACAAAAAATATCTTTTTCGAATATGTATACCTACCAAATAGTGTCGTACACCGTGTTCCTCAGCGTTCGATCTTGTTGGTCACGTTATCAAGTCCCTTATATATTTGAATTTTGTCCGAGTTGATTATTTCTCCTCGAAAATGGGTGGGAAGGTCAATAGAGAGACGAGATTTTCCCGTTCTTGTTACTCCCATTATGAACACCACTTTCTTCTTGTTCAACTTGTTGTTTTTGTTGATGAAAGTATTCATTTTAGCTACACATAAAATAAAATCATAATAATAATTAATTTAAAATAGTAAATAATCTCATGAAAACGACTCATGCATACACTCATATATTAAAAAAGTTATTAATATAAAGTTAATAAGTAGAAACTTTTCTTGAGATTTAATAAACTATGTAAAAGAATAGATTTTTCTTGATGGTGGTAATGAAAGATATTGCATTGAGCATTTATAGTAAAATGTATTTGTGGACTTATTAATTGGCATACCATATTGAGAAATACTGATATCATTTAGGATAAGATGAATGACTTTTGAAAATTTATACATATGTCAACTGGAATTTTGGTAATGACAAGTAAATAATTTTAGAATAAAGTTATCAAATATACATTTTTTGGAGATCGCATATAACTAGGCATTTATAGTAAATATGTGATTATGAACTTATGAAGTGGTATATACCAAATTTATAAGAAATTCATATCTTTTAGGATAAGAATAATTCTTGAAAATACCTATAGATACGTCAGCTTGTATTTGGGTGATTAGGTGTAAATAATTTTAGGATGAAGTTTCTAGAGGAACATTGTTATGAGATCACATATAAGATTGACGAAAATGTGGATTTCGAAAGGATTGTAGAAAGAGCTCAATAATATTTTTGAAGGAACACATTCAAATGATAATGCGTCAATTCATACACTATTTAACAACATGTCATAAGTGCTAAGTCTAATTCAATTAGAAGGGAAGGAACAATTATCAATAACTATTTCAATTACAATTATCTATATTTACTTGTGCAGCATGTAATAATAGATAAATGTTTTATTGAATGAAGCTTCCATTATCGTGATTGAATGAGGTGGACTGTATTTCCTTAAATGAACCTTATCGATAGATTGCAAATTTATTATTTTCTCTTCTTTGTCTATGAAACAATTTTAAATTTGGAGTTAAGAATATTATTCTTTCAAATTCTTTAAGGTTAGAATCTTCCCAAACATTTATAGTCATTTATTTTTTTACTCTATTACCTTGACATTAAGAATGATCTCATGTAATTGTGTAAGTATGTATTTAAATTAATATATATTAAATATCAAAGATTTGGACTTGGACTTGGATCGAACCTTAAAATAAATATTTTTATAAAGATTAAATATTTGCTCTATAAATTACAATCTTTTTTACAGGCAAGAATAGTAGATATATCTATAGTTCGATACAAACTGTACAAAATAGGTCAAAAATTAAAGTTTCCAAGAGACAAAATAACACAAAATAGAGATAATGATAATTTATGTACACGCAATAATAATATTGTTATCAGTCCCCGAGCCTACACTCTAGATATGGCCAGCACTCGAAGACCATTGCTGGCCCCAAGCGAACCCTTGGCCTGGCTTACTTAACTCAGCGGAAGACAATATTCATATAATAACTTAATGAAATAATATCTTAGACAAAATGGCAACTCAAGTCTTAAACGATACAAATGAAATGAATAAGACTAAAGAACTAACATCTGACTGTCTATGAAGCCTCTAATAACAACTGAGATGGATGTTTGTACAGAGCCCACAACATCCTAATAAACTAAACTAGAAAGCAATGATATGGATCCTTCGGAATGCAATGAGGCTCACCAACAGACTTTGAACTACTCCTTTGGATCAATGATGCGCCGAAATGCTAAAATAGCATAGGCTATAAAGAATCTGAGAGAGATTGAAGAACTTACGTGGCTCAACTCAACTCAACATGACTAAACTCATTTCAATATAAAGCAGTTTAAAAACAAGTGCAATATAAAGAAAAGATATTTAAAAACATTATATTAACTCTGTGTGTATGCAAAGATACATATAACTTTGAGATGTATGTAAAAATACAAACAAACTGATGTCTATAAAAATACAATACTTTGGTGGAAATTTCTCTAACTGACAACCATCACATAAGAGCTATAGTGATGATGTAGCGATCTACCTCACGCTGCCAGCGCATCCTATTCCCAGCCAAAGGTATAGGACCTGAACTGCCTAATTGATCCATTAGTCTTTTTTAAAAAAAGATTCATCTAAAAGGTATGACCCTTTTCTACTCATAGTGGCTACATAGTTTTATGGTGACGTAGGTTATCTGAACTCATGCTCGTCCCCAATTCGGTGCTCAATACTATTCCCAAAATATACTAGCTCTTATGTTTTGAAAAAAAATATATACTTCTTCTATGATTTGAGATTAGTGCTCAAAAACTTAGCTCAAAGGCTATCTTGGAAATCTCAGTTTCCCTTCTTGCTTCATTTAGAAAGCTATTACTCCTTTCTGAAAACTAGCCCAAAGGCTCTCTGGAAATCTCAATTTCCGTCTTAATTAAATGTGAAAAACATTTCAATTTTCTTTAGGGAAATGCTTAGTCCCCATATGCTTCTTTGAAGAAAAGAACTTCAATTTTACTCTTTAGTGAACTCAAAACTTAAGTCTTAAAACAAAGTTAAAACATTTGTGAAAGACTTTTTGAAAATTTTAAGAACTTATCTTAACTTGATTCTTGACTTTTCTTGAGTTTGATCTTAACTGCTCTTGGCTTGACTCTTAACTGATCCCTGAATTGAATTATGGATTCAAGGATTATGATTTGTGTTTGGAAAGACCTCATAATGTTTAGGAATGATTTCGAATAGCTAAACTTGAGAAAAGTTATGAAATCACCGTCTTGGAACACGTCTGTGACGCGGAGTTGTTTCTAAATTAATACTCGCAAAATTTAATTTTGAGACAGAGGAGTCCACGTCCTGTCCGAGATGTGGAGTCAATATTTTTTTCACATGGGGAACAAGTCCGCGACGCGAACTTGTTTGATGAAGTCTATTCGAGTTTGTCCTTCTTCATTTTCCAGCCCCAATTCGCCTATACTTGAATATTTTCCTCAAATTCATTTTAGATCCCAATACCCAGCGTATGTACTCAAGAACCTAACTCAAGGTAACTCTAAAACACAATGTAAAGATCTCAGAAACTCCACAATTTAACCCAATTCAAGAACAACATTCAAATTCAAGAATTCATGTCAAGAACATCAACATTCAAACTCTTTTAGGATGAATTGTGCTGAATCCAATGCTATGAGAGACTCACATACCTTGTAGGGTCAATTCCTTGGTGAATCCACCACCAAAATCAATTGTTCTTGGCCAATCTTGCTTTTTTTCTTCTCCTTTCTCTTGCGTTCTTTCTCCAAAAGCCCTAACTCTAATTTTCAAAAGCGTAAACTGAACTAACTCAGACTTGACCCCAATTACTTTACTAACAATGGATTTAATTAATTGAGTAAGGAAAAGACAAAAATACCCTTTAAAAATCCGAATTGGGCATTTCTTTATTCGAACTGCGCAACTTCCAAAGGATGTAACTCACTCATACGAACTCGAAATCGCGCAAACTCGGTGGCATTGGAAAGATAATTCCAAGAGCTTTCCAACCATCTCTGAAAATACACTGAACTCATCATGATCTAGGAGTTGGCAGATTGAAGTTGACCAAAATCTCAATTTGTAACATAAAATTTCCAAATTTCCTTATACTTTCCTAAAGTGATTATTTCAAGTTCTTAGCTTCTTTTAGCTATTTCAAGTTGTGAGATGTTACAATATCTCCCCTTTGGGAAAATTCATCCTCAAATGAGATTACTCTACTAGGCTAAGGGTGGTGACATCTAGTTCAACACCTAACAAGCAAATGCAACAAAGAACATGCTCACTCATAATTTAAAGAGCACTAAGAAGAAAATTAGTACCTTGGTCTGCATTTTCTCCAAACTCAAAGAGATGTAGATATCTCTTCTTCATATCCTCCTCACCTTCCCAAGTAGCTTCCTTAACAAATTGGTTCCTCCAAAGGACTTTGACTGATGCAACCTCTTTTGTAATTAACTTGCAAACTTGGCGATCTAAAATCTGGAACGGAATCTCCTCATAAGATAAGCTATACTTGATCTCAATATTTTCAGTTGGTATGATCAATAAAGGATCGCCTATGCACTTCTTCAACATGGAGATGTGAAACACCAGATGAACCGCTGCTAGCTCTTGTGGTAGGTCCAACTCATAAGCTACATTGCCCATCCTTTTGGATATTCAATAAGACCCAATATATCGGGGACTAAGTTTCCCCTTTTTACCAAACATCATAACACCCTTCATGGGTGAATTCTTTAGATATACCCAATCATCTACTTCAAACTCTAACGCCCTACTCCTAACATCAGTGTAGGATTTCTGACAACTCTGTGCCACTTTCAACCTCTCTTGAATCACTTTAACCTTCTCCATAGCTTGATGTACTAAATTTGGTCCTATCAACCCTACTTCACCAGCTTCAAACCATCCAATAGGAGATCTGCATCTTCTCCCATAAAGGGCTTCTGTCACGACCCAAGCCTAGGGCCTAGACGTGACCGGCGAATGGGGAACCCGAAGGAACCCCAAACAAGCCTCATAGCGTATCTTACACATCATTGGTCGCGGAAGCAATTAAAATGACCATAAGCGATAAGCATAATCAAAGGGAAATCGGGAACTAAGGGAGCAAGAAAAAAAAAAAAGAAGAAATGATACATAAATATCATAGGCGAATCAAGCTCAAACATAATACACAACTTGTCCAACACCACCTCTAACCATAGGTACTATAGCGGGGGCCAAGACAAACAACCGGGCTCACCCTCATAGTCAAAACATAACTAAAAGGAAAAGTCTTATACATAGCAAAAGATCATAAGCAACGTCCGGAATGGAGGACTCACCAATGACCTTGATAGAAAATCGTATTAGCCACGCGGAGGACGAGGGTCAAGCGGTGCTCCGGTCCCTACATGGTGACATCATGTAGGCATAGAGTATGCGTTAGTACGTTTGAATGTACTAAGTATATGGGATGCAATGCAATGCAACAAGGGATGGACATCATAGGCAAAATGCATAATCGTACTAGATAGATGACATATTAATGAGATGATATGTATAATGATGCTTATATAAAAATCATATTTAGTAGGGCATAGTATATGTGTAGTGAGTGACCATCAATATAGCATTTCCAAGGCCTACCACCCCGCTGGAGAGGCGAAAGAGGTACAAACCCCTCAATGTGGTTACAGGGCCTACCACCCCCGAGCTAGGGACCAAGGTACAAACCCCTCGATATGGTTATACGGGCCTACTACCCCCCGTACTAGGCAACCAAGGTACAAACCCTCGATACGGTTATACGGGCCTACTACCCCCGTACTAGGCAACCAAGGTACCAACCCCTTGATACGGTTACCCGAGCCTACAACCCCTGACCTAGGCTTGGTCGGCTCACACACCATATAGAGAAAATCATATACATGTATCCATTTCATCATAATTTCAATACTTATATAATCATCCGACTCATAGGACGTACATTGGACCTTCCATTTCATAAGAATTCTATAAATGACATTTTATCAAACATATGGTGGGCTACTTGTTCATGTAAATAAAATCATGTGTTTCAAGAGTACTAAGTCCAACCAATTTTCAAAATCTATATAAAACAGCCCACCAACAACATACATATATATATACATATATAACAACCTTCATAATTTGATCATGGAGGCATGAAAGCCATAAACATCACATAATAATACCATTTCATGAAAATATGCAAGATAGACCTTAATAGGGTGTGTAGTAGTGATTCCATAATTCAAGAGTTCATAAATGATCATAAGGACCCATAAACTTGAAGTAAAATAGAGGATAAATGGTTGGACTTGTGGAAAGGAAGGTTTCCACAATCAACCCACATACCTCAACTTTGGAGAATTCTTGATGAAGATTGGAATGGAGAATTGCTTGAGATTGAATCCGGAATTAAAGCTTGGGATCCTTGAATTTTGGTTGATGATCTTGGTGGAATTTTGGAGAGGGTTTAGAGAGAGTTTTTGGATGTTTGAGAAATGTTTTAGAGACTTGGAATGACTAATGATATAAAGGGAATATCATATGCCCTTTGGAAAAAAATTGTCCAACACTTAGAAAAATTAATGGGGCGGGTGAACGGTGTTTCGGCTTGTTTGGAAATGGCACTTTTCTGCCGGCGAGGGTTTACGAAAATGGTTATAACTCCTTCATCCTAACTCGGAATGAGGCGAAACAAATTGCGTTGGAAAGCTAACTCATAGAGCTTCAATTTTGATAGTTTGAGCTCCTTCCAGTTCCTTGTGTGCTGAGAGATATGCCCCTTTAAAGTTGACCCTCAAAATCGCATTTTTGCGATTTTCGGAATTTTGATACGGTTGCTCTAAAATTCGGGTTAGACCCATTTCCCACTCAATTTGACCCCCTGAATAAGAATATGAAGTCGAATTTCCGAAATGATGCACGGATTTTGAGATATATGGAAATTACAATTTTAGGTGTTTTCGAAGCACATTTTCGGGCATTTTTGGGGTCGTTTCAATATCTCCCCCTTGGGAACATTCGTCCTCGAATGTCAAAGAAACATACATGAGAAACACCAACATGGCAAATTCAGCCCACAAAGGGATGCAACAATGCACTTACACCTCATTTCAAAAACTTCAACATAGTTGTAAAACCACAATGATCTAGTTAACTTAAACATGAATGCATGCAATGACATGGGGTTGAACTTAAGACCTGAGATTTTATAAAGGGCTTAGATCAATACCTTAAGCTTGAGTGGAGTGGAAAAGATAAGGATATCGCCTTTGCATGTCCGCTTCGGCCTCCCAAGTAGCACTTTCAACTTGTTGATTTCTCCAAAGGACTTTAACGGAAGCCACATCTTTGTTTCTCAATCTCTTCACTTGTCTATCTAAAATCTGGATCGGAACCTCTTCATAGGTCAAATTATCTTCAACAACACCCATAACATCAAGAGGCACGATGGCATTCGGATCACCCACACACTTCCTCAACATAGACACATGAAATACCGGATGAACCAAATCCATTTCGCTAGGCAATTCCAACTCATAAGCTACCTTGCCAATTCTCCTCATCACCTTATAAGGACCCACGTATCTTGGGCTCAACTTGCCCTTCTTACCAAAACGAACCACACCCTTCATGGGTGACACCTTCAAATAGACCCAATCACCAACTTGGAATTCAAGAGCCCTTCTCCTCACATCGGCATAGGACTTTTGGCGACTTTGGGCCGTCTTCAACCTTTCTCTAATCATCCTAACCTTCTCAAGAGCCTCCATAACTAGATCTGGTCCTAACAAGGTCACCTCACCAACCTCAAACCACCCAACCGGTGATCTACAACGCCTCCCATAGAGAGCCTCAAAAGGAGCCATACCGATGCTAGAATGATAACTATTGTTATAGGCAAACTCAATCAATGGAAGATGATCATCCCAACTACCCTTAAGTTCCAATACACAAGCCCTAAGCATATCCTCAAGTGTTTGGATAGTCCTTTCGGCTTGTCCATCCGTTTGCGGGTGAAAGGCCGTAGTAAGCTTAACTCTCGTACCTAGACCCCTTTGAAAGGACTTCCAAAAGTGTGAAGTAAATTGAGTACCACGGTCCGATATGATGGATAGAGGAATCCCATGCAACCTCACCAAGTCATGAATATATAACCTTGCATAATCTTCCGCCCCATATGTTGTCTTTACCGGTAGAAAATGAGCCGATTTTGTCATCCTATCAACCACCACCCAAATAGAATCAAAACCTTTTCTAGTCTTGGGTAAACCAACTACAAAATCCATATTAATTTCTTCCCACTTCCAAGTAGGAATCTCTATGTCTTGGGTTAAGCCACCCGGCCTTTGATGTTCGGCCTTGACTTGTTGGCAACTATGACAACCGGAGACGAATTTGGCAATGTCCTTCTTCATGCCTCCCCACCAATACACATCTCTCAAATCTCTATACATTTTGGTGGAACCGGGGTGGATGGAGTAGGAAGAATTATGAGCCTCCTCAAGAATTTTCTCCCTCAAATCATCAACACAAGGCACACACAACCTACCTTGGTACCTAAGGGCACCATCTCCCCCTTGGGAGAAAACTTCCACCTTGCCCTCTTTCACCAAGGCCTTCAATTCTAACAAAGAAGAGTCAAGATCTTGTTTTGCTTTCACCTCATCAACCAAAGAAGACCTAGCACCATCAACAACGACCACACCACCATTACCAACCTCTTCCAACCTAACCCCCAACCTTGCCAACCGATGCACCTCCCTAGCCATTTCCCTATCACCAATATCAACATGAGCTAGGCTACCCATAGACACCCTACTCAAAGCATCCGCCACCACATTAGCTTTACCGGGATGATAATGCACACTCATATCATAATCTTTAAGAAATTCTAGCCACCTTCTTTGTCTCAAGTTGAGATCTTTTTGGGTGAAGACATATTGGAGGCTCTTATGATCGGTAAACACATCAACATGTACCCCATACAAATAATGACGCCAAATCTTTAAAGCAAACACCACCGCGGCTAATTCAAGATCATGCGTAGGATAGTTCTTTTCATGCACTTTGAGTTGTCTAGAAGCATAGGCTATCACCTTACCATTTTGCATTAGAACACAACCCAAGCCAACTCTAGAAGCATCACAATACACAACAAATCCCTCAAGCCCATCCGGTAGTGACAATATAGGAGCGGACACAAGTTTATCTTTCAAGGTTTGAAAACTCCTTTCACACTCGTCGGTCCACTCAAACTTAGCCTTCTTTTGTGTCAATTTAGTCATGGAAGAAGCAATAGAAGAAAACCCATTCACAAATCTTCGATAGTAACCCGCTAAGCCCAAGAAGCTCCTAATATCCGACGGGGTCAATGGCCTAGGCCAATTTCTAATCACATCGGTCTTCTTAGGATCTACCTTAATACCATCCCCCGACACCACATGACCTAGGAAGGCAACCTCCCTCAACCAAAATTCACACTTTTCATACTTGGCATACATCTTCTCCTCTCTCAATCTTTGCAACACAACCCTCAAGTGACCCATATGTTCTTCCTCGCTATGCGAATAGATTAAAATATCATCAATGAAGACCACAACAAAGGAATCAAGGTAGGGTTTAAAGACTCTATTCATTAGGTCCATAAAGATAGCCGGTGCATTGGTCAACCCAAAGGACATGACCACAAATTCATAATGCCCATACCTAGTCCAGGAAGGCTGTCTTAGGAATGTCACACTCCCTCACCTTCACTTGATGATACCCGGACCGAAGATCAATCTTAGAGAAGTGGCTAGCCCCTTGCAATTGGTCGAACAAGTCATCAATCCTAGGAAGAGGATATTTATTCTTGACGGTGACCTTATTGAGTTGCCGGTAATCAATACACATCCTAAGGGACCCATCTTTCTTCTTCACAAACAACACCGGTGCACCCCATGGTGATTGGCTAGGCCTAATAAAACCCTTCTCCAACAAGTCCCTCAATTGTTCTTTCAACTCCTTTAACTCCGCCGGGGCCATACGGTAAGGGAAATAGAAATGGGGTGAGTATCGGGAGGAGGTCTATGCCAAAATCTATTTCCCTTTCGGGAGGAACACCGGGAAGGTCATTAGGAAAGACATCAAGGAATTCATTTACAACCGGAACCGACTCTATAGGAAGGGTTTTGGACTCCACATCCCTAACCCTCACAAGATGATAGAGACACCCCTTAGAGATCAACTTACGGGCTTTAATGCAAGAGATGAACCTACCCTTGACTACCACATTTTGGCTCTCCCACTCAAGAATGGGTTCACTTGGGAATTGGAACTTGACCCTACGGGTTCTACAATCAATGGAAGCATAGTATGCATGCAACCAATCCATCCCAAGAACAACATCAAAATCGACCATGTTCAACTCAACAAGATCACAAGGCAATATTTTATGCAAGATGCAAATAGGACAATTTCTATAGACCTTCCTAGCAACCATATATGCACCAATAGGAGTAGACACCTTATATGACTCATGCAACAAGTCGGGCTCAACATGAAACTTTTTGGCAACAAAGGGGGTGACAAAAGAAAGAGAGGCACCCGGATCAATTAATGCATATACATCAAAGTCAAAGATTTTCAACATACCGGTAACGACGTCGGGGACTTCATCGACCCCTTGCCTCCCATGCAAAGCATAAAATCGATTGTGCCTTGGGGCACCACCTTGTCGGCCCCCTCTCCCCAAAGGAACTGCATTGGCACCTTGTGGACGGACCTCCTTACCCTTGTTGCGATTTCGAGGACAATCCATTGCCTTGTGCCCCATTTCCCCACAACTATAGCAAGCACCGGTATTTTTCAAGCACGGGCCACCATGGCCCTTACCACACTTCGGACATACATCAATATGACCCATGCCCCTAACACCTTGGGCCCTTGGAACCTCATTGGCAAACCCCTTATGGAGCGCATGAGAAGACCCTTGACCTTGATGAAACCGGCCTCCCGTTCTACTTTGGAACTTGCCCTCAAAACGGGCCCTCTTGGCCTCATGACCCCTCCTCTTCCTCAACTTCTCCTCCTCCATTTGTTCGGCGTAGACCATCAAGCGGGACAAGTCCATGTCACTAATCAACATTGCGGACCGGCATTCTTCACTCACTAGGTCGGACACACCCATCACGAATTTATTCATTCTAGATCGTGAGTCGGCAACCAAGTGTGGAGCATATCTTGAAAGTTGGTTAAACTTGAGGGCATACTCCCTCACACTCATAGACCCTTGTTTTAAATTCATGAACTCCACCAATTTGGCTTCCCTAAGCTCAAGAGGAAAGAATCGATTAAGGAAAGCCGTTTTGAACTCTTCCCAATGCACCACATAGTTTACCCCTTCTCTTCCTTCCATTGGTTGTACCATATTTGGGCCACCCCTTTTAGTTGGTAGGCCGCCAACTCCGCCTTATCTTCTGACTTCACGCCCATGATAGCTAATATCTTGAGGACTTCATCAATGAACTCTTGAGGGTCTTCATTTAACTTAGACCCATAGAATTCCGGGGGATTCATCCGCACGAAGTCTCTCACCCGAGATGCCGGGGTAGGAGCATAAGGAGCTTGGGCCCCGTGATTGGCTTGATTAGCTATAGCTTGAGCAAATAAAGTAAGGGCATCCCGAAGATCCCCATTGGTCGGTTGTTCCTCGGGTGCGCGGGCTCGTCTTCCTCTTGTATTAGGCATGATCTAGCATAGCAAAGAACAACCGTTAGGAAAGACCTTAATTCAACTCTACAGCACGACTTAGAACATGGAGAAGGGAAACATTTCCTAAAACGTCTCATAGCCTCCTACTCATAGTTGTGGTGCACAACACAACCATGAATCGGACTCTAATCAACGCGGTGTGTTGGACTCAGAGGATCTATCAACCTAGTGCTCCGATACCAAGTTTGTCACGACCCAAGCCAAGGGTCTAGACGTGACCGGCGAATGGGGAACCCGAAGGAACCCCAAACAAGCCTCATAGCGTATCTTACACATCATTGGGCGCGGAAGCAATTAAAATGACCATAAGCGATAAGCATAATCAAGAGCTAAATCGGAACTAAGGGAGCAAGAAGAAAAAAAAAAAGAAGAAATGATACATAAATATCATAGGTGAATCAAGCTCAAACATAATACACAACTTGTCCAACACCACCTCTAAACATAGGTACTTTAGCGGGGGCCAAGACAAACAACTGGGCTCACCCTCATAGTCAAAACATAACTAAAAGGAAAAGTCTTATACATAGCAAAAGATCATAAGCAACGTCCCGCGAATGGAGGACTCACCAATGACCTTGATAGAAAATCGTATTAGCCACGCGGAGGACGAGGGTCAAGCGGTGCTCCGGTCCCTACATGGTGACATCATGTAGGCATAGAGTATGCGTTAGTACGTTTGAATGTACTAAGTATATGGGATGCAATGCAATGCAACAAGGGATGGACATCATAGGCAAAATGCATAATCGTACCCGATAGATGACATATTAATGAGATGATATGTATAATGATGCTTATATAAAAATCATATTTAGTAGGGCATAGTATATGTGTAGTGAGTGACCATCAATATAGCATTTCCAAGGCCTACCACCCCCTTGGAGAGGCGAAAGAGGTACAAACCCCTCAATGTGGTTACCCGGGCCTACCACCCCCGAGCAAGGGACCAAGGTACAAACCCCTCGATATGGTTATACGGGCCTACTACCCCCGTACTAGGCAACCCAACCCCTCGATACGGTTATACGGGCCTACTACCCCCGTACTAGGCAACCAAGGTACCAACCCCTTGATACGGTTACCCGAGCCTACAACCCCCGAGCTAGGCTTGGTCGACTCACACACCATATAGAGAAAATCATATACATGTATCCATTTCATCATAATTTCAATACTTATATAATCATCCGACTCATAGGACGTACATTGGACCTTCCATTTCATAAGAATTCTATAAATGACATTTTATCAAACATATGGTGGGCTACTTGTTCATGTAAATAAAATCATGTGTTTCAAGAGTACTAAGTCCAACCAATTTTCAAAATCTATATAAAACAGCCCACCAACAACATACATATATATATACATATATAACAACCTTCATAATTTGATCATGGAGGCATGAAAGCCATAAACATCACATAATAATACCATTTCATGAAAATATGCAAGATAGACCTTAATAGGGTGTGTAGTAGTGATTCCATAATTCAAGAGTTCATAAATGATCATAAGGACCCATAAACTTGAAGTAAAATAGAGGATAAATGGTTGGACTTGTGGAAAGGAAGGTTTCCACAATCAACCCACATACCTCAACTTTGGAGAATTCTTGATGAAGATTGGAATGGAGAATTGCTTGAGATTGAATCCGGAATTAAAGCTTGGGATCCTTGAATTTTGGTTGATGATCTTGGTGGAATTTTGGAGAGGGTTTAGAGAGTTTTTGGATGTTTGAGAAATGTTTTAGAGACTTGGAATGACTAATGATATAAAGGGAATATCATATGCCCTTTGGAAAAAAAATTGTCCAACACTTAGAAAAATTAATGGGGCGGGTGAACAGGTGTTTCGGCTTCTTTGGAAATGGCACTTTTCTGCCGGCGAGGGTTTACGAAAATGGTTATAACTCCTTCATCCTAACTCGGAATGAGGCGAAACAAATTGCGTTGGAAAGCTAACTCATAGAGCTTCAATTTTGATAGTTTGAGCTCCTTCCAGTTCCTTGTGTGCTGAGAGATATGCCCCTTTAAAGTTGACCCTCAAAATCGCATTTTTGCGATTTTCGAATTTTTGATACGGTTGCTCTAAAATTCGGGTTAGACCCATTTCCCACTCAATTTGACCCCCTGAATAAGAATATGAAGTCGAATTTCCGAAATGATGCACGGATTTTGAGATATATGGAAATTACAATTTTAGGTGTTTCCGAAGCACATTTTCGGGCATTTTTGGGGTCGTTTCAGCTTCATATGGAACCATTTGGATGCTAGAGTGGTAATTATTGTTGTAAGCAAACTCAATTAAAGGTAGGTAATCATCCAAATTACATTTGAAATCATTCACACATGCCCTCAACATATCTTCTAATGTCTGAATGGTACGCTCTGCTTGCCCATCTGTCTAAGGATGGAATACAGTACTCAAGTTCACCTTTGAACCCAAACCTTTCTGAAAAGATTTTATGAATTGTGCAGTTATATCTGAAATAATGGAGACTGAAACCCCATGAAGTCTTACCACCTCCTGAATATATAACTTGGCATAATCCTCTGTTGAATGGGTAGTCTTTACCGGTAAAAAGTGGGCTGATTTTGTCATTCTGTTAACAATCACCCAAATAGAATCATGTTGTCTACGAGACCTTGGCAAGCCTGTGATGAAATCCATATTTATCATCTCCCACTTCCATTCCAGAAGTTCTACATTTTGAGCCAAACTAGCCGGCCTTTGGTGCTCTACTTTCACTTGTTAGCAATTTGGACACTTAGCAACAAACGCTGCAATGCCATTCCACCAATACACTTCTCTCAAATCGCGATATATCTTAGTGGAACTCGGATGAATGGAATATCTGGAGCTACGAGCTTCCTCCATGTTCCTCTCTTGTAGTCCATCCACCATAGGTACGCACAATCTACCTTGATATCTCAATACCCCATCTCCCCCTTGTTTAAAAGCTAATACTCTTTGCTTATGAACATTTGCCTTTAAGTCTAGAAAACTGGGATCTTGGCCTTGCTTTTCTTTCACTTTTGACACTAGTGATTATACAACCCCATTCGTCACCACTATTCCTCCTTTTGGGGAATCCATAAGTCGGACTCCTAAGCGTGCAAGTCTATGCACATCCTTTGCTAAACCTCTCTTTTCTTCCTCAACAAGGGTGGTACTACCCATAGATAACCTGCTTAAAGCATTAGCAACCACATTATCCTTACTTGGGTGGTAAAGAATACTCATGTCATAATCGTTGAAGGCTCCTTTGTCTGAAATTAAGCTCTTTATGTGTAAACACATATTGAAGGCTCTTATGATCAGTGAATATATCTACATGAACATCATACAAATAATGACGCCATATCTTCAAAACGAATACTATATCAACCAACTCTAAGTCATGGGTTAGGTAGTTCTTTCCTTGAACTTTCAACTGTCTGGAGGCATAAACTATAACTTTTCCATTCTGCATTAAAACACAACCCAAGCCAACTCTAGATGCATCAAAATACACCACAAAACCTTGAGTGCCTTCTGGTAAGGTCAACACTGGGCAGTAGTCAACCTCTTTTTCAATTCCTGAAAGCTTTTTTCACAAGCTTCAGACCATTGAAATTTCACTATTTTTCGAGTCAACTTCGTCAAAGGTGACGAAATGGACAAGAAATCCACTACAAACCTTCTATAATAGCCAGCCAAACCCAAGAAATTCCTAATATCAGTTGAAGATGTGGGTCTAGGCCAATTTTGCACTGCCTCAATTTTCTAAGTATCAAATTTAATTCCATCTCCAGACACAATATGGCCTAAATATGCCACAGACCTCAAGCCAAAACTCACATTTAGAGAACTTGGCATACAACTCCTTATCTTTCAAAGTCGAAGAACTATTTCGAGGTGACTAACATGATCTTCTCCATTCCTTCAATAGATTAGTATTGCATCAATCAAGACGATAACAAACATATCTAAATAAGGTTTGAAGACCCTATTCATAAGTTTCATGAATGTTGCAGGTGCATTGGTTAACTCGAATGACATGACCTTAAAATCATAATGACCATAACGGGTCATGAATGTTGTCTTAGGAATATCACATTTTGTTACACTCAACTGCTGGTAGCCTGATCTGAGGTCAATTTTTGAGAAACAGGAAGCACCATGAAGATGATTGAAAAGATCATCGATTCTCAAGAGAGGATACTTATTCTTGATGGTAACCTTATTCAATCGACAGTAATCTATACACATCATAAGAGAACCATCTTTCTTTCTCACAAACAAGACGGGAGCGCCCCAAGGCGAGATACTTAGTCGAATAAAGCCCTTATCGAATAGATCATTTAACTGCTCTTTTAACTCTGCTGGTGTCATTTTATATGGCGGAATAGATGTAGGACAAGTATCTAGAAGGAGGTCTATACCAAAGTCTATTGCTCTCTCAGGAGGGACATCGGGAAGATCATCTGGAAAGATGTATGGAAACTCTTTTACTATTTGAAATGACTGAATATGAGGTACCTCAACACTTCAGTCATTAACTCGGACTAATTAGTAGATAAAACCCTTCGAAACTAACTTCCTTGCCTTTAGGTACGAAATGAAATGACCCTTAGAGGCTTCTTTGAACTATTTTTCCACTCTTAGACTGGCTCATTTGGGAACTGAAACTTTACTACTTGAGTCCTATAATCAATTGAGGCATAACAGGCATGAAGCCAGTCCATACCAAGAATGACATCAAAGTCTACCATGTCTAACTCAATTAAATCAGCCATGGTACCCTTGTGATTGACGGAAATAGGACAATCACGATAGAATCTCTCTTCTAGAATAGACTCACCAACAGGTGTAGAAACCTTTGAATGGTTCTTTAAAACATCAAAATTCATAGAAACATATGGAGTTACAAAAGATAAACTCACTCATGTATCTAGCAAGGCATAAATAGTAAAGTCAAATACTTGAATTATCACACCCCGAGCTACCACCGAGACGCGGACATGGGACCTAGGACAACAAGTAATCCCAAGTTAACCCTGCTAGCATGATCATGAGCATACTAAAGAAGATAAATTGATGCGGGAGCTAAATCATAAATAAAATGAAAAATATAGGCAATACCCATATACTATAACTAAGATATATGGCCCGATGAGTTTAATACAAGGAAGATATTAACTCAATACTAAGCTAAATCTATCTATATCTGAAATAAGCCTCTAAACTGACTAGAAGTGTTGGAACATGCCCCAACTAGGTCTAGCAAAACTGAACCTAAAGACTAAAAGTGATAAAGATAAACATGTCACCAGTCCTCGAAGAATGAGGACTCACCACTGATGTTGCTGAACTGAATATCAAGAATCGATCTAAGCATGATCTAGATGCTGAGAGCCTGAATCTACATCACGAGAAGATGTAGCACACGTATAAGTCAGTACTTGAAAGGTACTGAGCATGCATAATAGAGTAAGGCTGAAATAACATATAATTGAACAAAGCAATAAAGCAATGAAATAATTTGAACATGATATAGATACTCAAAATACTGAATAGAGCTAACTAATGTAATGACCAAGTTTATAACATGCAGAGATTGAATACTGACTGTACTGAAATATAGTTAATGCAATAAAGTTTGACTGAACTGTGGGAGCTACTAATAACCAATATAAAACCACATAAGCTAAATGTGGAGTCCAATATATACGCCCCATCGAGAGGACCCAATACACTAGGCCAAAGGCGTAGAAGCATGTTGGCATGATCATTAAACTGATGTTGCCCACAAAAGGGACTTACACCTATGTGGCTCGTAGTTAAGGACTATATTGGTATCTTTGAACCCTAGTCCAACTCGGTATTATGTTGCTCCCAATAGATTAAGTGGTTAATTGGTTATGATTGAATTTTTATAAATCTTTGGATAGCTCGAAATTGAACATGCAAATTGAGAATGCAACAATTATCTGATAATGATGCATTAATAACTGATGCATGTATAACAGAATAACTGAGATATCTGACCTAGCATGTGTAATTTAAGAACTAAAGAAATACATAGCTAGGGTTGTGAATTTCATGTGAGAAACGAAGTAATAACATGATAATCTGATTTGTAACATTTAAATAACTAATTCATAATGATCTGTTGAAATTCTAGAAACCTTAGGTTTGTTCATAATAAGGGAATCAAGAAACTGACTGAATTCTAGGGACCTTATGGGCGAAAGGAACCCACTGGTGAAATCCCACATACCTGGTGACGAATTCCACGGAGAAATCTTTTGATTTTGGGGCTAGAACTAATGGAACCTTGCTGCGTTCTTGAACAAGGGTTCTTGACCTTTTTCTCCTCTCTTGCTTCTAATTTTCCAAGTTTTGATTAATGATTTTGACTAAAGTAAGTTCTAGTTATGTTTCTAGGCTTAAACTGACTAAACATCATGATTTAGGGTTTAAACGACGTATCTAAGGGGTTAAACGAAATAGGAAAAGACTAAAAGACCCGTGACTTAACTGCTGTCAAAGTGACTGATGGACGGGACTGATCGGACGTTATTCAATCGACGGTCCATCGATTGGAATTGTCGGTCGAGTCTGCCTGACAGGACTTCACTAAAATGATCTAAACATTTTACTCGGAGGTCGGAATTTAGCAAACTCGGTGGTGTTGGAAAGATAATTCAATTATTTATCATATCGTAGGTCATGGGACATTTTATTCATTTTGTGCTAAAAGCTATGACCATCTGAAGTTGACCCATCATAATTTTCAGCTAACTGGTTGCTGACACTCATCTACGGTTGCCATCTAGGAGTTGTGGATCGAACGACGGTCCGTGCTGGTCGACCGTAGTTTGTGTTAGAGGCTGGGTAAAGGGGGTCTCAATTCACAGACACAGATCACGGACCATGGTCTAATCTACAAACTGTGAGTCGAGACTTAGCATATTTTTCTGAGCTGGTTTGGGGAGGGGTTGCAGTGGTGAACCACGGACCACCAGCATAGGCCGTGGTTTGACCTACGATACAGGGATGGCAATTGTGGCTTGCACCTGCAACTTCTCAAAATCTGCATTTTTGGTCTATTTCAGATACGGGGTGTTACATTATCTCCCCCTTGCGACCATTCATTCTCGAATGAAGACTAAACTAGCTGAAATGAAGGGAGAGGGCTGCAATCCCTACCACTAAACACTAAGAGCTAAATTTCTGACTAAACTGGGTTCTAAGAACATGCAAATACGCTAAAAATGCAAGTACAACTGAAGGAACACGATTCTAAGAATGAATTTTACGCATGAATGACTGAAAAACTGAAGAGGAACTATTACCTCAAGATGGAATGGAAAGAGGTGAGGATACTTGGACTTCATGGTTGCTTCTGCTTCCCAATTAGCTCCCTCTACTGATTGACTTTTCCACAAAACCTTGACTGAAGCGACTTCTTTATTTCTCAACCTTCTAACCTAACAATCGAGAATCTCAAATGGTACATTCTCATAAGAAAGGTTATCTTTCATGGCCACACTCTCGAATGGCATTATGGATGCTGGATCACCCATACACTTCTTCAAAAGATAAATATGAAAGACTGAATGCATTGTTGCTAAGTCTGCTAGCAACTCTAACTCATAAGCCACTTTACTAATCCTTTCAAGATCCGGTAAGGGCCTACATATCTGGGACTAAGCTTCCCTTCTTGCCAAATCTCATCACCCCCTTCATAGGTGACACTTTCAGGATAACCCAATAATTAACTTGGAACTCTAGCTCCCTTCTTCTCACATCTGCATAAGACTTCTGGTGACTCTGAGCAGTCTTAAGTCTATCTCTAATGAGTTGCACTTTCTCCATAGCATCAAGGACCGAATCTGGTCCTATTAAGGCTGCTTCACCTACTTCAAACCAACCAACTGGAGATCTACATCTATGCCCATATAATGCCTCATAAGGGGCCATTTGAATGCTGAAATGGTAACTATTGTTGTAGGCAAACTCAATAAGAGGAAGGTGATCATCCCAACTACCCTTGAAGTCGATCACACAAGCTCTCAACATGTCCTCTAAGGTCTCAATGGTACGCTCTGCCTGACCATCCGTCTGGGATGAAATGTTGTGCTATGATTAACCTAAGTACTAAGATCTTTCTGAAATGACTTCTAGAAATAAGAGGTAAACTGAGGACCTCTATCTGAGATGATAGACAAAGAAACTCCATGCAACCTCACAATCTCATTAATGTAAAGCTTGGCATAATCCTCCATCGAATCTATAGTCTTAACCGCTAAAAAGCAAGAAGACTTAGTAACCCTATCAACAACCACCCAAATGGAGTCATAATGTCTGCGAGTACGAGGTAAACCTGTGATGAAGTCCATGTTGATCACTTCCCACTTCCAAGTAGGAATGTCAATCTCTTGAGTAATACCTCCTGATTTCTGATGTTCTACCTTGACTTGCTAGCAATTGGGGAACTTAGCCACAAAATCTGCTATAGCTCTTTTTATACCATTCCACCAATAGACTTCCCATAGATCGCGATACATCTTAGTGGCATCTGGATGAATAGAATATCTAGAATTATAGGCTTTTGCGAGAATATACTGTCTCAATTCACCCACATCAAGAACACACAATCTACCCTGATAGTGAAGTACACCATCTCCCACTTGGGAGAATACCTCCACTGTCTGATTATGGAGTGCACCTTTAAGCTCAAGCAAGATTGGATCACTATCTTACTTTTCTTTAACCTTTACTACTAAAGAAAATTCTGCCCCATTCTGAATTGTTACACCACCATCTAATATGCTCATAAGATGAACTCCTAGGCGAGCAAGTTTGTGAACATCCTTTGCTAGCTCTCTTCTTTCTTCCTCAACATGTGCTACACTACCCATGAATAATCCGCTAAGAGTATCTGCTACTACATTTGCCTTACCTGGATGGTAATGCACGCTCATATCATAATCTTTGAGGAACTCAAGCCACCTTCTCTGGTGAAGATTCAACTCTTTCTGGGTGAAAACATAATGGAAGCTCTTATGGTCTGTGAACATATATACATGAACACCATACAAGTAGTGTCTCCAAATCATGAGTGCAAACACCACTGCTGCAACCTCGAGGTCATGAGTCGGATAATTCTTCTCATGCACCTTAAGCTGTCTAGAAGCATAAACTATAACCTTACCTTGCTGCATCAACACACAACTTAGGCCGACCCTGGATGCATCACAATAGATCATATAACCATCTGAACCCTCTTGTAGAGTCAAGACATGAGCTCTAGTCAACCTATTTTTCAGTTATGTAAAGCTTTTCTCACAATCATCTAACCACTGGAACTTAACCTTTTTCTGAGTCAACCTAGTCAATGGTGAGGCTATGGATGAAAATTCTTCCATGAACCGTCTGTAATAGCCCGCTAGACCTAAGAAACTTCTGATATCTGTAGTAGATGTAGGTCTGGGCCATTGTTTCACTGCTTCTATCTTCTTGTAATCTACTCGAATTCCTTCACTAGACACATATGCCTAAGTAAAGCAACTGATTATAACCAAAACTCGCACTTGTTAAATTTTGCAAATAACGTCGATCTTTGAGAGTTTGCGAGAACAACTCTCAAATGACTCGCATGTTCTTCCTCATTCCTAGAGTAAATGACGATATCATCAATATAGATGATAACGAACAAGTCTAAATCTTGCTTGAACACTCTATTCATCAAATCCATGAAAGTTGCACGAGTATTACTTAGTCCAAATGACATAACTACAAATTCGTAATAACCATACCAAGTTCTAAAGGTTGTCTTTGAAATGTCACCATCTCTGACTCTAAGCTGATGATAACCTGATCTGAGGTTTATCTTTGAGAAATTACTAGCACCCTGAAGTTGGTTGAACAAGTCATCAATCCTGGGGATGGGATACTTATTATTAATTGTGACCTTGTTCAACTGCCTATAGTCAATGTACATTTTGAGAGATCCATCTTTCTTCTTTACGAACAACACTGGTGCACCCCATGGAAAAATACTAGGTCTGATGAAACCCTTATCTAGAAGGTCTTTCAACTGCTCTTTCAATTCCTTAAGCTTAGCTGGAGCCATTCTGTAAGGAGGAATAGAGATAAGGTGGGTATCTGGAAGGATATTAATTCCAAAGTCGATTTCTCTTTCGGGAGGAACTCCGGGAAGATCATCTGGAAACACTTTTGGAAACTCATTAACCACTGGAACTGACTCAAGAGTAGGAGATTTAGAACTAGAATCCTTAACCCGAACTAGATGATAGAGATAACCCTTAGAGATTATCTTTCTGGCCTTAAGGTATGAAATGAATCGACCCATAGGCACTAAGCTACTACCCTTCCATTCTAGGATTGGTTCGTTTGGAAACGAAAACGAATAATCCTAGTTCTATAATCGGCGAGGCATAACATGAATGTAACCAATCCATGCCGGAAAGACATTAAAGTCTACCATTTCTAACTCTACAAGATCTGTTTGAGGTGACTTTCTGAGAGATTATGACAGGGCATTTTTTGTATACCCATCTAGCTATAACAGGGTCACCGACTGGAGTAGAGACTGAGAAGGGTTCTGAGATATTTTCTGGACTGACACCTAAGATTACTGCTATATTGGGAGTTACAAAGGTAAGAGTAGCCGCTGCATCTTTCCACTAAGTGTACCATAAGTGAGCCACATCCTTAAGTTGGTAGGATGCCAACTCAACCCTACCATTACTATTCACTTGCATCACTCCAAAGATTTTCTTTACCTCATCAATGATGTTTTGTGGGTCTTCACCAAGTCGCGACACTAAAACTCAAGCGAATTCATCCTTAAAAAAAATCCCAAATTCTAGCTGCCACTGATCCACCATTTTTATTAGTAGCAACTGGAACTTGTTGATTGTTCTGGTTGGTCATACTCTGAGCCAAAAGCTGAATCGCATTCTAAAACTCTGCGTTTGAAACCTCAAGGTCTGGGACTAGAGGACTTGCGTTAGAATTGTGTGCATTAACATTCCATGCATAAGCTCTACAAGGAGGCATGATCTTAAGCGCATAACGATAGATTAGAAAGGAGATCATACCAACGCACGATAAGAATATCAAGAAAGTGATGTTTTCCTAAAACACTTCATAGCCACCCTCTCATTAGAGGTGGTGCACTTCACACCTATGAAAAGGACTCTACTTAGTGCGGCTTTTCAGACATCATAGGACTCTTAAACCTAATGCTCTGATACCAAGTTTGTCACGCCCCGAGACTACCCCGAGACGCGAACACGGGACCCAGGACCACAAGTGATCCCAAGCTAACCCTGCTAGAATGATCATGAGCATACTAAAGATAATAAACTGATGTAGAAGCTAAATCATAAATAAATCTGAAAAGATAGGGAATACACATATACTATAACTGAGATAAATGAAAAATGATGAGTTTAATACAAAGGAGATATTAACTCAGTACTAAGATGAATCTAACCATGTCTGAAAATAGCCTTTAACTCACTAAAAATGATATGACAGGCCCAGCTAAGTCTAGCAAAACTAAAACTAAAGGACTAAAAATACTGAAAAGAGACTAATGACTGTTGCCCTCGGAGGAGAATAAGGACTCGCTACTGATTCTGCTGGACTGGAGATCAGGAACCGATCTAAGCGTGATCTGGATGCTGAGAACCTGAACCTACATCACTAGAAGATGTAGCGCACGTATGCATCAGTACTTGAAACTTACTGAGCATGCAAGATAGAATAAAGCTGAAATAACATATAACTGGACAAAGCAATAAAGCAATGAAATAATTTGGACATGATATAGATACTAAATTCTAAGCTAACTGAATGTAATGACCAATTTATGACATATTGACTGAATACTGAATGAACTGTAAATGTGGTTAATGCAATAGAGTCTGACTGAACTGTGGGAGCTACTAATAACCGACAATAAAACCGCATGAGCAAAATGTGGAGCCTGATGTATATGCCCTATTAAGAGGACCCAATATACCCTACCATAGGTATAGAGGCATGCTGGCGTGATCACTAAACTGATGTTGCCCAGAGAGGGGACTTACACCTACGTGGCTCGTAGTTTTGGACTAAATGGGTACACTGAACCCTAGTCCAACTCCGTCTTATGCTACTCCCAATGAATTAAATGGTTAACTGGTTATGACTAAATTTCTGTAAAATACTGGATAGCTCAAAACTGAACATGCAAACTGAGAATGCAACAATTAATTTGATAATGATGCATTAATAAGCGAGGCGGTATAATGAATAAAGCGAGATATCTGACCTAGCATGTTATTTCAAGAACTAAAGAAATACATAGCTAGGGTTCTGAAATTCAGGCAATAAACTGAGTAATAACGTGATAATCTGATTTGGAACACTTAAATGACTAATTCATGATGATCTGTTGAAATTCTAGAAACCCTAGGTCTATTCATAATCATGGCATCAAGAATCTGACTGAATTTTAGGGACCCAATGGGTGAAAGGAACCCACTAGTGAAATCCCACATACCTGGTGACGAATTTCACAGAGAAATCCTTTGATTTCTGGGTTGGAACTGAAGAAAACATGTTGCGTTCTTGAACTAGGGTTCTTGACCTTTTTCTCCTCTTTTGCTTCTAATTTTCTAAGTTTTGATTAATGATTTGACTTGGATAAGTTCTAGTTATGTTTCTAAGCTTAAACTGGCTAAACCTTATGATTTAAGGTCGAGATGACGTACCTTAGGGGTTAAACGAAATAGGAAAAGACCAAAAGATCCCTAACTTAATTGCTGGCAGAGTAACCGATGGATTGAACCTATGGGCCGTAGGTCAATCGACGGTCCGTCGATTGGAGTTGTCGGTCGAATCTGCCTGCCAGGGCTTCACTAAAATGAGCATAACATTTTTCTCGGAGGTTAGATTTTGGCAAACTTGGTGGCGTTGGAAAGAGGATTCAATTATCTATCATATCATAGGTCATGGGACACATAATTACTTTTGTGCTAAGAGTTATGACTATTTGAAGTTGACCCAATCATAATTTTCATCTAACTAGATGTTGACCCCCACTTACGGTCAGACCTACGGAACGTGGATCGAATGACGGTCCGTGCTGGTCGATCATAGTTTGTGTCAAAGGCTGGATAAAGGACTCTTGATCCACGAACACAGACCACGGACAATGGTCTGATCTACTGACCGTGGGTTTGTCTGTGGGCCGAGACTTAGCTGATTTTCTGAGCTGGGTTTAGGGAAGGGTTGTAGTGGCGAACCACTGACCACCAGCATGGGCCGTGGTATGACCTACGGGTTCAAGGATGGCAACCATAAGTTGCACTTGCAACTTCTCAAAATCTGGATTTTTGGTCTGTTTCGGATACGGGGTGTTGCATTTTAATTCTAAGTTGTTCATTTGTGTTACAATTTTGGAAAGTTGAGTTTATTTGAATTTTATTCTGTTTTAAGCTTTTGTATCCTTAAGTTAGTCTTTCCCTTGTAGTTAGCCAGGATGAGGGTTTCCTTTGGGACTAGCAATGGTTCTTAAGTGCTGGCCACGTCCAGGGTGTACACTCGGGTTGTGACAAACTTGGTATCAGAACACAGAGTATAAGTGTCCTAGGATGTCTATAAAGCCATGTCAAG
This sequence comes from Solanum commersonii, assembly GCA_029007595.1. Lineage (NCBI taxonomy): Eukaryota > Viridiplantae > Streptophyta > Magnoliopsida > Solanales > Solanaceae > Solanum > Solanum commersonii. The sequence goes on from JAJTWQ010000221.1 coordinate 81,793, forward strand.
TAGGATCTTGTTTATGGTTGTGAGGGTCCCACTTTTATAAATGAGGGACTACACATATTTAAGAAAAGTTTCCCTTCTTTCATACTCTTAATCGTGCAATAGATCTAAGTCATAGAGACTTATTCTAACTCGTGCATTTCTCAGATGTATTTGACTACCCATCATACTATAGGTGGTTGAAAAGTAATGTGTAAAGATCCTTATGGATGAGTTGTTCTTAGAAAGAATCTTGAGAAAGTCATGAGACTCCAGAGGGGCTTGAGAGAAGCCCATGAGTGAGCTAAGTGTTGAGTTTTAGAGTAATGCCTTCATATTATATGAATCGTGTGTTTGAGCTAAACGTAAGTTGTACTCTCTGCTTTAAGTCATGTTTCAGCTAAGATCCTCGTGAGAAAGTATGATTAGAGCTTGGGTAGTATTTTCGCCTGAAAAGGTATCATAAGTTACGAGATTACGAGCAGTAGTATTGACAGTGCCCAGATTTAGAGGAAAGTATGCAGAGGTATAGAGATCTATGAAAGGGAGATAGTGATGGGAAAGATTATGTTATTATGGTGATGCACCCAGTAAATTATTGATGAGGAGTTTTCCCTTATGGGTAGAGTAAGAGTTGCTAGTCAAGATGAGTTAGAGCATATTTTAACTAGAATAGAGTTGATGTCGATGTGCCATCATATTAGAGGAGACTAAACTCATGTGTTGAATAAGAGAGCATATTATTTATGAAGTGGTAGATCTAATCTAGGCTTATGATTTGTCTAAGAGGGTCATGATGTTCATATGGTTATAGAACTGATCAAGTAATGCGGTATAGTATTAGTATAGTAGGTGAGCAATCATATTGATATTTGGCTTTAGTAATACATATTAAGCTTGAATTTGAGATGAGTGTCATGATAAAAAAAATGGCAACATAAGGGTGATGATGTTAGTCTTAAGATTTGATCTAGAAGACTTGGCATAGATTAGGTGAGGAATTGAGGTGATAAGTTGCAATAAACCTTTAGATAAGGGCAGTGAAGTGTGGCTAAATCACAAGAGTAACAAGAGCATTAAGAGGTCTGCCGAGAGGGTTTGTAATTAGAAAGATGTCTTACTACCTGCTTATGGAGAGTTCGGTAGTCATGAGATAAGCTTCTCCAAAGTGTTAGAGTAAAATAGGATGTAGACCATTTAGAGATATTGGAATAGGTCATAGCTTTCAAGTGTTAGCTTTAGACCTAAGGGGGAGATGATAAGATGAGAAATCAAGTCAAGTGTTTGAGAGTAAGATAGTAATGAGTTCCAAAGAGTGGGGGGGATATCTTTTTATAGGTCCTTTTAGTAATGGGGTTGTTAGAGTACTAAGCTTGAATGTTGTTAAACATCAGGTGGTTCTTGATATGAGCCCAATGTGGTGGTAAAGAGTAATAGTTTTGGAATCAGATTCCTTATCGATGTTTAGTACCCGAACCTAAGGATTTGGGTTAAGCTGAAATATAGTAAGAGCATACCATTAGACTCAGACCTTAGTAAGAGTAACCCCGTTCTGTACCCAGTCTATTCATTATTCAAGGACGAGTGATCCCAACGGGGAGATATTGTAACACCCCAGAATTTTTTTCACACTAAGACTCGCACTGGTCATCATAGTGAGTGTAATTTTACCTTGAGTAGATGTAGCACCTTCAGTTCAAAAAATTACTAAATTGGAAATAGCAAAAATTTGAAATTTTAAAAGTTAAGCTAAGTATGAGTTTTGGGTTTACTTCAAATGACAATAACTCCTAGCTCAGGATGAGTTAGGTATTCTATCAGATACCGTAGGAAAGATCTTTAAATAATATTTTGAACTCCACTGAGTTTTCTCAGTTTTGATATTGTATGAGGGAGATATGTCCATTCGAAGTTGGGTTGTCTAGATAAGGAAAGTCAAAACCGGATTTTAGAGGGGTATTTTGGCCTTTTCCTTACCCAATCAAATTTAATTCATTTTTAGAAATATTTTAGGGGTATAATATGATTAGGTTCAGTTTTATAGTCCTAGTTTCTGCCTAGGGTATTAGTTGAGAGTTCAAGAAGAGCAAAGAAGAAGAGAAAAAAGGAGAAAATAGAAAGGATCGAAGCGTTCGTCGAGATTCTTGCATCTTGTTGCAGATTTTCGTCATGGATTTAATCCCTAATAGGTATGTAAGCTTCCATAGTGTTGGGTTTGTTCACCCACACATCAATCATGTTATTTTCAGCACAATTTCGTTCTTAAAGTTGAAAGATTAGAGTTCTTGATGAGTTCGTGGTAGGTGTTCTTGAAGTTCATTCTAAATCTTTATTTGTTGGGGTTTTGATGATTTATTGAGATAAAATTTAGTAATTTGAGTGTTGTTTTGAGTATATTAGAGTGTACTTATGTTAGGTAATTGAATTCAAGTGATTGGGGAGGAAACTGTTCGATTCTAGCCAAGTTAGGGTGAGATTACGAGCAAGGAAAATTTGTCGGATTTTCTGGGTTGGGGCTTGGTGCGATGTGCCAGCTAGAGCGCCCCAAACCCTCCTCTGAAGTTTAGGGGCTGGCGCCCCGCGCCACCCATAGCGCCAGGGTCACTTGCCCAATCTAGTTTGTCGTCGGCTTCTTCGTTTGAGATCGTTTAAAGTGCACCTTCACTCTTTTTCGATACTAACTACTCTAAGCTACTTCTAAACACCTAGAAGTTATTCATAACATGATCATAACTTTGAATTCATAATTGAAATTAAAGGTAGAGCTAAGAGTTAAATTTTGAGAGTTCTTTCGAACATTCTAAGAAAGTCCCTTTGAGTCATTTTGTGGAGTCTTCTACAATTTCTAGTAACCTTTTTCAAGACTCGAGCAGCGAGTGTGAGGATGAGAAGAATGTAGTCATGAGTCTACTTTGTCATCATGAGATCTTTCATATCATGAACCATAACTCTTGAATTCATAATTCACATTCAGAAGAGAGTTAAAAGTAGAGTTCAAGAAAGCAATTGGGTTCAATTGTGAATCATTGAGATCAACCATCGATTTGAACTAACTCTTGAGGTAGTAAGTAAGAGAATGAGAAGTGTCATATACATGAGTTCTAGGTTTTTTGTAGACCTTTGAGTCGAGTTGTTTCATGCCCATAATTTCGCATGAACTTCATAAGTTGAGCATCTTTCAGAGAAGTGGTATCTTCAAGTTCTAAGCCTTTAAATGTTGAGTTCCTAATCCCTTGTACTTGAGTTAAATATTTCATGCCCATAATTCCGCATGAACACTATAAGTCAAAAAATCTTGAAATGAGTAGTATCATTGAAGTTCTTGAATTCCAAGTATTGAGTTCTATCTATGGTTATTGAAAACCTTGCATTGAGTCGTTCATTTCCATCATTTGGCATTAACCATATTTTAAGAAGTCTTTTACAAATGTTTATACTTTGTTTGAAGACTTAAGCTTTGAAGTTGAATAAAGAGTAAGAGTAAAGTTCAAGTTCATTTCTTCAAAAGTATATGGGGAATATGTATTCCCAAAAAAGTTAAAAATGTTTTCACATTTAAATAAGAATGGAAAACTGAGATTTTCAAAAGAGCCTTTGAGCTAGTGTCTCAGTAAGGAGCCTTTGAGCTAATTTTTTCAGTAAAGAGCCTTTGGGCTAGCTTTCAGTTAAAGAGTAAATGCTTTCACAATAAAGCAAGAGAGAAAACCTTGATTTCCAAGATAGCCTTTTAGCTAAGATTTTGAGCTATTATCTCAAATCATAAATAGAAGTATGTTTTAAACATAAAGAGCTAGTATTATATTTTGGGAGTATTATTGAGCACCGATTTGGGTATGCGAGTTTCCTATTAAATCAAGTCTCCATGAAAACCGTGTAGCGATCATGGGTTGAAAAGAGTCATACTTTTTAGATGAATCCTTTTCGCATAGACTAGTGGATCTACTAAGTTAAGTTAGGTCCTATACTGATGGCAAGGTATAGGATGGTCCTTGGCAGTGTGAGATAAAGTGTTGTATCATCACTATAGCTCTTAAGTAATGGTTGTCGGTTAGAGAAACTGCCACAAAAACTATATTACTTTATTATATTAGTAAAGTTGAGTTTATTATTACATTCTCTTTAATGAACTAAGTTGTTTTACTATTTTATAAAGCTTTCCATATATTGCATGTGTATTGTTGCTTTATATTGAGTTGAGTATCCAGAGTTGAGTACCCAGAGTCGAATAGCATATCTTTGAGTTGAGTATTTAATCTCTGAGTTGAGTATGTTGTCCTTTAATACTTCTGAGTTGTGTAAGTTGAGTAGTTTTGAGTGTTCTTGAGTATTCCTTGAGTTGAGTAAGTTTGAGAAGAGGTGAGTATGTTTCCTTTGTATCAAGTTTCAAGCTTATGTTATGCTTTAGAATTCCTCTTACATGCTCGTACATTCCATGTACTGAGCCATTTGGCCTGCATCTTTTCATGATGCAAACACAGGTATTCAGGATCATCAACAGGAGATTCATTGATACATCCGAGAGTTCGAGTTAGTTATGGCGAGCCTCCTTGCTTCCAGAAGATTTCATTTACCTTTTAGTTATATTAGTTGTTAGGATGTCGTGGGTCTTGTCCCGACTTCCATCTTTATCAGGTAGAGGCTTCATACATAGTCAGTGTAGTTGAGAAGTTTGTATCATTTATTTTATTAAATGTTTTAAAGACTTAAGTGCCTATTTTATGGCGAGTTGAATATATTATTTTTATTCTATGTTGTTCATTTGAGTTAAAGTTTTGAAAATTTGAGTTTATTTGAATTTTATTCAGTTTTAAGCTTTTGCATGCTTAAGTTAGTCTTTCGCTTGTAGTCAGTCAGGATGAGGGTTCACTTGGGGACCATCAATGGTTCTTAAGTGTCTGCCACGTCCAGGGTGTAGACTCGGGTCATGATACTATTGTTGATGAAAGTATTCATTTTAGCTACACATAAAATAAAATCATAATAATAATTACTTTAAAACAGTAAATAATCTCTTGAAAACCACTCATGCATACACTCATACATTGATTTTTTTTATAAATATAAGGTTAATAAGTAGAAACCTCACTTGAGATGTAATAAACTATATAAAAGAATAGATTTTTCTTGATGGTGGTTATGAAAGAGATTGCACTGAGCATTTATAGCAAAATGTATTTGTGGACTTATTAATTGGCATACCATATTCGAAATCTTGATATCTTTTAGGCTAAGATTAATGACTTTTGAAAAATGTATACATATGTTATTTGGAATTTTGGTAATGCCAAGTAAATAACTTTAGGATAAAGTTATCAAATGTACATTGTTTGGAGATCCCATATAACTAGGCATTTATATTAAAAATGTGATTATGAACTTATGAATTGGTATATACCAAATTTTAAAAAATTCATATCATTTTGGATAGGAATAATTCTTGAAAAGAACCTAAAGATACGTCAGCTTGAATTTGGGTGATTAGACTTAAATAATTTTAGGATGAAGTTTCTAGATGCACATTGTAATGAGATCACATACAAGATTGACAAAAATATAGATTTCAAAAGGATTGTAAAAAGAACTCAATAATATTTCTCAAGGAATACATTCAAGTGATAATACGTCAATTCATACACTATTTAACAACACGTCATAAGTGCTAAGTCTAATTTAATTAGAAGGGAAGGAACAATTATCTATAACTATTTCAATTACAATTATTTATATTTACTTGTGCAGCATGTAATAATAGATAAATGTTTTATTGAATGAATCTTCCATCATCGTGGTTCAATTAGGTAGAATATATTTCCTTAAAGGGTAAAAGGACATATATGTCCCCGACCTATCGTAAATGGTATGTATAAACCCTTCGTTATACTTTTATGTTGTTAGTACTCTTACCGTCCAAATTTTGGTGCATATATACCCTTTATACTAACGGTGATACACGATTCTTAATCCTATTAGACGAACCGATATTTAATAAATTTCTACCCAAACAAAAAAACCCACCCAATTCATTGAAAATCCACCCAAATAAAAAAAATACCCACACCCAAACAAAACAAAATTAGTGGAAGTTGTCAAAATTTAACGTTTTCCCTAAACTAATCTCGACAATCTCTGTAATTATTGATCAACTCCATCAACCATTTCTTCTTTCCCAAATCTCTTTAACCCCCTTCTTAAAACCTTAGCTACATATTCATCAATCTCAAATCTAGAACCCCATCCATTCGTTTTCATCAATTCATAAACCCTAACAGTAGATTCCACATGTTCACCTTCAACCAACACCCTCACCAACCTTACTAGCGACTTATCATCACATTCAATCGTCACCACTTTCTCCAAATTACAAATCAATTCATCGATATTTATGTTCAGCAAAACCCTCCGGGTCAAAGCTAAAACCATATCAGCATAAAACCCCAAATCAGGGACATCACATTCCAATTGAACGGCTGGTAATACTTTGAGGGTCAAATCGCAAAGGTCTTGTCGTAGAAGTTCTTTGTAGGCTGCAATTAGATCTATTTTGATGAGACGATTTAAGGTTTTTGAGTCTTGAGCTTCGATTTGGGAAGGGTCAGTTCTTTGAGCTCATTTTAGTACTTGGATTGCGACGATGCTTGATCGGCCTTTGACTACAGGGGAATTTCACTTAAGAATGAGAATGATTTAGGGATGTAGATTGGGGAAAGGATGCTACTAAACAATTCTCTTGATGTGAAATTAAGTGAATTAATTAGGGGTTTTGGGTTATATTAATTTGGGTGGATATTTTTAATAATTCGGGTGGGTTTTTCAAATTTTGGATAAAAATTTAACAACTAATGAATCGACGGTTAAGATTGAGACACGTGTACCACCATTAGTATAAAGGGTATATATGCACCAAAATTTGGACGGTAAGGGCACTAACATCCTAAAAGTATAACGAAGGCTATACACATACCATTTATGATAATTCGGGGATATATTTATCCTTTTTCCCTTCCTTAAATGATCATTACCGATAGATTGCAAATTTATTATTTTCTCTTCTTTGTCTATGTAACAATTTTAAATTTGGAGTAAAGAATTTTATTCTTTCAAATTCTTTAAAGTTAGAATCTTCCCAAACATTTATAATCATTTATTTTTTCACTCTATTATCTTGACATTAAGAATGATCTCATGTAATTGTGTAAGTATGTATTTATATTAATATATATATTAAATATCAAACACTTGGACTTGGACTTGGACTTGGGACTTGGGACTTGGGCTTGGATCGGACCTTAAAATAAATATTTTTATAAAGCTTAAATATTTGTTCTATAAATAACAATGTTTTTACAGGCAAGAATAGTATATGTATCTGTAGTTTGATACAAAACTGTACAAAATAGGTCAAAAATTAAAGTGACCAAGAGACAAAATAACACAAGATAGAGATAATGATAGTTTATGTACACTCAATAATAAAATTGTAATCATCATTTTAAAGAAATCTTTTCACAATAGCTAGGCATGGTTGCAAAACAGTATTCCTCAATGCTTCGTCAACAACTTCTTTTCTATCTTCTTCGAAAACGTCAGAAGCAATAATTTGATGCACCAACCATAGTTTCTCATTTATTAATCGTTGAATCTTGTCAAGTTGGTAACAAATTAATATATGAGTATTATTCTTGATACTTGAAATTGAAGTTTGAGGAATCATCTTCTTTGATTCATCATCTCTGTCTATAATTTTTCTTCCCTTAAATATCGGCCATTTCGGGGACACCAATGGAACGTCGATTCCTTTGGTGTATTCTACATACGGAATGAAAATTTGCCGCACCTCATTCACCAACCCTGCATGCAACATAAATTTAAGAATAGTTTTATTTAGTTGAACATATATTTGAAAACCAAAAGTGTTATTAAGAAAACTATATAAGAAAAGTTTTAGCCAGAGTCATTATTATATTTTGATTCATATATAAAATAACTACAAAATCTACCTACATTGATAATTTCATCAACCCTCGTGTCAACTCTACGGTTCAAGACGAATTTCTCTACATCAATCCAAATAAAGCAACTGTCATACTTATATTTGAACATGAACACAGGGTCTTATACAAGTTTTTCAATATACGAATTTGACCCTCCAACAATAATTGGAACACATTGAGGATTCAAAAAATTTTCTATGTAGACAATGGACTTGAGATTGAAATCTTCGCCCGTGAAGTCAAAATCTAGCTCAATTTCACCAAAAATATTGTGAAACAAAATAATTTGGTAATTAATATTCACATTAAAATAAACTAATCCCAAAAAATGTCTTTTTGAATATGTATATCTACCAAATAGTGTCGTACACCTTGTTTCTCGGCGTGTGTGATCTTGTTGGTCACGATATCAAGTCCCTTATAAACTTGCATTTTGTCCGAGTTGATTATTTCTCCTCGAAAAGGGTTGGCAAGATAAATAGAGAGACAAGATTTTCCCATTCATGTTGCTCCCATTATGAACACCACTTTCTTTTTATTGAACTTTTGTTGTTGTTGATGAAAGTATTCATTTTAGCTACACATAAAATAAAATCATAATAATAATTAGTTTAAAATAGTAAATAATCTCGTTGAAAAACCACTCATGCATACACTCATACATTAAAAATATTATAAATATAAAGTTAATAAGTAGAAACCTTGCTTGAGATATAATAAACTATGTAAAAGAATAGATTTTTCTTGATGGTGGTTATGAAAGAGATTGCATTGAGCATTTATAGTAAAATTTATTTGTGGACTTATTAATTGGTATACCATATTCATTAATATTGATATCTTTTAAGATAAGATCAATGACTTTTGAAAAATGTATACATATGTCAACTAGAATTTTAGTAATGACAAGTAAATAATTTTATGATAAATTTATCAAATGTACATTTATGGGCATTTATAGTAAAAATGTGATTATGAACTTATGAATTTGTATATACCAAATTTAAAAAAAAAAATTCATATATTTTAGGATAAGAATAATTCTTGAAAAAAACCTACAGATAAGTCAGCTTGAATTTGGATGATTAGGCTTAAATAATTTTAGGATGAAGTTTCTAGATGCATACTGTTTTGAGATCACATACAAGATTGATGAAAATATGGATTTCAAAGGCTTGTAAAATGAACTCAATAATATTTATGAAGAAATACATTCAAGTGATAATGTGTCAATTCATACACTATTTAACTACACGTCATAAGTGCTAAGTCTAATTTAATTAAAAGGGAAGGAACAATTATCAATAACTATTTTATTTATAATTATTTATATTTTCTTGTCTTGCATGTAATAATAGATAAATGTTTTATTGAATGAAGCTTCCATCATCGTGATTGAATTAGGTAGAATATATTTCCTTAAATGATCCTTACCGATAGATTGCAAATTTATTATTTTCTCTTCTTTGTCTATGTAACAATTATAAATTTGGAGTTAGGAATTTTATTCTTTCAAATTCTTTAAGGTTAGAATCTTCAGTAAACATTTATAGTGATTTATTTTTTTACTCTATTTTCTTCACATTAAGAATGATCTCATGTAATTGTGTAAGTATGTATTTATATTAGCATATATTAAATAACAAAGGCTTGGACTTGCACTTGGGCATGGGCTTGGATCGGACCTTAAAATAAATATTTTTATAAAGCATAACTATTTGCTCTATAAACAATAATGTTTTTACATGAAAGAATAGTATACATATATGTAGTTCGATACAAACTGTACAAAATAGGTCAAAAATTAAACTGACCAAGAGACAAAATAAAACAAGATAGAGATAATGATAGTTTATGTACACTCAATAATAATATTGTAATCATTATTTTTGAGAAATCTTGTCACAACATTGTAATGACCCTTCAGGTCATTTTTAAATTAAAGAATTCTTTCCCTCGTATAGAGCATTTTCTGTAGCGACCCCAAGTCATTTATGACTTGCTATGACCGTTCGGTCGCTGGTTGTTCGTTTGGGTTTTAGGCCCGTTTCCACATTTTGGAGATTTTTATAACTTGAAAAGTTGACTTTGGTCAACATTCTTGGGAGTCGTGCTCGGATGAAAATTCGACAGCTAGGTTAGCTTCGGAAGATCGATTTTGGTCTAGAACGACCCTTTGTTCGCTTCCCGAGGCTTTAGATGGCAGTTGTGGAATCTGGCTCAAACGATACTGGGTATGGGACCCACTTTTCATCGAAGCAATCTCCAAATGGAAATTCCGCCTTCACTGTTGAGTCCAAAATATCGTTTCCAATTAGATTCCATATATGGTTTGTATTTTTCCGATTCCGAACGAGTCCGAAACATCAAAATTTAAGTTTGAAGGGTTGTAGAATTTTGACCCGGCGGAGACGAGGGAGCGCCACGTGACCCCACGTGGCAGCGACCGGAAATTCCAGATTTAAGAACAAGTTCGTCCAAGTTTTTTTCCTCAACTTCAACATAAGATTTCTCCTTCATTTTGAGTCCAAATTAGGTATCTGTTTGTGCTAAAATTTTGGGGTATTAGTTTAGTAAGGTATTTGGAACGTTTCCATGGATTCGATTTCGAGATTCCAATTGTGGGTCCCACAATCCCGTTTTAGACCCGATTTTGGGTCCGTCTCCGAAAAATACAATTTTAGTGTCAATATATTCGTAATGGCGAGGTGATTAACCTTTTGTTAGTGGGGAAACGTTCGGAGACCGTTCGGAGGGGAAAAGATCTAGTACCGTGAGTTGGAGCACGCGTGGTCGGCTTTCAGGTAGGCTATGGCTTTCTCTCGTGAGATTGAGCATGTTTAGGCATTTGTTTATTGATTTGCTTGAGTATGGAGGGGTTTGGGTGTTGAGCATGCTAAATTTCTACAGTTCTGCCTTAGACCTTATTTCGGGGAAAGTGTTGGATTATGATAACATGTCTCTTGATATTATTGAATATCCATATCTTGTGGTGTATATGATAATATTGATTTGAAGTATGTTTGGCCTTAGTCTAGGCTTAGACTAGTGTTGCCATAGACTTGCGAGATTTCAGAGGTCGTTGGGCAGTAGAACTTTCCGGCCCGTTTCGGACGGTCGGCTCCTTGTAGGCGATATAGCAGACTTGAGTCGATAATCGGTAACTCAACTTATGACCTTGTATCCATAATGCCTGGCTTTTACGGTAGCTACTGATGCCGGTTAGAGTCCGTGTTCCGGCTTACTTATGTCCAGGGCTTAGCTACGGTGCCGGTTCGAGTCCGTGGTCCGGCTTACTGTGATCTGGTTTTGGCTATAGTACTCGGTTAGAGTCGTGGTCCCAGCCCACCCGTGCCCGACCTTTGGCTACGGCACAGGTTCGAGTCGTGGTCCGGTCCATATAGGTTGACTCATTAGCTATAGTACCCGGTTCGAGTCCGTGGTCCGGCTTGCACGTGGTGTATTCCCAATTCCTCACTAAAGCTTGAGTTAGTCTTGATTATTCTTATCGTAGGATGAGGTTTTGGAGGTTGGAGAGATTAGATTAAAGTCAGAGGCGTAATGAGATCTGGAATATGATTGGGAAAGGTTCGGTTAAAAGTCCAAAAATTAGTAATATTGTGATAGACCTTCTAGTTCCATTATTTTACTTTATCTGCGATGCATCTGCCGGGCTTATGGGGGTCGTGCGGGTGGTTTCTTTGTGTGCACGGCGTACCCGTCGGGTTTATGGGAGCCCGGCGGAGTTAGTTAGATTACTTGTCTTTGTTGCCTATGCGCTCGTGTACATACCCCCATTTACTACTCTTTGCACTTGATGTGACCTTTATTTGCATTTCGGTTTACTTTTGCTTATCTTGCTCGGTCGGCCTATGATGCCCTCTTGGGTACACCGTTATTTTTGGTACTCATGCTACGCTCTGCATCTATTTTGTGATGCAGGTCCGAGCACACTAGTAGCCGGCGTTGATCGAGCTTGGAGTAGACTTATGGAGACGGGGGTGAGCACACGGCGTTTTGTACTATTTCAGTCTCCATCTGTATATATAGACTTGTCTCTTTCCTTTCGAGACAGTCCAGTCTCTGTTGTCTAGTTTTGGGACTTGTACTCATTTTGTAGTAGCTCTGTACTGGTGACTTCCAGGTTCTGGGAGGGATCTTTATTTGTATATATGTTTTGGGTTGGTTCCACTTTGTTTATATTGTTATTTTCCTACTTTTGTTTAATTTCTACCCTCAGACCCATTACTTGTTGTTCCGGGTTACGGGTTGGCTTACCTGCTGGTGGGTTATAGTAGGTGCCATCATGACTTGATAAATCGGGTCGTGACAAACATCTAGGCATGGTTGCAAAACACTATTCCTCCATTCTTGGTCAACAACTTCTTTTCTATCTTTTTTGAAAACGTCAGTAGCAATAATATGTTGCACCGACCACATTTTCTCATTTATTAATCGTAGAATCTTGTCAAGTCAGTTAAAAATTCATATACGAGTATTACCCTTGATACTAGAAATTGAAGCTTGAAGAATCATTTTGTTTGATTCATCATATCCGTCTATATTTTTTTCTTCCCTTAAATATCTAGTCATTTCAGGGACACCAATGGACTGACGGATTCCTTCGGTGTAATCTGCATCTGGAATGAAAATATGCCGCACCTCAACCACTGGCCCTGCATGCAACATAAATTGAAGAATAGTTTTATTTAGTTGAACATATATTTGAAAACCAAAAGTGTCATGAAGAAAACTATATAAGAAAAGTTTTGGCTAGAGTCATTATTATATTTTGATTCATATATAAAATAACTACAAAAACTACCTGCATTGACCGTTTTATCAACCCTCCTGTCAACTCTACGGTTCAAGACTGATTACTCTACATCAATCCAAATAAAGCAACTGTCATACTTATATTTGAACATGAACACAGGGTCTTCTACAAGTTTTTCAATATACGAATTTGACCCTCCAACAATAATTGGTACACATTGAGTCTTCAAAAAATTTCTATGTAGACATTGGACTTCAGACAGAAATCTTCAGTCGTGAAGTCAAAATCTGGTTCAATTTCACCTAAAAAATATGTGAAACAAAATAACTGGTAATTAATATTCACATTAGAATAAACTAATCACAAATAATATGTTTTTCTAATATGTATATCTACCAAATAGTGTCGTACACCTTGTTTCTTAGCGTGTGTTATCTTGTTGGTCGCGATATCAAGTCCCTTATATACTTGCATTTTGTCCGAGTTGATTATTTCTCCGCGAAAAGGGTTGGCAAGGTCAACAGAGAGACAAGACTTTCCCGTTCATGTTGCTCAATTATGAACACCACTTTCTTGTTGTTGATGAAAGTATTCATTTTAGCTACACATAAAATAAAATCATAATAATAATTAGTTTAAAATAGTAAATAATCTGTTGAAATCCACTAATGCGTACACTCATACATTAAAAAATATTATAAATATAAAGTTAATAAGTAGAAACCTTGCTTGAGATGTACTAAACTATGTAAAAGAATAGATTTTTCTTGATGGTGGTTATGAAAGAGATTGCATTGAGCATTTATAGTAAGAATGTATTTGTGGACTTATTAATTGGTATACCATAATCAGAAATACTAATATCTTTTAGGATAAGATCAATGACTTTTGAAAAATGTATACATATGTCAACTAGAATATTGGTAATGACAAGTAAATAACTAGGCATTTATAATTAAAATGTGATTATGAACTTATGAATTGGTATATACCAAATTTTAAAAAAATTGATATCATTTAGGATAAGAATAATTCTAGAAAAAAAAGTCATCTTGAATTTGGGTGATTAGGCTTAAATAATTTTAGGATGAAGTTTCTGGATGGACATTGTTTTGAGATCACATACAAGATTGACGAAAATATGGATTTCGAAAGGATTGTATAAAGAACTCAATAATATTTCTGAAGAAATACATTCAAGTGATAATGTGTCAATTCATCCACTATTTAACAACACGTCATAAGTGCTAAGTCTAATTCAATTACAAGGGAAGGAACAATTAGCAATAACTCTTTCAATTACAATTATTTATATTTACCTGTGCAGCATGTAATAATAGGATAAATGTTTTATGGAATCAAGATTCCATCATCATGATTGAATTAGGTAGAATATATTTCCTTAAATGATCCTTACCGATAGATTGCAAATTTATTATTTTCTCCTTTTTATCTATGTAACAATTTTAAATTTGGAGTTAAGAATTTTATTCTTTCAAATTCTTTAAGGTTAGAGTCTTCCCAAACATTTATAGTCATTTATTTTTTCACTCTATTACCTTGACATTAAGAATGATCTCATGTAATTGTGTAACTATGTATTTATATTAATATATATTAAATATCAAAGACTTGGACTTGGACTTGGGGATTGGGCTTGGATCGGACCTTAAAATAAATATTTTTATAAACCTTAAATATTTTCTCTATAAATAACAATGTTTTTACATGAAAGAATAGTATGCATATCTGTAGTTCGATACAAACTGTACAAAATAGGTCAAAAATAAAACTTACCAATAGACAAAATAACACAAGATAGAGATAATAATAGCTTATGTGCACTCAATACTAATATTGTAATCATCATTTTTGAGAAACCTTTTCACAATATCTAGGGATGTTTGCAAAACACTATTCCTCCATTCCTCGTCAACAACTTCTTTTCTATCTTCTTTGAAAACGTCAGTAGCAATAATATGATGCACTGACCACATTTTCTCATTTCTTAATCGTTGAATCTTGTCAAGTTGGTTACAAATTAATATACGAGTATTATGCTTGATACTTGGAATTGAAGCTTGAAGAATCTTCTTCTTTGATTCATCATCTCCGTATATATTTTTTCTTCCCTTAAATATCTAGTCATTTCAAGGACACCAATGGACCGACGGATTCCTTTGGTGTAATCTGCATTTGGAATGAAAATTTGACGCACCTCAACAACCATCCTTGCATGCGACATAAATTTAAGAATAATTTTGTTTAGTTGAACATATATTTGAAAACCAAAAGATTTAATAAGAAAACTATATAAGAAAAGTTTTAGCTATAGTCATTATTATATTTTGACTCATATATAAAATAACTACAAAAACTACCTGCATTGACCATTTCATCAACCCTCGTGTCCACTCTACGGTTCAAGACTAATTGCTCTACATCAGTCAAAATAAAGCAATTGTCATACTTATATTTGAACATGAACACAGGGTCTTCCACAACTTTTTCAATATACGAATTTGACCCTCCAACTATAATTGGAACACATTGAGTCTTCAAAAAATTTCTCTGTAGAATATGGTCTTCAGACAGAAATATTCGATCGTGAAGTCGGAATCTGGCTCAATTTCACCTAAAAAATTGTGAACCAATATAACTGTCAATTAATATTCACATTAAAATAAACTAATCACATATAATGTCTTTTTCGAATAGGTATACCTAGAAAATAGTGCCATACACATTGTTTCTCAGCGTGTGTGATCTTTTTGGTCACGATATCAAGTCCCTTATATACTTTCATTTTGTACGAGTTGATTATTTCTCCTTGAAAATGGGTGGCAAGGTCAACTGAGAGACGACACTTTCCCGTTCCTGTTTCTCCCATTATGAACACCACTTTCTACTTGTTGAACTTGTTGTTGTTGGTGATGAAAGTATTCATTTTAGCTACACATAAAATAAAATCATAATAATAATTAGTTTAAAATAGTAAATAATCTCTTGAAAATCACTCATGCATACACTCATACATTAAAAAATCTTATAAATATAAAGTTAATAAGTAGGAAACTTGCTTGAGATGTAATAATCTATGTAAAATAATAGATTTTTCTTGATGGTGGTTATGAAAGAATTTGCGTTGAGCATTTATAGTAAAATGTATTTGTGGACTTATTAATTGGCAAACCATATTTAGAAATACTGATATCTTTTAGGATAAGATCAATGACTTTTGAAAAATGTATACATATGTCAACTGAAATTTTGGTAATGGCAAGTAAATAATTTTAGGATAAAGTTATCAAATCTACATTGTTTGGAGATCGCATATAACTGGGCATTTATAGTAAAAATGTGATTATGAACTTATTAATTGGTATATACACAATTCTAGAAAAAATCATATCTTTTAGGATAAGAATAATTCTTGAAACAAAAACCTACAGATACGTCATCTTGAATTTGGGTGATTAGGGTTAAATAATTTTAGGATGAAGTTTCTGGATGGACATTGTTTTGAGAACACATACAAGATTGATGAAAATATGGATTTTAAAAGGATTGTAAAAGGAACTCAATAATATTTCTGAAGAAATACATTCAAGTGATAATGTGTCAATTCATACACTATTTAACAACACGTCATAAGTGCTAAGTCTAATTCAATTACAAGGGAAGGAACAATTATCAATAACTATTTCAATTACAATTATTTATATTTTCTTGTATATCATGTAATAATAGATAAATGTTTTATTGGATGAAGCTTCCATCATCGTGATTGAATTAGGTAGAATATATTTCCTTAAATGATCCTTATCGATAGATTGCAAATTTATTATTTTCTCTTCTTTGTCTATGTAACAATTTTAAATTAGGAGTTAAGAATTTTATTCTTTCAAATTCTTTAAGGTTAGAATCTTCCCAAACATTTATATTCATTTTGTTTTCACTCTATTACCTTGACATTAAGAAGGATCTCATGTAATTGTGTAAGTATGTATTTATATTAATATATATTAAATATTAAACACTTGGACTTGGACTTGGGCTTGGGCTTGGATCGGACCTTAAAATATATATTTTAATAAACCTTAAATATTTGGTCTAGAAATAACAATGTTTTTACAGGCAAGAAGAGTATATATTTTTGTAGTTCGATACAAACTTTACAAAATAGGTCAAAAATTAAAGCAACCAAGAGACAAAATAACACAAGATAGAGATAATGATAGTTTGTGTACACTCAATAATAGTATTATTGTCACAACCCGAGCCTACTCCCTAGACGTGGTCGGCACTGGAAGACCATTGCCTTCCCCAAGTGAACCCTTGGCCTGGCTTACTTAACTCAGCGGAAGACAATATTCATATAATAACTTACAGAAATAATATCTAAGCCAAAATGGCAACTCAAGTCTTAAATGATACAAATGAAATGAATAAGACTAGAGAACTAACATTTGACTGTTATGAAGCCTCTAATAACAACTAAGATGGATGTTGGGACAGACTACACAACATCCTAATAAACTAAACTAGAAAACAATTAAATAGATCCTCCGGAATGCATGGAGGATCACCAACAAACTATGAACAGCTCACTGGATCAATGATGCGTCGGAATGTTGATCCTAGTTCCATGTGTCTGCATCATAAGAGGATGCAGGCCAACTGACATTAGTACATTGAATGTACGAGTATGCGATTTGGAATGCCAAAACAACATAGGCTAGAAAGAATCTAAGAGAAACTGAAGAACTTACCTGGATCAACTCAACTCAACATGACTGAACATTTCAATATAAAGCAGTTTAAAAACAAGTGCAATATAAAGAAAAACAGTTTTAAAAAATTATATTAACTTTGTGTGTATCTAAAGATACAAATAACTCTGAGATGTATGTAAAAATACAAATAAACTGATGTCTATAAAAATACAACACTTCTGTGGGAGTTTCTCTAACTAACAACCATCACATAAGAGTTATACTGATGATACATCGATCTACCTCAAGCTGTCAGCGCATCCTATACCTGGCCAAAGGTATAGGACCTGAATTGCCTAATGGATCCACTAGTCTATTTCGAAAAGGATTCATCTAAAAAGTATGACCGTTTTCACCCCATGATGGCTACATGGTTTTATGGTGACGTAAGTTATCTGAACTCATGCTCGTGCCCAATTCGGTGCTCAATACTACTCCCAAAAATATACTAGCGCTTATGTTTTAAAAAAAAACATACTTCTTCTTTGATTTGAGATTAGTGCTCACAAACATAGCTCAAAGGCTATGTTGGAAATCTCAGTTTCGCTTATTTCTTTATTTAGAAAGCTATTACTCCTTTGTAAAAACTAGCCCGAAGGCTCTTTGGAAATTTCAATTTCCGTTCTTATTTAAACGTGAAATACATTTTAAATATATTTGGGGAAATACTTAGTCCCCTCATGCTTCTTTGAAGAAAAGAACTTCAACTTTACTTTTTACTGAACTCAAAACTTACATCTTCAAACAAAGTTAAAACATTTGTGAAAGACTTTTTGAAAACTTTAAGAACTTATCTTAACTTGACTCTTGACTTTGATCTTAACTGTTTTTAACTTGACTCTTAACTGATTCTTGAATTGAATTATGGGTTCAAGGATTATGATTTGTGTTTGGAAAGAACTCATGATGTTTATGAAGGTTTTCGAATAGCTAAACTTGAGAAAAGTTACGAAATCACCATCTTGGAACACGTCCACGACCCAGAGATTCTTCTAAATAAATACTCGGGAAATTTAATTTTGAGACAGAGGAGTCAGCGTCTTGTCCGTGATTCGGAGTCAATTCATTGTTCACTGGGGGAACAAGTCTGCGACGCGGACTTGTTTGACGAAGTCCGCTCGACTTTTTCCTTCTTCGTTTTCCAGCCCCAATTCACCTATACTCGAATATTTTCCTCAACTTCATTATAGATCCCGATACCCATCGTATGTACTCAATAACCTAACTCCAGGTAACTCTAAAACACAACGTAAAGATGAACATCAACATTTAAACTCTTTCAAGATGAACTGCGCTGAACTAAACATGTTTGGCACGTGGGTGAATGAACCCAACGCTATGAGAGACTCACATACCTTGTAGGATCAATTCCTTGGCGAATCCACCACCAAAATCGATCGTTCTTGGCTAATCTTGCTTTTCTTCTTCTCCTCTCTCTTGCGTTATTTCTCCAAAAACCCTAACTTTAATTTTCAAAAGCGTAAAATGAACGATCTCAGCCTTGACCCCAATTATTTTACTATCAACGGATTTAAATAATTGGGTAAGGAAAAGGCCAAACTACCCTTTAAAAATCTGGATTGGGCATTTATTTATTCGAACTGCCCAACTTTCAAAGGACGCAACTCACTCATCCGAACTCAGAATTGCGCAAACTCGGCGGCGTTGGAAAGATAATTCCAAGATATTACCATATCTGAAACTACACCTAAATCATCTTTAGCTTGGAGTTATGGCCGATTGAAGTTGACTAAAATCACAACTTTAACTTAATTAAAATTTCCAGATTTCCTTATACTTTCCTAAAATGATTATTTCAGGTTCTTAGCTTCTTTCTAGCTATTTAAAGTTGCGATATGTTACAATATGTCCCCCTTGGGAACATTCATTCTTGAATGAGATTACTCTACTAGGCTAAGGGTGGTGACATCTAGTTTAACACCCAACAAGCAAATGCAACAAACAACATGCTCACTCATAATTTAAAGAGCACTAAGAAGAAAATTAGTACTTTGGTCTGCATTTTCTCCGAATTCAAAGTGATGTGGATATCTCTTCTTCATATCCTCCTCAGCTTCCCAAGTAGTTTCCTCAACAAATTGGTTCCTCCAAAGGACTTTGACTGATGCAACCTCTTTTGTCCTTAGCTTGCGAACTTGGTGATCTAGAATCTGGACCAAAATCTCCTCATAAGATAAGCTGTACTTGATCTCAATATTTTCAGTTGGTATGATCAATAAAGGATCGCCCATGCACGTCTTCAACATGGAGATGTGAAACACCGGATGAACTGCTGCTAGCTCTTGTGGTAGCTCCAACTCATAAGCTACATTGCCCATCCTTTTGGATATTCGATAAGGCCCACTATGTCGGGGACTAACATCATTGTAGGATTTCTGATGACTCTGTGCCATTTTCAACCTCTCTTGAATCACTTTAACCTTCTCCATAGCTTGATGGACTAAATCTCATCCTATCAACCTTGCTTCACCAACTTCAAACCATCCAATAGGAGATCTGCATCTTCTCCAATAAAGTGCTTCATATGAAGCCATTGGATGCTACAGTGGTAACTGTTGTTGTAAGTAAACTCAATTAAGGGTATGTGATCATCCCAATCACCTTTGAAATCAATCACACATGCCCTCAACATATCTTCTAATGTCTAAACGGTACGCTTTTCTTGCCCATCTGTCTGAGGATGAAAGGCAGTAATCAAGTTTACCTTTGAACCCAAACTTTTCTAAAATGATTTCCAGAATTGTGCAGTAAATTATGCACCTCTATCTGAAATAATGGGGACTGGAACCCCATGAAGTTTTACTACCTCCTGAATATATAACCTGGCATAATCCTATAATGAATGGATAGTCTTTACGGGTAAAAAATGGGCTAATTTTGTCATTCTGTCGACAATCACCCAAATAGAATCATGTTGTCTGCAAGACCTTGGCAAGCCTGTGATGAAATCCATATTTATCATCTCCCACTTCCATTCCAGAAGTTCTATATTTTGAGCCAAACCACCGAGCCTTCGGAGCTCTACTTTCACTTGTTGGCAATTTGGACACTTAACAACAAACGCTGCAATGTCGTTCTTCATGCCATTCCACCAATACACTTCTCTCAAATCGCGATATATCTTTGTGGAACCCAGATGAATGGAATATCTGGAGCTATGAGCTTCCTCCATGATCCTCTCTTGGAGTCTATTCACCATAGGTACTGTCACGCCCCGAGCTACCCCCGAGACGCGGACACGGGACCTAGGACCACGAGTGATCCCAACCTAACCCTGCTGGCATGATCATGAGCATACTAAAGATAATAAACTGATGCGGAAGCTAAATCATAAATAAACTGAAAAGATGGGAAAGACTCATATACTATAACTGAATATATAAAATCTGAGAGTTTAATACAAAAGAAATATCAAACTCAAATACTAAGCTGAATCTAACTATGTCTGAAATAAGCCTCTAAACTGACTAGAAATGTTGGGACATGCCCCAACTAGATCTAGCAAAGCGAAACTAAAGACTAAAAGCGATAAAGAAAATCATGTCACTAGTCCTCGAAGAATGAGGACTCACCACCGATCTTCTTGAATTGAAGATCCGGAATCGATCTAAGCGTGATGCGGATGCGAGAACCCGAACCTACATCACGAGAAGATGTAGCACACGTATGCGTCGGTACTGAAAGGTGCGAGCATGCAAGATAGAATAAAGCTGAAATGAAACATAAGCGAACAAAGCAATAAAGCAATGAAATAATCGAACATGATATATATGCGAATTTGAGCTAGCGATGCAATGACCACATTTATAACATTTGAGACCGAATCTTTTGGACATCTGAAATATGGTCAATGCAATAGAGTCTGACGAACTGTGGGAGCTACTAATAACCGACATAAAACCACATGAGCTAAATGTGGAGTCCGATGTATACGCCCCATCGAGAGGACCCAATATACCCGGCCAGAGGTATAAAGGCATCTTTGGCGTGATCACTAAGCGATGTTGCCCACGAGAGGGGACTTACACCTACGTGGCTCGTAGTTACGGGACTTTATGGGTACGGCGAACCCTAGTCCAACTCGGTATTATGCTACTCTCAATGAATTAAGTGATTAGCGATTATGACTGAATTTACGTAATTCTTTGGATAGCTCGAAACCGAACATGCAAGCGGGAATGCAACAATTAATCGATAATGATGCATTCATAAACCGAGGCATGTAAAATTGAATCTTGAAATATCGACCTAGCATGTGTAATTTAAGAGCGAAGAAATACATAGCTAGGGTTCTAAAATTCATGCGATAAAGGCGAGCAATAACATGATAATCGATTTGGAACATTTAAACAACTAATTCATAATGATGCCGCTATAATTCTAGAAACCCTAGGTCTGTTCATAGTTATGGAATCAAGAATCTGACTGAATTCTAGAGACCTAATGGGCGAAAGGAACCCACTAGTGAAATCCCACATACCTGGTGATGAATTCCACGGAGAAATATTTCAATTTCGGGGCTGGAACTGAAGGAACCTTGCTGCGTTCTTGAACTACGGTTCTTGACCTCTTTTCTCTTCTCTAGCTTCTAATTTTCTATGTTTGATCAATGATTTTGACTAAGGTAAGTTTTAGTTATGTTTCTAGGATTAAACTGATTAAAACCTCATGATTTGGGGTTTAAACGACGTACCTTAGAGGTTAAATGAAATAGGAAAAGACCCAAAAACCCCTGAATTAGCTGCTGTCGGACTGATCGACGGAATGGACTGACGGGCCGTCATTCAATCGACGGTCCGTCGATTGGGTCCGTCGATCGAGTCTGCCCGACAGGGCTTTACTAAAACGGGCATAACTTTTTACTCGGAGGTCGGAATTTAGCAAACTAGGTGGCGTTGGAAAGATAATTCAATTATCTATCTAACCATAGGTAATGGGACACACAATTCTTTTTGTGATAAAAGTTATGACCATCTGAAGTTGACCCATCAGAATTTTCGGCTAACTGGCTGCTGATCCTCATCTACGGTCAGACCTACGGATCGTGGATCGAATGACGGTCCGTGCTGGTCGACCGTAGTTCATGTCAGAGGCTGGGTAAGGAGGTCTTGATCCACGGACATAGACCACGGACGTGGTCTGATCTACGGACCGTGGGTCTGTCCGTGAGTCGAGACTTAGCCAAATTTTTCGAGCTTGGCTGAGGAGGGGTTGCAGTGGTGAACCACGGACCACCAGCACGGGCCGTGGTCTGACCTACGGTCCGTGGATGGCAACCGTAGGTTGCACCTGCAACTTTTCAAAATCTACATTTTGGTCTGTTTTCGAATACGGGGTGTTACAGGTACGCACAATCTACCTTGATATCTTAATACACCATCTCCCCCTTGTTCAAAAGCTAATACTCTTTCCTTATGAACATTTTCCTTTAACTCTAGAAAAATGGGATCTTGGTCTTGCTTTTCTTTCATTTCTGACACTAGTGATGATTCAGCCCCATTCGTCACCACTATTCCTCCTTCTGTGGAATCCATAAGTCAGACTCCTAAGCGTGCAAGTCTAGGAAAATCCTTTGCTAAATCTCTTTTTTCTTCCTCAACATGGGTGGTACTACCAATAGATAACCTACTTAAAGCATCAGCAACCACATTAGCCTTACCTGGGTGATAAAGAATACTAATGTCATAATCCTTGAGTAATTCTAACCACCTCTTTTGTCTGAGATTAAACTCTTTCTGAGTGAACACATATTGAAGGTTCTTATGATCAATGAATATGTCAACATGAACACCATACAAATAATGACGCCATATCTTCAAAGTGAATACTGCAGCAGCCAACTCTAAGTCATGGGTTGGGTAGTTCTTTTCATGAACTTTCAACTGTCTAGAGGAATAAGCTATAGCTTTGCCATTTTGCATTAAAACACAACCCAAGACAACTCTAGATGCATCACAATACACCACAAAATCTTGAGTACCTTTTGGTAAGGTCAACACTAGCACAGTAGTCAACCTCTTTTTCAATTCCTGAAAGTTTTTCTCACAAGCTTCAGACCATTGAAATTTCACTATTTTCTGAGTCAACTTCGTCAAAGGTGATGAAATAAATGAGAAAATCTCTACAAACCTTCTATAATAGCCAGCCAAACCCAAAAAACTCCTAATATCAGTTGGAGATGTGGTTCTAGGCCAATTCTGCACTGTCTCAATTTTCTAAGTATCAACTTTAATTCCCTCTCAAAACATAATATGGCCTAAGAATGCCACAAACTAAAGCCAAAACTCACACTTAGAGAACTTGGCAAATAACTCATTATCTTTCAAAATCTGAAGAACTATTCTGAGATGACTAGCATTAACTTCTCCATTCCTTGAATATATTAGTATGTCATCAATGAATACAATAACAAAAATATCTAAACAAGGTTTGAAGACCCTATTCATAAGGTCCATGAACGCTACAGGTGCATTGGTCAAATCGAACGACATGACCTTAAACTCATAATGACCATAATGGGTCCTGAATGCTGTTTTGGGAATATCATATTTCCTTACTCTCAACTGGTGGTAGCCAGATCTGAGGTCAATTTTTGAGAAATATGAAGCACTTTGAAGCTGATCAAAATGATCATCGATTCTCAGGAGTGGATACTTATTCTTGATGGTAACCTTATTCAACTGACAGTAATCTATACACATCCTAAGGGAACCATCTTTCTTTATCACATACAAGACCACAGCGCCCCAAGGTGAGACACTTGGTCGAATGAAGCCCTTATATAATAGATTCTTTAACTGGTCTTTCAACTATGTTGGTGCCATTCTATATGGTAGAATAGATATAGGACGAGTATCTGGAAGAAGGTCTATATCGAAGTCTATTTCTCTCTCAAGTGGGACTCTGAGAAAACCATCAAGAAAGACTTCTGGAAACTCTTAAACTACTGGAACCGACTAAATAGGAGGTACCTCAACAGTTGAGTTATTAAATCAGACTAAGTGATAGATACAAGCCTTCGAAAGTAACTTCCTTGCCTTAAGGTACGAAATGAAATGACCCTTAGGCACTGCTGAACTGCTTTTCCACTCTAAGAGTGGCTAATTTGGAAACTGAAACTTTACTACTCGAGTCCTACAATCAACTGAGCCATAACAGGCATGAAGCCAGCCCATACCAAGAATGACATCAAAGTCTACTATGTCTAACTCAATTAAATTAGCCATGGTACCCTTGTGATTGACGGAATAGGACAATCACGATAGACTCTCTCTGCTAGAATAGACTCACCAATAGGTATAAAAACACTGAATGGTTCTCTAAGTTGCTTAGGAATAACATCAAAATTCATAGTAACATATGGAGTTACAAAAGATAAACTCGCTCCTGGATCTAGCAAGGCATAAACAATAAAGTCAAAGACTTGAATCATACAAGTGACAACATCTGGCGAATCATCTTGCTCTTGGCGACTAGTGATCACATAGATGCGGTTTGCTCCTCCGCCAGTACCTGAAGTAGCTCCTCTAGGTGCAACTCTATCTGGTGGAGCGACTGAAGAAGTTTGAGCTCTATTGCCCCCATTACCATTTCCCTGCTTGTTCTTTGGACACTCTCCTATGAAATGCCCACTCTGGCCACACTTAAAGCAACTAGTGGAACCCTTACGACAAATACCTGAAGGGTTCCTACCACACTTGGCACAGGTAGGAGGCTTACTACCCCCTTGTGCCACACTGCTCTGAGAATAGGCAGGCTTAGCACTATAATTCTAACCATAATACTCACCCTTGTTCTTAGGTGCAGGTGCACTAGAAGATGATGGAGCATGTCCCTTCGGCTTTTGTTGGAAATATGACCGGTTGACATTACTCTTCTGCTACCCGAAATTATTCCTTGTCTTAGCCGTCATTTCTTGAACTCCTCTCTATCACTCAACTTCTCTTCCTCTACCTGCTGCACATTGACCACCAACCTTCAAATGTCCATGTCCCCAATAAGCATTGTTGCCCGGCCCTCTTTGCTTGATAGACAGCCCAACCCTACAACAAATAAGCTCAATCTACTCCTCTTGTCCTTAACCATTTCTGAAGCATAAAAAGATAGTTGGGTGAACTTTAACCCATATTTATGAACACTCAGAGAATCCTGCTTAAGTGCAAGAAATTCCTGTACCTTTGCCTCTTTCAATTCCTGAGGAAAGAATCGCCCCAAGAAAGCCGCTTCGAAAGATGCCCAACTCGCAGGTGGTGCATCCTCAGCTCTACCCCCTTTGCACTGATCAATCCAAGTCCTAGAAACATTCTTCATCTGATATGCAGCTAGCTCAACTCTCTCAGTATTAGCAACATGCATCACATCAAATACCTTTTTCAGTTCCTCAGTGAAGTTCTCCAGATCCTCAGTAGTGCTTGAACCAGAGAAGCTTGGAGGATTCATACTCAAGAACTCACGAATCCTTGAAGTGTCAACCTCTCCCTGTCGATCTCCTCTTTGTTGCCCAACTTGATTGGTCACAACTTGACTGAGCATCAATATAGCCTCACGAAACTCAGCATTGGTCACTTCCTCTTGAGGTTGCACTTCAAGTGCATTGGGTAACTCTTGTTCTGCAATATTCCTCCTAGTTGGACGACCTCTGACTACTCTTCATGGAGGCATGATTATCTTAAACATGCGCAAGCATGAATTAGAGGGAAAATTTTAGAGATTAAACTCTAACGCACGAAATGAGTGTAAAGAAAATGAAGAAGTACCTAATTGTTGCAGCCTCATAATTATAGATGTGACGCGCTTCACACTGATAACTAGGACTCTACAGACACGGCTTCATAGACTCCCTAGGACTCTTAAACTATGTGCTCTAATACCAAGTTTGTCACGCCCCGAGCCTACACCCTTGACATGGCCGGCACTCGAAAACCATTGCTGGCCCCAAGTGAACCCTTGGCCTGGCTTACTTAGCTCAGCGGAAAAAAATATTCATATAAAAACTTGAAGAAATAATTTACTAGCCAAAATGGAAACTCAATTCTTAAACGATACAATTGAAATGAGCAAGACTAAAGAACTAACATATGGCTTTCTATGAAGCCTCTAATAACAATTGAGATGGATGTTGGGACAAACCCGATAACATCCTAATAAACTAAACTAGAAAATAATGAAATGGACCCTCCGAAATGCAAGGAGGCTCACCAATAGACTCTGAGCTACTCACTGGATCAACGATGCGTCGGAATGCCGATCCTAGTTACATGTGTCTGCATCATAAGATGATGCAGGTCAACTGGCATCAATACATGGAATGTACGAGTATGCGAGTTGGAATGCTAAAACAACATAGGCTAGAAAGAATCTAAGAGAAACTGAACAACTTACCTGGCTCAACTACTCAACTCAACATAACTGAACTCATTTCAATATAAAGAAGTTTAAAAACAAGTGCAATATAAAGAAAAGTTGTTTAAAAACATTATATTAACTCTGTGTGTATGCAAAGATACAAATAACTCTAAGATGTATGTAAAAATACAAATAAACTGATGTCTATAAAAATACAATACTTATGTGGGAGGTACTCTAATCGACAACCATCACATAAGAGCTATAGTGATGATACAATGATCTACCTCTCACTGCCAGCACATTCTATACCCGGCCAATGGTATAGGACATGAACTGCCTAATGGATCCACTAGTCTATTTCGAAAAGGATTCATCTAAAAAGTATGACCCTTTTCTACCCATGGTGGCTACATGGTTTTATGGTGACGTAAGTTATCTGAACTCAAGCTCGTTCTCAATTCGGTGCTCAATACTACTCCAATTATACTAGCTCTTATGCTTTTTCAAAAAAACATACTTCTTCTCTGATTTGAGATTAGTGCTCAAAAACTTAGCTCAAAGGCTATCTTAAAAATCTCAGTTTCACTTCTTGCTTCATTTAGAAAGCTATTACTTCTTTCTGAAAACTAGCCCGAAGGCTCTCTGGAAACCTCAGTTTCAGTTCTTATGTAAATGTGAAAAACATTTTAAATCTGTTTGGGGAAATACTTAGTCCCCATATGCTTCTTTGAAGAAAAGAACTTCAACTTTACTCTATTCTGAACTCAAAACTCAAGTCTTAAAACAAAGTTAAAACATTTGTGAAAGACTTTTTGAAAACTTTAAGAACTTATCTTAACTTGACTCTTGACTTTTCTTGACTTTGATCATAACTTCTCTTGACTTGACACTTAACTGATCCTTGAATTGAAATATGGATTCATGGATTATGATTTGTTTTTGGAAAGACTTCATGTTGTTTAGGAATGATTTTGAATAGTTAAACTTGAGTAAACTTATGAAATCACCATCTTGGAACACATCCGTGACACGGAGATGTTTCTCAATAAATACTCATGAAATTTATTTTTGAGACAGAGGAGTCCGCTTCCTATCCGCGAAGTGGAGTCAACTTTTTGTTCACTGGGGAACAAGTCCGCGACGACGAAGTCTGCTCGACTTTCTCCTTCTTTGTTTTCCAGCCCCAATTCGCCTATACTTGAATATTTTCCTCAAATTCATTTTAGATCCCGATACTCAGCATATGTACTCAAGAACCTAACTCAAGGTAACTCTAAAACACAATGTAAAAAAGATTTCAGAAACTCCACAACTCAACCCAATTCAAGAACAACATTCAAATTCAAGAATTCATGTAGAGAACATTAACATACAAACTCTTTTAGGACGAACTGCGCTAAACTAAACATGTTTGGTGTGTGGGTGAATGAACCCAATGCTATGATAGACTTACGTACCTTGTAGGATCAATTCCTTGGCGAATCCACCACAAAAATCGATCATTCTTGGCGAATCTTGCTTTTCTTCTTCTTCTTTGTCTTGCGTTCTTTCTCCAAAAACCCTAATTGTAATTTTCAAAAGCATAAGCTGAACTGACTCAGTCTTGACCCCAATTATTTTACTAACAACGGATTAAATTAAATGGGTATGGAAAAGACCAAGCTACCCTTTAAAAATCCGAATTGGGCATTTCTTTATTCAGACTGCCCAACTTCCAAAGGATGTAACTCGCTCATCCGAACTCTAAATCGCGCAAACTCGGCGGCGTTGGAAAGATAATTGCAAGTGTTTTCCAACCATCTCTAAAACTACACATAACTCATCCTGAGCTAGGAGTAATGGAGGATAGAAGTTGACCAAAATTTCAACTTTAACTTACTTGAAATTTCCAGATTTCCTTATACTTTATAAAAATAATTATTTCAAGTTCTTAGCTTCTTTCTAACTATTTCAAGTTGCGAGATGTTACAATTGTAATCATCATTTTTGAGAAATCTTTTCACAATATCTAGGTATGGTTGCAAAACAGTATTCCTCCATGCTTCATCAACAATATCTTTTCTATCATCTCTGAAAACGTCAGTAGCAATAATATGATGCACCGACCACATTTTCTCATTTATTAATCGTTGAATCTTGTCAAGTTGGTTACAAATTAATATACGAGTATTACGCTTGATACTTGCAATTGAAGCTTTAAGAATAATTTTTTTTATTCATTATCTCCGTCTATATTTTTTTGTTCCCTTAAATATCTAGCCATTTCAGGGACACCAATGGACCGTCGGATTCCTTTGGTGTAATCTGCATCTGGAATGAAAACTTGTTGCACCTCATCCACCAGCCCTGCATGCAACACAAATTTAACAATAGTTTTATTTAGTTGAACATATCTTTGAAAACCAAAAGTGTTATTAGGAAATCTATATTTGAAAATTTTTAGTAAGAGTCATTATTATATTTTTATTCATATATAAAATAACTACAAAAACTACATGCATTGATCATTTCATCAACCCTCGTGTCAACTCTACGGTTCAAGACTGATTGCTCTACATCAATCCAAATAAAGCAACTGTCATACTTATTTGAAAATGAACACAAGGTCTTCCACAAGTTTTTCAGTCTACGAATTTGACCCTCCAACAATAATTGGAACACATTGAGTCTTCAAAAAAAAAAAATTATATAGACAATGGACTTCAGACAGAAAGCTTCGGCCGTGAAGTCGGTCTCTGGCTCAATTTCACCTGAAAATTTGTGGAACAAAATAACTATCAATTAAAATTCATATTTAAATAAACTAATCACAAAAAATTTCTTCTTCGAATATGTATACCTAGCAAATAGTGTCATACTCCTTGTTTCTCAGCGTGTGTGATCTTGTTGGTGATGATATCAAGTCCCGTTTATACTTGCATTTGGTCCGAGTTGATTATTTCTCCTCAAATATGGGTGGCAAGGTCAACAAAAAGATGAGATTTTCCCGTTCCTGTTGCTCCCATTATGAACATCACAAATAAAATAAAATCATAATAATAATTATTTTACAATAGTAAATAATCTCATGAAAACTACTCATGCATACACTCATACATTAATTTTTTTTATAACTATAAAGTTAAAAAGTAGAAACCTCACTTGAGATGTAATAAACTATATAAAAGAATAGATTTTTCTTAATGGAGGTTATGAAAGAGATTGCATTGCGCATTTATAGTAAAATGTATTTGTGGACTTATTAATTGGCATACCATATTTAGAAATACTGATATCTTTTAGGATAAGATCAATGACTTTTGAAAAACGTATAGATATGTCAACTGGAATTTTGGTAATGATAAGTAAATAATTTTAGGATAAAGTTATCAAATGTACATTGTTTGGAGAGCGCATATAACTGGGCATTCATAGTAGAAATGTGATTATAAACTTATGAAATTGGTATATACCAAATTTTTTTAAAAATCATATCTTTTAAAATAAGAATAATTCTTGAAAAAACCCTACATATACTTCAGCTTAAATTTGGGTGATTATGTCACTCCCGAGCCTACCCCCTAGGTGGTACTAGCACTCGAGAACCATTGTTGGCCTTAAGCGAAACCTTTACCTGACTTACCTACTCAGCGGAAGACTCTAAGCATATTTATAATGATCAATAGCACTATACTCACGTGAATAATAAAATACTGAGAATGCTTAAAAGTCAAACATTCAACTTGTCCAAAAATGGAAACTCAAGTATTAACATATGAAATGATAATGTAAAGACAACTAAATTACCAACTGTCTATAAAGCCTCTAAAACAAAGAGGGATATCAGGACAAGACCCCCATCATCCTAACAATGAAAAATAATGAAAGCAAAGTAAAAGAGTCATTAGGAATGCATGGAAGCTAACAAATAGACTTTGAATTGTTCATTAGATCAATGACGCGCTAGATGTCGATCCAAGTTACCCGTGTCTGGATCATAATAAGATGCAGGCCAACTGGCATCAGTACATTGAATGTATGAGTATGCGAGTTGTATTGCTAAACACAACATAGGCTTGAAAGGAATCTGAAGAACTTACCTAGCTCAACTCAACTCACCATAACTGAACTCATTTCAATATAAAACAATTTAAAACGAGTGCAATATAAAGAAAAAATGTTTAAAACATGATGTCAACTCTATGTGTATACAAAGATACACTAAAACTCTGAACTGTATTTAAAAATACAACTAATTGTGTATATAGGAATACAATTACTTATGTGGGAGTTTCTCTAACCGACAACCATCACGTAAGAGCGATTGTGATGATACAGTGGTTTGCCTCACGCTGCCAAGGCCATCCTATACCTTGCTGAGGGTATCGAACCTGAACTACTAAGTGGATCCACTAGTATATGCTGAAAAGCATTAAAGGAATCATCTAAAAAGTATGACCTTTTCTATCCATGATTGCTACATGGTTTATGGGGGCTGTGAATGGTCTAAACTCTCCCCTATATCGGTGCTCAATACTACTCCCAAAAATATAATATTATCTCTTATGTTTAAAAAAATACTTATTTCTGTGATTTGAGATTAGTGCTTAAAAACTTAGCTCAAAGGTAATCTTGGAAATCAAAGTTTCCCCTCTTGCTTCATTTAGAAAGCGATTACTCTTTCTGAAAACTAGCCCGAAGGATCTTTGGAAACCGAGGTTTCCTTTCTTGTTCAAATGTGAAAATATTTTAAACCCTTTGGGAATACATAGTCCCCATACTTTTGAAGAGATGAACTTCAAACTTTACTCGTGTTTGCTGAGCAGACCCCTCAGGCATTTTAGAAAAGGGAAGCTTAATCTTTACTCAACTTGAACTTTAAGTCTTAAAACAAAGTTAAAACATTTGGAAAACTCTAAGAACTTCTCTTGACTTTCTTATTATCTTCTATACTTGACTCTTAAATTTCCTTGAGTTGAATTATGGAGTCAAGGATTGTGATTTGTGATAGGAAAGATCTCATGATGTTTAGAAGTGTTTTTAGATAACTAAACATGAGAAAATATCAAGAAATCACTGTCTAAAAGCTGGTCCGTGACACGGAGATGTATTTAAATTTTTGGTCATGAAATCAATTTTGAGGCAGAATGATCCCTGATCGCTCTGCGACGTGAAGGAATATTTCCCAAATCTGGGGAGCAAGTCCGTGACGTGGAGCCAGTGCCCAGATTTTCCCGACTATTTTTCTTCTTCATTTTCCAGCCCCATTTCGCCTAAATTCGATTCTTCTTTCTCAAATCCTCTTTAGATTCATCAATATCATCCAAAATTCAAGAATGAAAGTAAATTCAAGAACATTTAAACTTTCAATTTTTAGGACGAATTCACACTGAATGAAGCATGTTTGGCGCGTGGGTGAACGAACCCAACACTGTGTGAACTCACATACCTTCTAGGGATCACCCCCGATGAAATCCACATGCTAAACTCGACGATCATGACAAATCTTGCTTCTCTTCTCCTTTCTCCTCTTGTTTTCTCTTTTCTCCAAGCCCTAGCGTATTTTGGTAAAAGCGTAAACTTATCTAATTCTAATTAGACCCTAACTTAATTACCAAAAATGAAATAAAATAATTGGGCAAGAAAAAGACCAAACTACCCTTTCAAAATCCGAATTGGACTTTCCTTATTCCAATAGCCCAACTTCCAAAGGGGTACTCACTCATACGAACTTGAAATTACACAAACTAAGCGACGTGGAAAATATCATTCCAAGAGACTAACTACCATCTCTGGAAGTACCTCTGACTCATCCTGAGCTAGACGTTATGGTCGTTTGAAGTCGGCCAAAACTCAACTTATTCTAATTTAACAAAATTTCCAGATTTTCATTCTTCCCAAAAATGTCTATTTTCAATTATTAGTTTCTTCCTAGCTATTTCAATTTGCGAGATGTTACAATATCTCCCCATTGGAAATATTCGTCATCGAATGAGATTACTCTTAGTAGGCTACAGGTGTAACATGCAACATTGAGTTCAATCACCCGTAAGCAAATGCAAAACAACTTGCCAACTTATAAATAAATACCAAGAAAGGATTAGTATCTTAATTTGGAACTTTTCCAAATTCGAAGAGATGTGGATATCTCTTCTTCATATCCTCCTCAGCTTCCCAAGTAGCTTCCTCAACAAATTGGTTCCTCCAAAGGACTTTGACTAATGCTACTTCTTTTGTTCTCAACTTGCGAAATTGGCGATCTAGAATCTGAATAGGGATCTCCTCATAAGATAAGCTATCCTTGATTTCAATATTTTCAGTTGGTATGATCAATGAAGGATCGCCCATGCATTTCTTCAACATGGAGATGTGAAATACCGAATGAACCGCTGCTAACTCTTGTGGTAGCTTTAACTTATAAGCTATATTGTCAATCCTCTTGGATATTCGATAAGGTCTAATATACCGGGGACTAAGCTTTCCCTTCTTACCAAACCTCATAACACCCTTCATGGGTAAAACTTTTAGATATACTCAATCATCTACTTCAAACTCTAACTCCCTTATGCTAACATCAATGTAGGATTTCTAACGACTCTTTACCGTTTTCAACCTCTTTTGAATCACTTTCACATTCTTCATAGCTTGATGAACTAAATCTGGTCCTATCAATCCTAATTCACCAACTTCAAACCATCCAACAGGAGATCTACATCTTCTCCCGTAAAGAGCTTCATAAGGAGCCATTTGGATGCTCGAATGGTAACTATTGTTGTAAGCAAACTCAATTAGAAGTAGGTGATCATCCCAATTACCATTGAAATCAATAACACACACCCTCAACATATCCTATACTTGCCCATTTGTCTGAGGATGAAATGCAGCACTTAAGTTCACCTTTGAACTCAAGCCTTTTTGGAATGACTTCCAAAACTGTGCAATAAATTGCACACCTCTATCTGAAATAATGGAGACCAGAACTCCATGAAGTCTAACTACTTCTTGAAGATACAATTTAGCATAATCTTCTACCGAATGGGTGGTCTTTACCGGCAAAAATTGGGCTAATTTTGTCATTCTATCGACAATCATCCAAATGGAATCATGCCCTGCGAGACCTTGGTAAACCTATAATGAAATTCATATTAATTATCTCCCACTTCCATTCCCAAAGTTCTATATTCTGTGCCAAACCACCCTGCCTTTGGTGCTCTACTTTATATTGTTGGCAATTGGACAATTAGCAACAAATTCTGCAATGCCCTTCTTCATACTATTCCACCAGTATACCTCTCTCAAGCCACAATACATATTTGTAAAACCCGAATGAATGGAATATCTGGAGCTATGAGACTCCTCCGTGATCCTCTATTGGAGTCCGTCTACTATTGGTACACACAATCTACCTTGATATCTCAGTACAACATCTCTCCCTTGTTCAAAAGCTAATACTTTTTTCTTATGAACATTTGTCTTCAATTCAAGCAAAATGGGATCTCGGTCTTGATTTTCTTTCACTTCTGACACTAATGATGATTCAGCCACATTCATCACCACTACTCTTTCTTCCGTGGAGTCCATTAGTCGGACTCATAATTGTGCAAGTCTATGCACATATTTCGCTAAATCTCCCTTTTCTTCCTCAACATGGGCGGTACTACCCATAGACAACCTGCTGAAGGCATCAACAACAATATTAGCCTTACCTCGATGATAAAGAATACTCATGTCATAATCCTTGAGTAATTCTAACCACCTTCTTTGTCTGAGATTAAGCTCTTTCTGTGTGAACACATATTGAAGGCTCTTGTGATCAGTAAATACATCAACATGAACACCATACAACTAATGATAACATATCTTCAAAGCGAATACTATAGCAGCCAACTCTAAGTCATGGGTTGGGTAATTTTTCTCATGAACTTTGAAATGGCTGGAGGTATAAGATATAACTTTGCCATTTTGCATTAAACAACTCAAACCAACTCTAGATGCATCACAATACACCACAAAACCTTTAGTACCTTCTGGTAAGGTCAAAACTGGGGCAGTAGTCAACCTCTTTTTCAATTCTCGAAAACCTTTCTCACAAGTTTCCGACCATTGAAACTTAATTGTCTTCTGAGTCGATTTGGTCAAATGAGACGAAATGGGTGAGAATCCCGCTACAAACCTTCTATAATAGCCAACCAAACCCAAGAAACTCCTAATATCAGTTGGAGATGTGGCTCTAGGCCAATTCTGCACTGCCTCAATTTTTTGAGTATCAACTTTAATTACCTCTCTAGATATAATATGGCCTAAGAATACCACAGACTCAAGCCAAAACTCACATTTAGAAAACTTAGCATATAATTCCTCATCTCTTAAAGTGTGAAGATCTATTCTGAGATGGCTAGCATGATCTTCTTTATTATTTGAATAGATTAGTATGTCGTCAATGAAGGCGATAACAAACATATCTAAATACAGTTTGAAAACTCTATTTATAAAGTCCATGAAGGCTACATGTGCATTAGTCAATCCGAACGACATGATCAGAAACTCTTAATGACCATAACGGGTCCTGAAAGATGTCTTTGGAATATCATATTCCCTTACTTTTAACTGATGGTAGCTAGA
This sequence comes from Solanum commersonii, assembly GCA_029007595.1. Lineage (NCBI taxonomy): Eukaryota > Viridiplantae > Streptophyta > Magnoliopsida > Solanales > Solanaceae > Solanum > Solanum commersonii. Next base: position 117,282 of record JAJTWQ010000221.1, read on the forward strand.
TCTGTGGTCTATTTTTTGAAAAAATAAGAAGCACCCTAAAGCTAATCGAAAAGATCATCAATTCTCAAAAGAGTATACTTATTCTTGATGGTGAGCTTGTTCAATTGGCGGTAATCTATACACATCCTAAGGGACCCGTCTTTGTTTCTCACAAATAAGACCGGAGCTCCCCAAGGTGAGACACTTGGTGGAATAAAGCCCTTATCTAAGAGATCATTTAACTGCTCTTTAAGATTTTTCAACTCTGCTGGTGCCATTCTATATAGCGAAATAAATAAAGGATGAGTATCTGGGAAAATATCTATACCAAAGTCTATCTCTCTCTCAGGAGGGACTCTGGGTAAATACTCTAGAAAGACTTCTAGGAACTCTTTTACTACTGGAACTGACTGGATAGGAGGTATCTATACAGTAGAGTCATTAACTAGGACTAAGTGATAGACACACCCCTTAGAAACTAACTTCCTTGCTTTAAGATATGAAATAAAATGACCCTTAGGCACTGTTGAATTGCTTTTGCACTCTAGGACTGGCTCATTTGGAAACTGAAACTTGACAACTCGAGTTCTACAATAAACTAAGGCATAACAGGCATGAAGCGAGTCCATACTAAGAATGAAATCAAAATCTACCATGTCTAACTCAATTAAATCAACCATGGTACTCGTGTGATTGACAAAAATAGGACAATCAGGATAGACTATATCTACTTGAATACACTGACCAACGGGTGTAGAAACACTAAATAGTTCACTAAGTTGCTTAGTAATAACATAAAAATTCATGGCAACATATGGAGTTACAAAAGATAAATTCGCTCCTGGGTCTAGCAAAGCATAAACAGTAAAGTCAAAGACTTGGATCATACCAGTGACAACATCTAGTGAATCCTCTTGCTATTGGCGACTATTGATATCATACAAGTGGTTAGTTCATCCTCCAGTATAGGAAGTAGCCCCTCTAGGTGCAGCTCTATTTGGTGGAGCGACTGAAGAAGATTGGGCTCTATTGCCCCATTACCATTACCATTCTTGTTCTTTGGACATTCTCGCATGAAGTGACCATTCTGATCACAGTTAAAACAACAAGTGGAGCCCTCACGACATGTACTGGAGTGGTTCCTACCACACTTAGCGCATGCAGAAGGCTTACTACCCCCTTGAGCAATGCTACCCTGAGAATAGACAGGTTTAGCTATGAAATTCTGACTATTGTACTAACCTTTGTTCTTAGGTGCAGGTGCACTAGCAAATGATGGAGCAGGTCCCTTCTGTTTTTGTTGGAAGGATGACCGGTTGGCATTACTCTTCTGCTGCCCGGACTCATTCCCTGTCTTGGCCCTCTTGTTCTTAAACTCCTCTCTATTCCTCAGCTTCTCTTCCTCTACCAGCTGCACATACACCATCAACCTTGAGTTATTTATGTCACCTATCAACATTGCGTCCCTTCCTTCTTTACTCAACAAATGAGCCAACCCATCAACAAATAAGCTCATTTTACTCCTCATGTCCATAACCATTTCTGAAGCATAACGGGACAATTGGGTGAACTTCAACCCATACTCATGAGCAGTCAAAGAATCATGCTTAAGTGTGAGGAACTCTCGTACCTTAGCCTCTTTTTGTTCTCGGGGAAAGAAACATCCCAAGAAAGCCTTCTCAAAACAAGCCCAACTTAGAGGTGGTGCATCCTCAACTCTACCCTCTTTCCACTGATCAAACCAAGTCCTATCAACATTCTTCAGTTGATATACAGCTAGTTCAACTCGCTCAGTATTGGCAATATGCATGATTTCAAATATTTTCTTCTGTTCCTCAATAAAAATTTCTGGATCCTCAGTAGTGCTTGAACCCGTGAGACTTGGATAATTCATCCTCAAGAACTCTTGGATCCTAGAGGTATCATCCACTTTATGTCTAGCTCCACTTTTTTGCCCAACTTGGTTTGTCAGAACTTGGCTCAACATCTGGATAGCCTCACGAAACTCAGCATTGGTAACTTCTCCTTGAAGTTGCACTTAAGGGACATTTGATAACATTTTTTCCTCAACATTACGTCTATCAGAATGACCTCTGAGAGCTCTTCATGGAGGTTTGGTTATCTAAAAACACGTGCAAGCATGAATTAGAAGAAATATTTTAGAGATCAAACTCTAACGCACAAAATGAGTGTGAAAGAAGTGAGAAAATTTCCTAAGTGTGGCAAGCCTATTAGTTATAGATGTGGTGCGCTTCACACTGATAACTAGGACTCTACTGACACAACTTCATAGACTCCATAGGACTTTTAAACTCTGGGCTCTGATACTAAGTTTGTCACGCCCTAAGCCTACGCCTTGGGCGAGAGTGGCACTCGAGAACCGTTGCTAGCCCCAAACGAACCCTTAGCCTAGCTTACTTACTCAACAGAAGACTCTATGCATATTTATAATGATCAATAGCACTATAATCACTTGAATAATAAAATACTGAGAATACTTAAAAGCCAAACATTCAACTTTGCCAAAAATGGCAACTCAAGTCTTAACATATCAAATGATAATGTAAAGACAACCGAACTACTAACTGTCTATGAAGCCTCTAAAACAAAGAGGGATGTCGGGACAAGACCCCCCATCATCCTAACAGTGAAAAATATTGAAAACAAAGTAAAGGAGTCCTCCGAAATACAAAGAGGATCACCAACAGACTTTGAACTGCTCACTGGATCAACGATGCACTGGATGCTAATCCTAGTTACCTATATCTACATCATAAGAAGAAGTAGGTCAACTGGCATCAATACATTGAATGTACGAGTATGCAAGTTGGAATGATAAACACAACATAGACTTGAAAGGAATCTGAACAACTTACCTGGCTCAACTCAACTCAAGATAACTGTCATGCCCCGAGCTAACACCTTGGATGTGGCTGGCACTCGAAGATCATTGTTGGCCTCAAGGAAACCATTGGCCTGGCTTACTAACTCAGCAGAAGACTTAATTCATCACATACACATTTATGAAGCAACTAGAATGATATAAAGGGGCATTCAACTGGCCATTAAGGAAAACTCAAGTCTTTAACATATGGATTGAAAAGTAAAGACAACTGAATTAACTAACTAATTGTTTGTATGTCTAAGAAGCCTCTAAACAACTGACATGGATGTCGGGACAGGCCCACGACATCCTAATGAACTAATACTAAAACTGAAAGCAATGAAAATGAGTCCTCTAGAATGTAAATAGGCTCACCAACAGACTCTGAACTGCTAACTGAATCAATGATGTGCTGGATGTTGATCCTAATTACCTATGGTTGCATCATAATAAGATGCAGGCCAACTGGCATCAGTACATTGAATGTACGAGTATGCGAGTTAGAATGCTAAACACAACTTAAGCTTGAAAAGAAACTAAAAGTAGATTGAAGAACTTACCTAGCTCAACTCAACTCAGCATAACTGAACTCATTTCAATATAAAGCAGTTTTAAAAAAAGTGCAATATAAAAAAAAGTTGTTTAAAACATGATGTCAACTCTAGGGGTATGCAAAGATACACTAATAACTCTGAAATGTATGTAAAAATACAAACAACTGTCTATATAAGCATAAAAATAACTTCTGTTGGAGTTTCTATAACCGACAACCATCACTTAAGAGCTATAGTGATGATATAACGACCTTCCTTACGCTGCCAACACATCCTATACTCTGCCGCATGTATAAGACCTGAACTATTAAGTGGATCCACTAGTTATGCAAAAAGGATTCATCCAAAAAGTATAACCCTTTTCTACCCTTGATGGCTACATAGTTTATGGGAGTTGTGAGTTCTCTGAATGCTCCCCCATATCGGTGTTCATTACTACTCCCAAAATATAATACTAGCTCTTTATGTTTGAAAACATACTTCTTCTATTATTTGAGATTAGTACTAAAAAACATAGCTCAAAGTCTATCTTGAAAATCAAAGTTTCCCCTCTTGCTTCATATATAAAGAGACTTCTCTTTTCTAAAAACTACCCCGAAGGCCCTTTGGAAATCGAGGTTTCCTTTCTTGTTTAAATGTGAAAATATTTTAAATCCTTTGGGAATACATAGTCCCCATATACTTTTGAAGAAATGGACTTCAAACTTTACTCTTTACTCAACTTGAACTTTAAGTCTTAAAACAAAGTTAAAACGTTTATAAAAGACTTTTGAAAACTTTGAAGGACTTCCCTTAACTTGACTCTTAACTTTGATCTTAACTGCTCTTGACTTGACTCTTAGTTGGTCCTTGAATTGAATTATGGATTCAAGGATTGTGATTTGTGATTGGAAAGATCTCATGATGTTTAGGAATGATTTTAGATAGCTAAACATGAGAAAAGACCGAAAATCAATATTTGAGGGTGGGTCCATGATGCGGAGAAGCTTTTAAAATTTAGTTTCGAAAACAAATTTTGAGGCAGAAGACTCTGTGACGGCTCCGCAACGCGAAACGAAAATTCCCAACTATCTTGATCGATCTTGATGAATCTTGCCCTTTCTCCTTCTTCTTTTCTCTTCTCCTTAGCCTAGCATGAAATTCCAAATTCTAAAACTGACTAAAATTTGATTTGACCCATATTAAACTCCTAAAAATGGATTAAAATAATAGGGCCATGAAAAGACTAAAATACCCTTTAAAAATCCGGATTGGACATTTCCTTAATCCAGAAGCCCTACTTCCAAAAGGCATAACTTACTCGTACGAACTCGGAATCGCGCAAAATTGGTGGCGTTGGAAAGATCATTCCAAGAGATTTCGAACCATATCCTGATCTAGGATTTATGGTCATTTGAAGTTGACCAAAAACTCACTTTTCCTAAGTGAAACAATTTTCCAGATTTTTCATTCTTTCCAAAAATGACTATTTCTAGTTCTTAGCTTCTTTCTGCCTATTTCAATTTGCAAGATGTTACAACATATCCCCGTTATGAACATTCTTCCTCGAATGAGATTACTCTTACTATGCTAAGGGTAGTAACATCAAGTTTAAACACCCAACAAGCAAATGCAAACAAACAACATGCTCACTCATAATTTAAAGAGTACTAAGAAGAGAATTAGTACCTTGGTCTGTATTTTCTCCGGAATTAAAGAGATATGGATATCTCTTCTTGATGTCCTATTCAACTTCCCAAGTAGCTTCCTCAATGAATTGATTCATCCAAAGGACTTTGACTGATGCCACCTCTTTTGTTCTCAACTTACGAACTTAGCGATCTAGAATCTGAATAGGAATCTCCTCATGAGATAAGCTATCCTTGATCCCAATATTTTCATTTGGGATGATCAATGAAGGATCGCCCATGCATTTCTTCAACATGGAGATGTCAAACACCGGATGAATCGCGGCCAACTCTTGTGGTAGCTCCAACTCATAAGCTACTTTGCCAATCCACTTGGATATTCGATAAGGTCCAATATATCGGGGACTAAGTTTCCCCTTCTCACCAAAATTCATAACACCCTTCATGGGTAAAACTTTTGGATATGCCCAATCATCTACTTCAAACTCTAACGCCCTTCTCCTGACATTAGTGTAGGATTTCTAACGACTCTATGCTGTTTTCAACCTCTCTTGACTCACTTTCACCTTCTCCATAACTTGATGGACTAAATCTGGTCCTATCAACCCTGCTTCACCAACTTCAAACCATACAATAGGAGATCTGCATCTTCTCCCATAAAGAGCTTCATATGGAGCCTTCTGGATGCTGAAGTGGTAACTATTGTTGTATGCAAATTCAATAAGAAGTAGGTGATCATCCCAATTACCTTTGAAATCGATCACACATGCCCTCAATATATATTCTAATGTATGAATAGGGCGTTCTGCTTGCCCATCTATCTGAGGATGAAAAGTAGTACTTAAGTTTACCTTTGAACCCAAACCCTTCTGAAAAGAGTTCCAGAATTGTGTAGTAAATTGTGCACCTTTATCTAAAATGATGGAGACTTGGACTCCATGAAGTTTATCACCTCCTGAATATATAACCTGGCATAATTCTCTATTGAATGGGTAGTCATAACCGGCAAAAAGTGGGCTGATTTTGTCATTCTATCGACAATCACCCAAATAGAATCATGCTACCTGCGAGACCTTGGTAAACCTGTAATGAAGTCCATATTAATCATCTCCCACTTCCATTCCATAAGTTCTATATTATAAGCCAAACCACCGGGTCTTTGCTGTTCTACTTTAACTTGTTGGCAATTTGGGTACTTAGAAACAAATTCGACAATGCCCTTCATCATACTATTCTACCTATACACCTCTTTAAAATCACGACACATCTTTGTGGAACCCAGATGAATGGAATTTCTGGAGCTATGAGCCTCCTCCATGATCCACTCTTGGAGTCCATCCACTATTAGTACACACAATCTACCTTGATATCTCAGTATGCCATCTCCCCCTTGTTTAAAAGCTAATACTTTTTGCTTATGAACATTTGCCTTCAATTCAAGAAAAATAGAGTCTTGGTCTTGCTTGCCTTTTACTTCTGACACTAATGATGATTCAACCCCATTCATCACCACTACTCCTCTTTCTGTGGAATCTAGAAGTTTGACTCCCAGGCGTGCAAGTCTATGCACATCTTTTGCTAACTCTCTCTTATCTTCCTCAACATGGGTAGTACTACCGATACACAACCTGCTTAAAACATCAACAACAACATTAGCCTTACCTGGGTAGTAAAGAATACTCATGTCATAATCCTTGAGTAATTCTAACCACCTCTTCTGTCTGAGATTGAACCCCTTCTAAGTGAACACATACTGAAGGCTCTTGTGATCGGTGAACACATTTACATGAACACCATAAAGGTAATAGAGCCATATTTTCAAAGAAAATACTATAGCAGCCAATTCTAAGTCATGGGTTGGGTGGTTCTTCTCATGAACTTTCAACTGTCTGGAGGCATAAGCTATAACTTTGTCATTCTGCATTAACACACAACCCAATCTAAGTCTAGATGCATCACAATACACCATAAAACCTTGCGTACCTTTTGGTAAGGTCAATTCTGTGGCATGAGTTAACCTCTTTTTCAATTCCTGAAAGCTTTTCTCGAAAGCTTCAAACCATTGGAACTTAACTATTTTCTGATTCAATTTGGTCAAAGGGGACGAAATAGATGAGAACCCCTTTGTGAACCTTCTATAATATCTAGCCAAACCCAAGAAACTCCTAATATCAGTTGGCAATATGGGTCTAGGCCAACTTTGCATTTCCTATATCTTTTGGGTATTAACTCTAATTCTATCACCGGAAACTATATGGCCCAAGAACGCCACAGACTCAAGCCAAAACTTACATTTTGAGAACTTAGTATATAACTCCTTATCTTTTCAAAGTCTGAAAAACTATCCTGAGATGACTAGCATGATCTTCTTCATTCCTTGAATAGATTAGTATGTCATCAATGAAGACGATAACAAACATATCTAAATAAGGTTTGAAGACTCTATTTATAAGGTCCATGAATGTTGCAGGTGCATTGATCAAACCGAATGACTTGACCAAAAACTCATTGTGACCATAATGGGTCCTGAATGTTATCTTTGGAACATCACATTCCCTTACTTTCAACTGATGGTAGCCAGTTTTGAGGTCTATTTTTGAAAAAAAAAAAAGCACCCTGAAGCTGAGCGAAAAGATCATCAACTCTCGAAAGAGGATGCTTGTTCTTAATGGTAACCTTGTTCAATAAGTGGTAATCTATACACATCGTAAGGGAACCATCTTTCTTCTTCACAAACAAGATCGGAGCTCCCCAAGGTGAGATACTTGGTCGTATACAGCCCTTATCTAATAGATCCTTCAACTACTTTTTAAGCTCTTTCAACTCTGATGGTACCATTCTATATGGTGGAATAGTTATAGGACGAGTATCTGGAAGAAGGTCTATGCTGAAGTCTATCTCTCTCTCAGGAGGGACTCCAGAAAGATCATCTGGAAAGACTTCTGGGAACTCTCTTACTACTGAAACTGACTGAATAGGAGGTATCTCAACACTAGAGTCATTAACTGGGACTAAGTGATAAATACACCCCTTAGAAGCTAACTTCCTTGCCTTAAGGTGCGAAATGAAACGACCCTTAGGCACTGCTGAATTGTTTTTCCACTGTAAGACTGGCTCATTTGGAAACTGAAACTTGACAACACGAGCTCTACAATCAACTGAGGCATAACAGGCATGAAGTCGGTCTATACCAAGAATGACATCAAAATCTACCATGTTTAACTCAACTAGATTAGCCATGGTACTCTTGCGATTGACGAAAATGGGACAATCACCATAGACTCTCTCTGCTAGAATAGAGTCACCAACAAGTGTAGAAACACTGAATGGTTCACTAAGTTGCTCAGGAATAACATCAAAATTCATAGCAACATAAGGAGTTACAAAATATAAATTGTCTCCTGGTTCTAGCAAAGCATAAAAAGTAAAGTCAAAGACTTGGATCATACCGGTGACAACATCTGGCAAATCATCTTGCTCTTGGCAACTGTTGATAGCATATAAGCCGTTTGTTCCATCACCAGTACCGAAAGTAGCCCCTCTAGGTGCAGTTCTATCTGGTGGAGCAACTGAAGAAGACTGGGCTCTATTGCCCCCATTACCATTTCCCTGCATGTTCTTTGGACACTCTCACATGAAATTCCCACTCTAACCACACTTGAAAGAAATAGTAGAGCGCTCACGACAAATACCTGAATGGTTCCTACCACACTTGGTGCATGCAGGAGGCTTACTACCCCCTTCTGCCATGCTACCCTTAGAATAAGCAGGTTTAGCTCTGAAATTCTGATTATTGTACTCACTTTTGTTCTTAGGTGTAGGTGCACTAGCAGATGATGGAGAAGGGCCCTTCTGTTTCTATTAGAAGGATGACCGATTGGCATTTCTCTTCTGCTGCCCAAACTCATTCCCAGTCTTAGCCCTTTTGTTCTTAAACTCCTCTCTATCCCTCAGCTTCTCTTCCACTACCTACTCCACATAGACCATCAACCTTGAGATATCCATGTCACCTATCAACAATGTGGCCCTACCTTCCTTATTCGACAGACGAGCCAACCTAGCAACAAACAAGCTCACTCTACTCCTCATATCCGCAACCATTTCAGGAGCATAATGGGATAATTGAGTGAATACTAACCCATATTCATGAACGCTTAGAGAATCCTGCTTAAGTGTGAGGAACTCACGTACCTTGGCCTCTTTCAGTTCTCGGGGAATAAAATGCCCCAAGAAATCCTTCTCAAAACAAGCCCAACTAACAGGTGGTGCATCCTCAGCTCTACCCCTTTTCCACTGGTCAAACCAAGTCCTAGCGATATTCTTCAGTTGATATGTAGCTAGCTCAACTCTCTCAGTATCAGCAACATTCATCATATCAAACACCTTTGTCAGTTCATCAATAAAGGTCTCCAGATCCTCAGAAGTGCTTCAACCAGTGAAAGTTGGAGGATTCATCCTCAAGAACTCACAAATCTTTGAACTGTCAGCCTCTCCTTGTCGATCTCCTCTTAGTTGCCCAACCTGGTTAGTCACAGCTTGACTCAGCATCCTAATTGCTTCTCTGAACTCAACATTAGTGACTTCCCCTTGAAGTTGCACTTCAGGTGCATTTGGTAACTCTTGTTCCTCAATATTTCTCCTAGCTGGACGACCTCTGACTACTCTTCATGGTGGCATGATTATCTAAAAACACTCGCAAGCATGAATTAGAAGGAACTTTTTAGAGATCAACTCTAACAACACACGAAAAGAGTGTGAAATAAGTGAGAGATTTTCCTAAATTTTGTAGCCTCCTAATTATAGATGTGGCATACTTCACATTAATAACTAGGACTCTAAAGACACGGCTTCATAGACTCCCTAGGACTCTTGAACTATGTGCTCTGATAACAAAGTTGTCATGCCCCGAGCCTATACCATGGACATGGCTGGCACTCGAAGACCATTGTTGGCCTCAAGCAAACCCTTGGCCTGGCTTATTAACTCAGCGAAAGACTTAACTCATCACATACACATTTATGAAGTAACTAGAATGTTATAAAGGAACATTCAACTGGCCATTAAGGCAAACTAAAATCTTTAACTTATGAATTCAAAAGTAAACACAACTGAATTCACTAACTGACTGTTTGTCTGTGTATGAAGCCTCTAAATAACTGAGATGGATGTCAGGACAGGCCCATGACATCCTAATGAACTAATGCTAAAATTGAAAGCAATGAAAAAGAGTCCTCTAGAATGAAAAGAGGCTCACTAATAGACTCTGAACTGCTCACTGGATCAACGATGCACTCAATACCGATTCTAGCTTCCTGTATCTGCATTATAATAAGATGCTGGCCAACTGGCATCAGTACATTGAATGGACGAGTATGCGAGTTGGAATACTAAACACAACTTAAGCTTGAAAAGAAATTAAAAGGGAATTGAAGAACTTACCTGGCTCAACTCAACTCACCATAACTGAACTCATTTCAATATAAAGCGGTTTTAAAACAAGTGCAATATACGAAAAGTTGTTTAAAACATGATGTCAACTCTGGGCTTATGCAAAGATACACTAAAACTTTGAAATGTATGTAAAAATACAAACAACTGTATATATAAGAATACAAATAACTTTTGTAGGAGTTTCTCTAACCGACAACCATCACTTAAGAGCTATAGTGATGACACAACGATCTTACTCACGCTGCCAGCGCAACCTACACCTCGCCATATGTATAAGACCTTAACTACTAAGTGGATCCACTAGTCTATGCGAAAAGGATTCATCTAAAAAGTATGACCCTTTTCTACCTATGATGACTACATGGTTTATGGGTGATGTGGGTTCTCTGAACGCTCCCCCATATCGGTGCTCATTACTACTCACAAAATATAATACTAGCTCTTTATGTTTAAAAACATACTTCTTATGTGATTTGAGATTAGTGCTCAAAAACTTATCTCAAAGGCTATCTTGGAAATCTAAGTTTCCCTTCTTGCTTCATTTAGAAAGGGATTTCTTTTTTCTGAAAACTACCCCGAACGCCCTTTGGAAATCGAGGTTTTCTTTCTTCTTTAAATGTGAAAACATTTTAAACCCATTGGGAATACATAGTCCCCATATACTTTTGAAGAAATGGACTCCAAACTTTACTCTTTACTTAATTTGAACTTTAAGTCTTAAAACAAAGTTAAAACGTTTATAAAACACTTTTTAAAACTTTGAAGGACATCCCTTAACTTGACTTTTGTCGTTGATCTTAATTGCTCTTGACTTGACTCTTAACTGGTCCTTGAATTGAATTATGGATTCAAGGATTGTAATTTGTGATTGGAAAGATCTCATGATGTTTAGAAATGATTTTAGATAGCTAAACATGAGAAAAGACCAAAAATCAATATTTGAGGGTGGGTCCGCGACGCGGAGAAGCTTTTAAAATCTAGTTTCAAAAATGACTTTTGAGGGAGAAGGCTCTGTGACGGCTCCGCGACGTGAAACGAAAATTCCCAACTATCTTTATCGATCTTGATGAATCTTGCCCTTTCTCCTTCTTCTTTTCTCTTCTCCTTTGCCCTAGCGTGAATTCTAAATTCTAAAACTGACTAAAATTTGATTTGACCCATATTAAATTCCTAAAAATTGATCAAAATAATAGGGCCATGACAAGACTAAAATACCATTTAAAAATCCGGATTACACATTTCCTTAATCCAGTAGCCCTACTTCCGAAGGGCATAACTTAGTCATACACATTCCAAGAGCTTTCCAACCATATCTGGATCTACACCTAACTCATCCTGAGATAAGAGTTATGGTCATTTGAAGTTGACCAAAAACTCACTTTTCCTAATTTAAACAATTTTCCATATTTTTCATTCTTTTCAAAAATGACTATTTCCTGTTCTTAGCTTCTTCCTAGCTATTTCAATTTGTGAGATGTTACAATAACTGAACTCATTTCAATATAAAGCAGTTTAAAGCAAGTGCAATATAAAGAAAAGATGTTTAAAACATGATGTCAACTCTGTGTGTATGCAAAGATACACTAAAACACTAAAATGTATGTAAAAATACAAATTACTGTGTATATAAGAATACAATTACTTCTGTGGGAGTTCCTCTAACTAACAACCATCACGTAAGAACTACTGTGATGATACAACATTTTGCCTCACACTGCCAGGGCCGTCCTATACCTTGCCGAGGTTATAGAACCTGAACTACTAAGTGGATCCACTGGTCTATGCTAAAAAGCACTAAAAGAATCATCTAAAAAATATGACCCTTTTCTAGCCATTATGGCTACATAGTTTATGGGGGTTGTGAGTTGTCTGAACTCTCCCCCATATCGGTGCTCAATACTACTCCCAAAAATATAATATTAGCTCTTATGTTTAAAAACATACTTCTTTCTATGATTTGAGATTAGTGCTCAGAAACATAGCTCAAAGGCTATCTTGGAAATCAAAGTTTCCCCTCTTGCTTCATTTAGAAAGTGATTACTCTTTTTTGAAAACTAGCCTGAAGGCTTTTTTGAAACCGAGGTTTCCTTTCTTGTTCAAATATGAAAACATTTTAAACCCTTTGGGAGTACATAGTCCCCATATATTTTTTAAGAGATGAACTTCAAACTTTACTCTTTAATCGTTACTCAACTTGAACTTTAAGTCTTAAAACGAAGTTAAAACATTTGGAAAAGACTTTTGGAAAACTCTAAGAACTTCTCTTGACTTGCTTCCTATCTCATAGACTTGACTCTTAACTTTCCTTGCATGGAATTATGGATTTAAGGATTGTGACTTGTGATAGGAAAGATCTCATGATGTTTAGGAGTGTTTTTAGATAGCTAAACATGAGAAAATATCAAGAAATCACTGTCTGAAAGCTGGTCCGTGACGCGGATATGTATTTAAATTTTTGGTCGCGAAATAAATTTTGAGGCAGAACGGTCTGTTACCGCTCTGCTTTGCAAAGGAATTTTTCCCAAATCTGGGGAGCAGGTCTGTGACGCAGAGTCAGTGCCCAGATTTGCCTGACTAATTTTCCTCTTCGTTTTCCAGCCCCAATTCGCCTAAATTTGATTCTTCTTCTCAAATCCTCTTTCGATTTAGATACCTAGCAAATGTACAGAAAAACCCAACTCAAAACAACTCTGAAATCGACCTTAAACTCTCAAGAATTGATCAATATCATCCCAAATTCAAGAACACACATCAAGAACATGCAAACTTTCAATTTTTAGGACGAATTCACGCTGAATTTAACATGTTTGGCATGTGGGTCAATGAACCCAACGCTGTGTGAACTCACATACCTTGTAGGGATCACCCCCGATGAAATCCACAAGCTAAACTCAACGATAATGACGAATCTTGCTTCTCTTCTCCTTTCTCCTCTTCTTTTCTCCTTTCTCCAAGACCTAGAGTATTTTGGTAAAAGAATAAACTGATCTGATTCTAATTAGACCCTAAATTAATAAAAAAAAATGAAATAAAATACTTGGGCAAGGAAAAGACCAAACTACCCTTTCAAAATCCGGATTGGACTTTTCTTATTCCAACAGCCCAACTTCCAAAGGGGTTAACTCACTCATACGAACTTGGAATCGTGCAAACTCAGTGGCGATGGAAAGATCATTCCAAGATATTTCCTACCATATCTATAAGTACCTCTAATTCATCTTGAGCTAGAAGTTATGGACATTTGAAGTCAGCCAAAACTCAACTTATTCTAACTTAACAAAATTTCCAGATTTTCATTCATTCCAAAAATGACTATTTTCAATTATTAGCTTCTTCATAGTTATTTCAATTTGCGAGATGTTACATATTAGGCTTAAATAATTTTAGGATAAATTTTCTAGATGCACATTGTTATGATATGACACAGAAGATTGACGGAAATATGGATTTCAAAAGGATTGTAAAAAGAAATCAATAATATTTCTAAAGGAATACATTCAAGTGATAATGTGTCACTTCATACACTATTTAACAACATGCCACAAGTTCTAAGTCTAATTTAATTAGAAGGGAAGGAACAATTATCGATAACTATTTCAATTACAATTATTTATATTTCCTTGTGCAGGATGTAATAATAGATAAATGTTTTATTGAATGAAGCTTCCATCATCGTGATTGAATTAGGTATAATATATTTCCTTAAATAATCCTTATCGATAGATTGCAAATTTATTATTTTCTCTTCTTAGTCTATGTAACAATTTTAAATTTGGAGTTAAGAATTTTTTTCTTTCAAATTCTTTAAGGTTAGATTATTCCCAAACATTTATAGTCACTTAATTTTTCACTATATTACCTTGACATTAGGAATGATCTCATGTAATTGTGTAAATAAGTATTTATATTAATATATATTAAATATCAAAGACTTGGACTTGGACTTGGGGCTTTGGGCTGGATCAGACCTTAAAATAAATATTTTTATAAAGCTTAAATATTTGCTCTATAAATAACAATGTTTTTACAGACAAGAATAGTGTATATATTTGTAGTTCATTACAAACTGTACAAAATAGGTCAAAAATTAAAGGACCAAGAGACAAAATAACACAAGATTGAGATAATAATAATTTATTTACACTCAATAATAATATTGTGATCATCATTTTTGAGAAATCTTTTCACAATTTCTAGGCCTGGTTGCAAAACAGTATTCCTCCATACTTCGCCAACAGCTTATTTTCTATCTTCTTTGAAAACGTCAATAGCAATAATATGATGCACCGACAACATTTTAATCATTGAATCTTTTTAAGTTGGTTACAAATTAATATACTAGTATTACGCTTTATACTTGAAATTGAAGCTTGAAGAATCATTTTCTTTGATTCATCATCTCCGTCTATATTATTTTCATCCCTTAAATATCTGGCCATTTCAGGGACACCAATGGACCATCGAATTCCTTTGGTGTAATCTGCATCTGGAATGAAAATTTGTCGCACCTCATCCACCAGCCCTGCATGCAACATAAATTTAAGAATAGTTTTATTTAGGTGAACATATATTTGAAAACCAAAAGTATTATTAAGAAAACTATATAAGAAAAGTTTTAGTTAGAGTCATTATTATATTTTGATTCATATATAAAATAACTACAAAACTACCTGCATTGACAATTTCATCAACCCTCGTGTCATCTCTACATGTCACACCCCGAGCCTACACCCTGGGCAGGACTGGCACTCGAAGACCATTACAAGCCCCAAGCAAACCCTTCGCCTGGCTTACTTAACCCAGCAAAAGACAATATTCATATCTATAATGATCAAAGAACTTAACTGAACTGAATAATAAAATAACTGAGAATGTTTTAAAGATTTAAACATTCAACTTGGCCAAAAGTGGCAACCAAGTCTTAACAATAAGAAATGAAAATGAAAAGACTCACAGGACTAACATCTGACTGTCTATGAAGCCTCTAAAAAAACTGAGATGGGTGTTGGGACAAACCCCACAACATCCTAATGAACAAACTAGAAAGCAATGAAAATAGATCCTCTGGAATGCACAGAGGCTCACCGACTGACTCTGAACTACTCACTAGATCAACGGTGCACTAAGATGTCGATCCTAGTTACCTATGTCCATGTCATAAGACATTGCAGGCCAACTGGCATCAGTACATTGAATGTATGATTATGCGAGTTGGAATGCTAAAACAACATAGGCTTGAAAGGGAATCTGGAAGAACACTTACCTTAGCTCTTGTCAACTCATGAATACTTAACTGAACTCATTTCAATTTAAAGCAGTTTAAAACAAATGCAATATAAAGAAAAGTTGTTTAAAAACATGATGAGAGCTCTGTGTCTATACAAGAATACAACATAACTCTGAAATGTATATAAAAATATAATAAAATGATGTACATAAAAATATAATAACTTCTATGAGAGTTTCTCTAACCGACAACCATCACATAAGAGCTATAGTGATTATACAACGATCTACCTCACGCTGCCAGCACATCTTATACCCAGCAGAGGTATAGGACCTGAATTGCCGAATGGATCCACTAGTCTATTATAAAAAGGATTCATCTAAAAAGTATGACCCTTTTCTACCCATGGTGGCTACATGGGTTTATGGAGACGTGAGTTATCTGAACTCATGGTCGCCCCCAATTCGGTGCTCAATACTACTGCCAAAGTATACTAGCTCTTATGTTTAAAAACATACTTCTTCTGTGATTGGGGATTAGTGCTCAAAAACTTAGCTCAAAGGCTATCTTGGAAATCTCATTTTCCCTTCTTGCTTCATTTAGAAAGCTATTACTCTTTTCTGAAAACTAGCCCAAAGGCTCTTTGGAAATCTTAGTTTCCGTTCTTATTTAAATGTTAAAACATTTTAAATCTGTTTGGGAATACTTAGTCCCTATATACTTTTGATGAAATGAACTTCAACTATATACTCTTTGCTTAACTTGAAATTTAAGTCTTAGAACAAAGTTAAAATATTTGGGAAAGACTTTTGGAAAACTCTAAGAACTTCTCTTGATTTGACTCTTACTTCTCTTGACTTTGATCCTAACTTTCCTTGAATTGGATTATGGATTCAAGGTTCATGATCTCATGTTTACGGATGATTTCATGATGTTTAGATGTACCTTAGAGTGTTGTAATAAAATATAAATTATAGGTACATTGCTAAGGAACAAGTACAAAAATGTGGGGAACGAGTAGGGAGAACTAGCATCCTTGGCACTCTAAGAGGCGCGGGGCGCCAGCCCTCAACATTCAGAGACCAAGCTGGGGTGCTCTGGCTGGCGTGTCACCCAGAGCCCCACATTTAGGGACTACTTTGCGGCGCTCTAGCTAGCGTGTCACCCCAGAGCCCCATATTCAGGGACTACTTTGGGGCGCGCTGGTTGGCGCAATGCCCCACCCACTTCCCCATGTGTTTGACGACTTTTCTTCTCCGTTTTCCAATTCTAAGCCCTCTAAACTCCAAAGGTTCTTTCCCCAAACACTTAGGATCATTTATACCCTTAATATATGATAGATTCAAACCAAAATTACACCCAAAAGCATGAATCAAATCACAAGAAACTTCAACTAAATAACCTACAAGAATTAAAACGAATTTCATCAAGAACTCAAAGCGTTTACTTTCAAATCACACATATTTTGCTGAATTGAATCATAATTGGTGTGTGGGTGAACTAACCCAATGCTATGTGATCTCACATACCTTTTTAGGGATCACCCCCGACAAAATTCACAAGTTATCCTTGATGAAATCGACGAATCTTGCTTCCTCTTCTCCTTTCTCCTCTTTTCTCTTTTCTCCAAGCCCTAGCATGAACTCTAACTTTTCTAAACTGACCAAAAACTAGTTTTATCCCAATTAATCTCCTAAAAACAAATTAAAATAATTAGGTAAGGAAAAGACTAAATAGCCCTTCAAAAATATGGATTAGACTTTCCTTAATCCAACAGCCCAACTTCCAAAATGCATAGCTTACTTATACGAACTCGGAATCACGCAAACTCAGCAGCATTGGAAAGATCACTCCAAGAGCTTTACAACCATGTCTGGAAGTACATCTAACTCATCCTGATCTAGGATTTATGGCCATTTAAGGTTGACAAAAATTCAATTTTTCCTAACTTAAACAAATATCCAGATTTTCATTCTTTCCAAAAATGACTATTTCCAATTATTAGCTTCTTCCTAGTTATTTCAATTTGTGAGATGTTATAATATCTCCCCCTTGGGAACATTCGTCCTCAAATGAGATTATTCTTAACATGCTCAGGGTGTAACATCAAGTTCTAACACCCAACAAGCAAATACAAGAAAACAACATACTCACTCATAATTTAAAGGGTACTAAGAAGAGAATTAGTACCTTGGTCTGCATTTTCTCTGAATTCAAAGAGATGTGGCTATCTTTTCTTCATATCCTCTTCAGCTTCCCAAGTAGCTTCCTCAACAAATTGGTTCCTCCAAAGGACTTTGATTGACGCAACCTCTTTTGTCCTCAACTTGCGAACTTCGCGGTCTAAGATCTGAACAGGAATCTCCGCATAGGATAAGCTATCCTTGATCTCAATACTTCCAATTGGTATAATCAATGAAGGATCGCCCATGCATTTATTCAACATGGAGATGTGAAACACCGGATGAACTGCGGTTAACTCTTGTGGTAGCTCCAACCTCATAAGCTACATTGCCAATCCTTTTGGATATTCGATAAGGTCCAATATACCGGGGACTAAGTTTCCCATTCTTACCAAATCTCATAACACCCTTCATGGGTGAAACTTTAAGATATACCCAATTATCTACTTCAAACTCTAACTTCCTTCTCCTAACATCAGTGTAGGATTTTTGATGACTCTGCTCCACTTTCAACCTCTCTTGAATCACTTTCACCTTCTCCATAGCTTGATGAACCAAATCTGGCCCAGTCAACCTTGCTTTACCAACTTCAAACCATCCAATAGGAGATCTGCACCTTCTTACATAAAGAGCATCATAAGGACTCATTTGGATGCTAGAGTGGTAACTATTGTTGTAGGCAAACTCAATGAGAGGTAGGTGATCATCCCAGATGCCTTTGAAATCAATCACGCACGCCCTCAACATATCCTCTAAGATCTGAATAGTATGCTCTGCTTTCTTATCAGCCTGAGGATGAAAAGTTGTACTTAAGTTCTCCTTTGAACCCAAGCCTTTCTGGAATGACTTCCAAAACTGTGCAGTAAATTGCGCACCTCTGTCTGAAATAATAGAGATCGAAACTCCATGAAGTCTTACCACTTCTTGAATATATAGCTTAGCATAATCCTCTGCTGAATGGGTAGTCTTTACTGGCAAAAAGTGGGCTGATTTTGTCATTCTATCAACAATCACCCAAATAGAATCATGTTATCTTCGAGACCTTGGTAAACTTGTGATTAAATCCATATTGATCATCTCCCATTTCCATTCTGGAAGTTCTATATTCAGCGCCAAAGCATCGAGCCTTTGGTGCTCTACTTTAACTTTTTGGCAATTTGGACACTTAGCGACAAATTCTGCAATGCCCTTCTTCATGCTTTTCAACCAATAAACTTCTCTCAATTCATGATACATCTTTGTGGAACCCGGATGAATGGAATATTTGGAGCTATGAGCTTCCTCCATAATCCTCTCTTGGAGTCCATCCACCATAGATACACACAATCTTCATTGATATCTCAATACACCATCTCCCCCTTGTTCAAAAGATAATATTTTTTGCTTATGAACATTTTCCTTCAGTTCAAGAAAAATGGGATCTTGGTCTTGCTTTTCTTTCACTTCTAACACTAATGAAGATTTAGCCCCATTCGTCACCACTATTCCTCCTTCTGTGGAATCCATTAGTTGTATTCCTAAGCGTGCGAGTCTATGCACATCTTTTGCTAACTCTCTCGTTTCTTCCTCAACATGGGTGGTACTATCTATAGACAACCTACTTAAGGAATTAGCAACAACATTAGCCTTACCAGGGTGATAAAGAATACTCATGTCATAATCCTTGAGTAATTCTAACCACTTCCCTTGTCTGAGTTTAGCTCTTTCTGATTAAACACATAATGAAGACTCTTGTGATCGGTGAACAAATCCACATGCATACCATACAAATAGTGATGCCATATCTTCAAAGCAAATACTACAGTAGCCAATTCTAAGTCATGGGTTGGGTAGTTCTTCTCATCAACTTTCAACTGTCTGGAGGCATAAGTTATAACTTTGTCATTCTGCATTAATGCACAATCCAAACCAACTCTAGATTCATCACAATACACCCTAAAACCTTGAGTACCTTCTGCTAAGGTCAAAGCTGGGGCAGTAATCAACCTCTTTTTCAATTCCTGAAAGCTTTTCTCACAAGCTTCAGACCATTGAAATTCTACTGTCTTCTAAGTCAATTTGGTCAAAGGAGGCGAAATAGACGAGAACCCCTCTACAAACCCTATATAATAGCCAGCAAAACCCAAGAAACTCCTAAATCATTTGGAGATGTGGGTCTAGGCCAATTTTGCACTCCCTCAATTTTTTTAGTATCAACTTTAATTCCCTCGCCAGACATAATATGGCCTAAGAATGTCACAGACTCAAGCCAAAACTCACACTTAGAGAACTTGGCATATAACTCATTATCTTTCAAAGTCTAGAGAAATATTCTGAGATGCCTAGCATGATCTTCTTCATTCCTTGAATAGATTAGTATGTAATCAATGAAGACGATAACAAACATATCTAAATAAGGTTTGAAGACTATATTAATAAGATCCATGAACGTTGCTGGTGCATTGGTCAAATCAAAGGACATGACCAAAACCTTATAATGACCATATTTGGTTCTAAAAGCTATCTTTGGAATATCACATTCCCTTACTCTTAATTGATGATAGCCTGATCTGAGGTTATTTTTTGAGAAACATGAAGCACCCTGAAGCTAATCGAAAAGATCATCAATTCTCAGAAGAGGATACTCTTGAAGGTGATGTTGTTCAACTGACGCTAATCTATACGCATCCTAAGGGAACCATCTTTTTTCTCACAAATAAGACCGGAGTGCCCCAACGTGAGATACTTGGTCGAATAAAGCCCTTATCTAAAAGATCCTTTAACTACTCTTTCAACTTTGTTGGTGCCATTCTGTATGGAGGAATAGATATAGGACGAGTATCTGGAAGAAGATCTATACCGAAGTCTATCTCTCTTTCAGGAGGGAGTATGGGAAAATCATCAGGAGATACTTCTGGGAACGCTTTTACTACTGGAACTGAGTAAATAGGAGGTACCTCAACACATGAGTCATTAACTCAGACTAATTGATAGACATACCTCTTAGAAACTAACTACCTTGCCTTAAGGTATGAAATGAAAAGACCCTTAGGGACTATTGAACTGTTTTTACACTCTAAGACTGGCTCGTTTGGAAACTGAAACTTGACTACTCGAGTTTTACAATTAGCTGAGGCATAACAGGCATAAAGCCAGTCCATACCAAGAATGACATCAAAATCTACCATGTCTAACTCAATTAAATCAGCCATTGTACTCTTATGAATGATGGAAATGGGACAATCACGATAGACTCTCTCTGCTAAAATAGATTCACCAATAGGCGTAGAGACACTGAATGTATCACTAAGTTGCTCAGGAATAATATCAAAGTTCATAGTAACATATAGAGTTACAAAAGATAAACTCACTCCTAGATCTAGCATGGCATAAATAGTAAAGTCAACGACTTGAATAATACCAGTGACAACATCTGGTGAATCCTCTTGCTCTTGGTGACTGTTGATAGCATATAAGCAGTTTGTTCCTCCACTAGTACCGAAAGTAGCCCATCTAGGTGCAATTTTATCTGGTGGAGCAACTGAAGAAGACTGGCTTTATTGCCCCCTTTACTACTTCTCTGCTTGTTCTTTGGACACTCTCACATGAAATGCCCAGTCTGATGACACTTTAAACAACCAGTGGAGCCCTCACGACAAATACCTGAGTGGTTCCTACCACACTTGGTGCAGGCAGGAGGCTTACTACCCCTTTGCACCACACTACCTTGGGAATAAGCAGGTTTAGCTCTGAAGTTCTGATTATTGTACTCACCTTTGTTCTTAGGTGCAGGTGCACTATAAGATGATGGAGCAAGTCCCTTCTATTTTTGTTGGAAGGATGACTGGTTGACATTACTCTTTTGCTTGCCGGACTCATTCCCTGTCTTAGCCCTCTTGTTCTTGAATTCCTCTTTATCCCTCAGCTTCTCTTCCTCTAGTTGCTGCACATAGACCATCAACCTCGAAATGTCTATGTCTCCAATAAGCATTGTTGTCCATCCCACTTTGCTTGATAGACTACCCAACCCAGCAACAAACAAGATCATCCTACTCCTCATGTCATTAACCATCTCCAGAGCATATTAGGATAGTTGGGTGAACTTAAATCCATATTCATGAACACTTAGAGAATGTTGCTTAAGTGTGAGTAACTCACGTACCTTAGCCTCTTTTAGTTCTGGGGGAAAGAAACGCCCCAAAAAAATATATTCAAAACATGCCCAACTCGCAGGTGGTGCATCCTCAGCTCTACCCCCATTCCACTGGTCAAACCAAGTCCTAGCAACATTTTTCATCTGATATACAGCTAGCTCAACTCTCACAGTATCAGTAACATGCATCACATCGAACACCTTTTTCAGTTCCTCAATGAAATTCTCTGGATCCTCTGCAGTGCTCGAACCAGTGAAACTTGGAGGGTTCATCCTCAAGAACTCACGAATCCTTGAAGTGTCAGCCTCTTCTTGTCAAGCTCCTCTCTGCTCCCCGGTTGGTTGGTCACAACTTGACTGAGCATCTTTATAGCCTCTCTGAACTCAGCATTAGTAACTTCTCCTTGAGGTTGCACTTCAGGTGCATTGGGTTACTCTTGTTCCTCAACATTTCGCCTAGTAGGGCGAGCTCTGACACTTTTCATGGAGGCATGACTATCTGAAAACATGCACAAGTACGAATTAGAGGGAAAAATTTTAGAGGTAAACTGTAACGCACGAAATGAGTGTGAAAGAAATGAGAATTTTTTCCTAAATATTGCAGCCTCCTAATTATAGATGTGGCGTGCTTCACACCGATAACTAGGACTCTACACACAAGGCTTCATGGACACCCTAGGACTCTTGAACTCTATGCTCTGATACCAAGTTTGTCAGCCCCGAGCCTACACCCTGGGTGGGACTGGCACTCGAAGACCATTGCAGGCCCCAAGCAAACCCTTGGCTGGCTTACTTAACTCAACGAAAGAAAATATTTATATCTATAATGATCAAAGAACTTAACTAAACTAAATAATAAAATAACTGAGAATGTTTTAAAGATTTAAACATTCAACTTGGCCAAAAGTGGCAACCCAAGTCTTAACAATAAGAAATGAAAATGAAAAGACTCATAGGACAAACATCTGACTATCTATGAAGCCTTTAAAACAACAGAGATGGATGTTGGGACAAACCCCATAACATCCTAATGAACTAACTAGAAAGCAATGAAAATAGATCCTCCGAAATACAAAGAGGCTCACCGACTGACTCTGAACTGCTCACTGGATCAACGGTGCGTTGGGATGCCCATCTTAGTTACATGTGTCTGCATCATAAGATGATGTAGGCTAACTGGCATTAGTACATTGAATGTATGAGTATGTGAGTTGGAACGCTAAAACAACATAGACTTTAAAGCGAATCTGGAAGAACACTTACCTTGGTTCTTCTCAACTCATACTTAACTAAACTAATTTCAATATAAAGAAGTTTAAAACAAGTGTAATATAAAGAAAAGATCTTTAAAAACATGATGTCAACTCTATGTATATACAAGGATACAACATAACTTCGAAATGTATGTAAAAATACAATAAACTGATGTATATAAAAATACAATAACTTCTGTGGGAGTTTCTCTAACCGAAAACCATCACATAAGAGCTATAGTGATGATACAACGATCTACCTCACGCTACCAGTGCATTCTATACCCGGCCAGAGGTATAGGACCTGAACTACTAAGTGGATCCACTAGTCTATTGTGAAAAGGGTTCATCTAAAAAGTATGACTCTTTTCTACCCATGGTGGCTACATGGTTTTATGGAGACGTGAGTTATCTGAACTCATGCGCACCTCCAATTTGGTGCTCAATACTACTCCGAAAATATACTAGCTCTTATGTTTAAAAACATACTTCTTCTATGATTTAAGATTAGTGCTCAAAAACTTAGCTAAAAGGCTATCTTGGAAATCTTAGTTTCCCTTCTTGCTTCATTTAGAAAGCTATTACTCTTTTCTGAAAACTTGCCCAAAGGCTCTTTGGAAATCTCAATTTCCATTCTTATTTAAATGTGAAAACATTTTAAATATCTTTAGGAATTGATGCTTATCATGACCAACGACACTAACCTACGATACCAGTGTCTACGAACATCAATAATATAGTAACCCAACTAAAGGTTGGGGTCGTGTCCCAAGGGAGTGATTTTGAAAATTGATAGAAAAATAAAATTTAGTTCTAATTAATCGTAGCTAAAGACATTAATGAACAAAACCATTGTAATTAAAACGGGTGTCACAAAAGTGTCAAATATCAATTGGGGGTTTTGTCACAAGTAGTATGAACAGCAAAAATTAACAAGAAACTCAAGTATGGGGAAAGTTCTTGGGGTGTGACCGCAATACAAGTTGAGATAAATCGTTGGGTACATGCTTTTGATAGGAAATTTACAAGATAATAGTGACTAGGCTAAGCTTTAGATGGAAATAAGTTCCCTCTCGGGCAACTTACCCCGTTTCAAATGGGTTCCTCTCGGATACCCACTTGCCGCATGAAAACCAACCTACGTCTTACCCAGCTCACTCTCTCCAGTTGAGTGTTAGGATATAGGACTAGGGTTCAGTCTCTCGGGAAGAACCTCATGTCGACCCACTCCTTAGGCCATCAGTCCAGTGGTCTTGGTTTCGCGACCTCCCTCTCGAGCAAGCTGAAAGAACATGGATGGTTTTGTATTTGCAACTACAAACCCATTAAATTAAACCACAACCAATGGGTGAAATCACCATTAAAATACATCTAACCTATCAGCAAGCAAGACCCAACAACAATATCAATACATATTTGCTAAATCACACCCTAAGAATGGGGGGTTTTAGCCATACATCAAGAAATAACAAAATACACCTAAAATGATACTAAAATCAAATGGGTATAAGAAATTGAACCTTGATTTAATCAAAGGAAAAAGAATGGAGAAGACTGTAATGACCCTTCAGGTCATTTTTAAATTAAAGAATTCTTTCCCTCGTATAGAGCATTCCTGTAGCGACCCCAAGTCATTTATGACTTGCTGACACTGACCGTTCGGTCGCCTGGTCGTTCGTTTGGGTTTTAGGCCAGTTTCCCTGTTTTGGAGATTTTTATAACTTGAAAAGTTGACTTTGGTCAACCTTCTTGGGAGTCGTGCTCAGATGAAAATTCTGATAGCTAGGTTAGCTTCGGAAGATCGATTTTGGTGTAGAACGACCCTTCGTTCACTTCCCGAGGCTTTAGATGGCATTTGTGGAATCTGGCTCAAATGATACTGGGTGTGGGACCCACTTTTCATCGAAGCAATCTCCAAATGGAAATTCCGCCTTCACCGTTGAGTCCGAAATATCGTTTCCAATTAGATTTCATATATGGTTTGTATTTTTCCGATTCCGAACGAGTCCGGAACATCGAAATTTAAGTTTGAAGGGTTGTAGAATTTTGACGCGGCGGTGACGTGGCAGAGCCACGTGACGCCACGTGGCAGCGGCTGGAATTTCCAGATTTAAGAACAAGTTCGTCCAAGTTTTTCCCTCAACTTCAACATCAAATTTCTCCTTCATTTTGAGTCCAAATTAGGTGCTTCAAGAGGCTAACTTCAAGAGAATTTCGTGGGGAATCTAGAGGTGATCTCGGAAACGCGAGAGGAGGCTTCTTTTGAGGTAAGGAATCAAATTTAGCCACTGCTAGGATGACTTTCGGATTGAATTGTTGTTGAATTTTGAAATGTGAGATCTTGATCATCTTAGGTCCGTTTTGAGTCATTCTTGAGGCTAACTTGTAGAGTTTTTCGCAAGGATCGTCGTGGTATAATCTGTTTGGGTTGAAAGGGTCTCGTTTTTCCAGAAATTGGTGATTAATGGGCTGCCCATTTTAATTGTTGTGGCTGATTTCTTTGTGTTTTAGGCATCTGTTTGTGCTAAAATTTTGGGGTATTAGTTTAGTAAGGTATTTGGAACGTTTCCACGGATTCGATTTTGAGATTCCAATTGTGGGCCCCACAATCCCGTTTTAGACCCGATTTTGGGTCCGTCTCCGAAAAATACAATTTTAGTGTCAATATATTCGTAATGACGAGGTGATTAACCTTTTGTTAGTGGGGAAGCGTTCGGAGACCGTTCGGAGGAGAAAAGATCTGGTACCGTGAGTTGGAGCACGCGTGGTCGGCTTTCAGGTAGGCTATGGCTTTCTCTCGTGAGATTGAGCATGTTTAGGCATTTGTTTATTGATTTGCTTGAGTATGGAGGGGTTCGGGTGTTGAGTATGCTAAATTTCTATAGTTCCTGCCTTAGACCTTATTTCGGGAAAGTGTTGGATTATGACAGTTAGTCTAGGCTTAGACTAGTGTTGCCATAGACTTGCGAGATTTCGGATGTCGTTGGGCGTAGAACTTTTTCCGACGCCGTTTCGGACGGTCCGCTCCTTGTAGATCGATATAGCGGACTTGAGTCCGATAGTCGGTAACTCGCCTTATGACCTTGTATCCATAATGACCTGCTTTCTCGTTAGCTACAGCACCCGGTTAGAGTCCGTGGTCCCAGCTTACTTATGTCCAAAGCTTAGCTACGATGCACGGTTCGAGTTCGTGGTCCAACTTTACCCGTGATCCGGTTTTGGCTATAGTACTAGGTTAGAGTCCGTGGTCCCGCCCCCACCCGTGCCCGACCTTGGCTACAGCACCCGGTTCGAGTCCGTGGTCCGGTCCATATAGGTTGACTCATTAGCTATAGTACCCGGTTCGAGTCCGTGGTCCGGCTTGCACGTGGTGTATTCCCATTCCTCACTAAAGCTTCGTTAGTCTTGATTATTCTTATCTCGTAGGATGAGGTTTTGGAGGTTGGAGAGATTCCGATTAAAGTCCGAGACGTAATGAGATCCTGGAATATGATTGGGAACGGTTCAGTTAAAAGTCCGAAAATTAGTAATATTGTGATAGACCTTCTAGTTCTATTATTTAACTTTATCTTCCGATGCATCTGCCGGGCTTATGGGGGTCCGTGCAGGTGGTTTCTTTTATTGTGCACGAGCGTACCCGTCGGGTTTATGGGAGCCCGGCGGAGTTAGTTAGATTACTTGTCTTTGTTGCCTGTATGCTCGTGTACATACCCCCATTTACTACTCTTTGCACTTGATGTGACCCTTTATTTGCATTTCAGTTCACTTTTGCTTATCTTGCTCAGTCGGCCTATGATGCTTACCGGGTACTGTTGTTTTGGTACTCATGCTACGCTCGCATCTATTTTGTGATGCAGTCCGAGCACTAGTAGCCAGCGTTGATCGAGCTTCTGGTGACTTCCAGGTTCTGGGAGGGATCTTTATTTGTATATATGTTTTGGGTTGGTTCCGCCTATTTATATTGTTATTTTCCTACTTTTGTTTAATTTCTACCCTCAGACCCATTACTTGTTGTTCCGGGTTACGGGTTGGCTTACCTGCTGGTGGGTTATAGTAGGTGCCATCATGACTTGATAAATCGGGTCGTGACAAATTGGTATCAGAGCCCCAGGTTCGTCGGTCTCACTTGTACAGAGCTAATGTCTAGTAGAGTCCTATAGATCGGTACAGAGACGTCCGTTACTTATCTTCGGGAGGCTACAGGATGTCTTTAGGAACGTGTCGCTTTTGTATCACTGTCGTGCATTGTGTGTCATATCGGTTTCTAGGCGGCGGCCGATGGGCTCGAGACTAGCCCAGCCACCGCCCGAGCCTGTGGCGGCTCCAGATATCCGGGCGATGCTCGTACGGATACTAGCCGCCATTGGGGGTATGCGGCAGCCCGGCTCCGGCCATTCTAGTACCGCGCAGGCCGGCCTACACCCGGCGGTACCGGTTGTTCGGCAGCCTAGCGGCACCGGTTGCTCGCCTGACGATTTGGAGGGCGTCATGCCACTACGGGAGCAGAAGATGCTCGGGGTGTTCCTTAGACTATCACCGCCGAGGTTTTCTGGGGCAGTGGGGGAGGATGCCCACGAGTTTCTAGTTACTTGCCGCGAGCGGCTACAAACTTTGGGTTTAGTGGAGTCGAGAGGAGCAGACTTCACCGCGTACCAGTTAGATGGTCCCGCCAGGCAGTGGTAGCGTACATACTTAGAGACCAGGCCAGCTGTGTCTCCACCGGTCACATGGACTAAGTTTTCAGAGGCTTTCTTGGCTCGATTTATTCCCAGGAGCGTCAGAGATCGCCCGTAGATCAGGTTTGCTCGGTTAGAGCAGGGCTCCATGACAAAGATCGCAGTATGAGGCCCGATTCCACGAGCTCTCGGGCATGCCGCATGATATTACCTACCGAGAAGGAGAGGGTTCGTTGTTTTGTTCGGGGTTTGAGACTACGGTTGCGGATTGAGACTCGTCTTTAGTCTCGCGGGCCGCTCATTACTGGATGTAGTGGACCATGCCCGCACTATCGAGCAGCTCCGTCGCGAGGCCCAAGGGGGCAGCGGCAAGAGAGCTAGACAGGAGGATAACCATGATAGGCGCCGTTTCAGACCCCGAGAGTCTTATGATAGATCTCAGCAGAGGTTTCAGTCGGGTCAGTCTAGTAGCCCCTTCCAGGCTTCTCTCCAGGCATCGGAGGGTGATCAGCACCGCCATATTGGTTTTAGTGCCGGTCCTAGTCGGGCCGAGATAGTTCGCGGATGGGTTCTTGGCGGGGTAGCCGACCTCCGGCTCTCGGTCGACGGTCCCAGGGGTGTTATGAGTGTGGGAGTTAGATCATTGGGCCCGCGAGTGTCCCCATCGCAGTTAGCCTTACCCGCTCCACAGGCCTAGGCATGCGCCAAAGACCTCCAGCTAGAGGCGCGAGTCCGGGGACGGGGACCGTAGAGGTGGTCACTGGGGTATACGGGGTGGTCCCCAGGAGGCGAGATTAGGGGGCAGAGCCGATGCACGGGTAGGGGAGTCGAGGCCCACTTTTATGCGGCTCCAGCTAGAGCAGATCTTGAGACCTCGGACGATGTGATCACAAAACGGTGTTATTATGCCATCAGCCAGCATTCGCCTTATTTGATCCAGGCTCTACTTATTCCTATATATCTGTTTATTGTGTTCCTCGATTGAGTATGATCCCAGAGCTATTGGTTGAGCCGTTGCGTGTTTCAAACCCGGTAGGTGATTCTTTAGTAGTGGATCAGGTATTTAGATCCTGTGTGGTGACTATTCAGAGGCGAGACACTAGGGTTGATCTTATTTTGCTTGATATGGTGGATTTTGATTTGATTTTGGGTATGGATTGGTTATCTTCCCACCATGCGGTCTTGGATTGCTACGCTAAGACCGTTACTTTAGCCATGCCTGGTATTCCACCGATGGTGTGGCAGGGCTCTTGTAGTCGCACGCCAGTTGGGGTGATATCTTTTGTTCGGGCCCAGAGGTTGATGGCTAGCGAGTGTTTGGCTTATTTGGCTTATGTTAGAGATGTTAGTAAGGAGGGTCCTACCGTTGATTCAGTACCTATTGTTCGAGAGTTTATAGATGTGTTTCCTGTGTTCGGGCCATACCTTGATTTATTTGTCATTGTCTTCATTGATGACATCTTGGTATACTCGCGGAGCCGGAGTGAGCATGAGCAAACATTTGAGGATAGTGCTCCGGACTTTGAGAGATCGGCGGCTTTATGCCAAGTTCTCAAAGTGCGAGTTTTGGCTTGAGTCTCGTAGCCTTCTTAGGGCACGTGGTGTCCAAGGAGGGTATTAGGGTTGATTCGGCGAAGATTGATGCTATTCGTGATTGGCACAGGCCCACCTCTGTGACTGAGATTCGTAGCTTCGTCGGACTAGCAGGCTATTACAGACGCTTTGTTGAGGGATTCTCTACTATAGCAACACCTTTGACTCGGTTGACTCGCCAGGATGTTCCGTTTGTGTGGTCGGAGGAGTGTGAGAGGAGCTTTCTGAGGCTTAAGGAGTTGCTTACCACCGCTCCTATATTGACTCTTCCAGTTGAGGGCGAGGGCTTCACAGTTTATTGTGACGCATCCGGCGTTGGTTTGGGTTGTGTATTGATGCAGCAGGGTCGGGTTATTGCTTATGCATCGAGGCAGCTTAAGATTCATGAGCGCAACTACCCCACCCATGACTTGGAGTTGGCGGCGGTAGTTTTCGTGCTTAAGATTTGGAGACACTACTTGTATGGAGTTCGATGTGAGATCTATACCGATCATAGGAGTCTTCAGTACATCATGAGCCAGAGGGACCTTAATTCGAGGCAGCGTCGTTGGATTGAGCTCCTGAAGGACTACGACCTCTCTATTCTCTATCATCCGGGCAAGGCGAATGTAGTAGCGGACGCCTTGAGCCGGAAGGCAGTGAGTATGGGTAGTCTAGCCTTCTTATCTGGTGAGGAGCGACCCTTAGCTTTGGACATTCAGTCCTTAGCTAATAGCATGGTTCGATTGGATATCTCGAGATTCTAGACGCGTCTTGGCCTTTATGGGAGTTTCAGTCTTCTTTGCTTGATAGGATCCGTGGTTGCCAGTTTGAGGATGATACCTTAGTGGCCCTTAGAGATCGAGTGTTAGCGGGTGATGGTGGTTAGGCTACCTTAGATCCTGATGGAGTGTTGAAATTTGCCGGCCGCATCTGTGTTCCGAGAGTTGGAGATTTGATACAGTTGATACTTTCTGAGGCCCATGAATCTAGATACTCTATCCATCAAAGGGCACGAAGATGTATCGTGATTTGAGGCAGCATTACGGGTGGAGGGGCATGAGGAGTGATATTGCTGACTTTGTTTCTCGCCAGCAGGTAAAGGCCGAGCATTTGAGGCCTGGTGGCGAGCTCCAGAGATTACCCATTTCGGAGTGGAAGTGGGAGCGTATCACTATGGACTTCGTTGTGGGGTTGCCTCGGACTTCTAGAGGTGTTGACAGCATTTGGGTCATCGTGGATCGATTGACCAAATCAGCACACTTCCTTCCTTTCATACTACTTTCAGTGCCGAGAGGTTGGCTCATATCTACATTAGGGAGGTGGTCCGTCTTCATGGCGTGCCTGTTTCTATCATTTCAGACCGAGGTTCACAGTTCACTTCCAGCTTTTGGAGGGCTTTTCAGAGGAGTTGGGCACCCGTGTCCACCTTAGCACTGACTTTTCACCTGAGACGGATGGCCAGTCGGAGCGTACTATTCAGGTCCTTGAGGATATGTTGCGGGCCTGTGTTATGGATTTTGGAGGTCAGTGGGACCAATTCTTGCCTTTGGCGGAGTTTGCGTACAACAATAGCTACCATTCTAGTATTCAGATGGCCCCATTCGAGGCCTTATATGGTAGGCGTTGCCGCTCTCCGTTGGTTGGTTCGAGTCTACTGAGCCTAGGCCGCGTGGTACGGATTTGCTTCAGGAGGCTCTAGATCGGGTGAGGGTGATTCGGGATAGGCTCGGGATAGGCTCGGGACGGCTCGAGTAGGCACCGAGTTATGCGGATCGAGGCGTCGACCTTTGAGATTCTCTCGTGGTGATCGGGTATTCCTCCGTGTGTCGCCCATGAAGGGCGTGATGAGGTTTGGGAGGCGGGGCAAGCTTAGCCCTGTGTACATTGGGCCTTTTGAGATACTCCAGGACAGTTGGGGAGGTTGCTTATGAGTTGGCCCTACCTCGGCATTTTCGGCCATCCACCCAGTGTTGCATGTTTCGATCTTTGCGGCGATATGTTCCTGATGAGTCCCATGTGCTCCAGTATGATACAGTCGAGTTGGATGATCGTTTGACATTTGTAGAGAAGCCAGTTGCCATTCTAGCCAGAGATATGAGGAGATTGCGCTCGAGAGTCATTCCTGTTATTAAGGTCCGTTGGAGGCATCGTCCAGTCGAGAAGGCTAGCTGGGAGATCGAGCAGGAGATGCGAGAGAGGTTTCTCGGCTTGTTTGAGCCTTCGGTACTTCTTGATCCTTTCTTTCGCAGACGAAAGTCCTTTTTAGTAGTGGATATTGTAATGACCCTTGGTCATTTTTTAAATTAAAGAATTCTTTCCCTCATATAGAGCATTCCTGTAGCGACCCCAAGTCATTTATGACTTGCCGACACCGACCGTTCGGTCGCCCGGTCGTTCGTTTGGGTTTTAGGCCCGTTTCCTCGTTTTTGGAGATTTTTATAACTTAAAAAGTTGACTTTGGTCAACCTTCTTGGGAGTCGTGCTCGGATGAAAATTCCGACAGCTAGGTTAGCTTCGGAAGATCGATTTTGGTGTAGAACGACCCTTCGTTCGCTTCCCGAGGCTTTAGATGGCATTTGTGGAATCTCGGCTCAAACGATCTTTGGGTGTGGGACCCACTTTTCATCGAAGCAATCTCCAAATGGAAATTCCGCCTTCACCGTTGAGTCCGAAATATCGTTTCCAATTAGATTCCATATATGGTTTGTATTTTTCCAATTTCGAACGAGTCCGGAACATCGAAATTTAAGTTTGAAGGGTTCTAGAATTTTGACGCGGCGGTGACGTGGCAGAGCCACGTGACGCCACGTGGCAGCGGCTGGAATTTCCAGATTTAAGAACAAGTTCGTCCAAGTTTTTCCCTCAACTTCAACATCAAATTTCTCCTTCATTTTGAGTCCAAATTAGGTGCTTCAAGAGGCTAACTTCAAGAGAATTTCGTGGGGAATCTAGCGGTGATCTCGGAAACGCGAGAGGAGGCTTCGTTTGAGGTAAGGAATCAAATTTAGCCACTGCTAGGATGACTTTCGGATTGAATTGTTGTTGAATTTTGAAATGTGAGATTTTGATCATCTTAGGTCCATTTTGAGTCATTCTTGAGGCTAACTTGTAGAGTTTTTCGCAAGGATCGTCGTGGTATAATCTGTTTGGGTTGAAAGGGTCTCGTTTTTCCAGAAATTGGTGATTAATGGGCTGCCCATTTTAATTGTTGTGGCTGATTTCATGTGTTTTAGGCATCTGTTTGTGCTAAAATTTTGGGGTATTAGTTTAGTAAGGTATTTGGAACGTTTCCACGAATTCGATTTTGAGATTCCAATTGTGGGCCCCACAATCCCGTTTTAGACCCGATTTTGGGTCCGTCTCCGAAAATACAATTTTAGTGTCAATATATTCGTAATGACGAGGTGATTAACCTTTTGTTAGTGGGGAAGCGTTCGGAGACCGTTCGGAGGGGAAAAGATCTCGGTACCGTGAGTTGGAGCACGCGTGGTCGGCTGGCCAGGTAGGCTATGGCTTTTCTCGTGAGATTGAGCATGTTTAGGCATTTGTTTATTGATTTGCTTGATCATGGAGGGGTTCGGGTGTTGAGTATGTTAAATTTCTATAGTTCCCGCCTTAGACCTTATTTCGGGAAAGTGTTGGATTATGACAAAGATGTCTCTTGATATTATTGAATATCCATATCTTGTGGTGTATATGATAATATTGATTTGAAGTATGTTTGGCCTTAGTCTAGGCTTAGACTAGTGTTGCCATAGACTTGCGAGATTTCGGATGTCGTTGGGCAGTAGAACTTTTTTCGACGCCGTTTCGGACGGTCAGCTCCTTGTAGACTGATATAGCAGACTTGAGTCTGATAGTCGGTAACTCAGCTTATGATCTTGTATCCATAATGACCTGTTTTTCTGTTAGCTACGCACTCTAGGTTAGAGTCCGTGGTCCAGCTTACTTATGTCCAGGCTTAGCTACGCGCATCCAGGTTCGAGTCCGTGGTCCGGCTTACCCGTGATCCGGTTTTGGCTATAGTACCCGGTTAGAGTCCGTGGTCCAGCCCACCCGTGCCCGACCTTTGGCTACAAAGACCCTGGGTTCGAGTCCGTGGTCCAGTCCATATAGGTTGACTCATTAGCTATAGTACTAGGTTCGAGTCCGTGGTTCGGCTTGCACGTGGTGTATTCCCACCTCACTAAAGCTTCGGTTAGTCTTGATTATTCTTATCTCGTAGGATGAGGTTTTGGAGGTTGGAGAGATTCCGATTAAAGTCCGAGACGTAATGAGATCCTCGGAATATGATTGGGAACGGTTCGGTTAAAAGTCCGGAAATTAGTAATATTGTGATAGACCTTCTAGTTCTATTATTTAACTTTATCTGCGATGCATCTGCCGGGCTTATGGGGGTCCGTGCGGTGGTTTCTTTTATTGTGCACGAGCGTACTCGTCGGGTTTATGGGAGCCAGGCGGAGTTAGTTAGATTACTTGTCTTTGTTGCTCGTACGCTCGTGTACATACCCCCATTTACTACTTTTTGCACTTGATGTGACCCTTTATTTGCATTTGGTTCACTTTTGCTTATCTTGCTCGGTCGGCCTATGATGCTTACTCGGGTTTTGTTGTTTTGGTACTCATGCTACGCTCCGCATCTATTTTGTGATGCAGTCCGAGCACTAGTAGCCGCGTTGATCGAGCTTGGAGTAGACTTATCCGGAGACGGGGTGAGCACACGGCGTTTTGTACTATTTCAGTCTCCATCTCGTATATAGACTTGTCTCTTTCCTTTCGAGATGTCCAGTCTCTCGTTGTCTAGTTTTGGGACTTGTACTCATTTTGTAGTAGCTCATCTCGGTGACTTCCGTGTTTCGGGGGAGGGATCTTTATTTGTATATATGTTTTGGGTTGGTTCCTTTGTTTATATTGTTATTTTCCTACTTTTGTTTAATTTCTACCCTCAGACCCATTACTTGTTGTTTCGGGTTACGGGTTGGCTTACCTGCTGGTGGGTTATAGTAGGTGCCATCATGACTTGATAAATCGGGTCGTGACAAAGACCCACTTCCAACTTGGGGAAGATGAAATCTTTTTCTCTTCAAATCTCCAACAAAACCCTCTCCAAACTTGAGAGAAAATATCCCAAAAGGTACTATTCTATTATGGAAAATAAAATAAATATTCGACTCTCTAAAAATTAATAGCAAGTTTAGTATTTATAGACTTCAAAAAATAGTGCTGGCGGATCTTTCGGCGAGGTTAGTCGATGTCACCGAATGACTCGACGACTCGCCCTTCTTCTATTTCATCGTCGTTTCGTGCTTGCCTTCAGCATCTTAACGTTCTGGACCATTGGGCGGTATAGTACTACTTCACGGAAATATTCGACGAAGCGCCAACTGCTCCTTCATCGCCTTTTGATCCTTCTTCTTCAGGGCTTCGCATACTAGAACAAAGGGTAGAGTAAATCCCTTCGATGAATCACCAAGCGTGCTTGGCGATGCTCAGGCTTTAGCTTCGTCTTTCTTTTCAACCTCTTTTTGTTCCTTTTTGCACCTAAGTGTCCATGCTTCCACCAAAACTTCAAATACCTTAAACTTAAGAGTTTTCATCAGATATTGAGATAAAATAAGCATTTGAGGACACTGTTTCTATCAAAATAAAGCCCTAAATGAGTCCAATTTATGGACTCACCAACACCCCCAGCTTAAACCTTTGCATGTCCTCAAGCAAACTCAAGTTCAGCCGTCCAAAAAGGGTGTCTCAAACAGTGATACACAAAACTCAATCATGAATGCACAGAACAAGACTCAATTTACTTATGCAAGGATCAATTGTGTACTCAAAGATTCAGGTTGTGACACACCATTACCAAAGATTCTCATGCTCGCAATACTTGCTACTTGTGCAAGTTCAAGCTCAACAAAAAGTATCTAAATGCCCTCACATGAAGAATGATTCCATATTCACACACAAAGGTTCATTAATTCAAGATCAGGAATTAGATGTAATGCTCACACTCAAAAAGAGGAACATAATGCATCCTTTCACCCATAGGTTTGCCCTTATTTTCCAATTGACTTTCGATTCGGCTTAATCAACATCAAAAAGGTCTTTATAAGGCTTGTAATGGGGCTGAGTGCAAAGGTATGGTCATTTAGGCTCAGTGACTTTTTCATCCTCATAAGGTGTGGTGTTCTCAAGGAATTCCCTTCTTTTTCTAATGCTTCTAAGTCACCTTTTATTCACTCTCCATGGATTGCTTGGAAACCCAATTTCTTTTGTATTTATTCCATAGGTTTTTTTTTTAGATTGAAGGGTTTCCTTTGTTCTGCAACACCATGGGTTAAAGGGGACTTTTCTTGCACTTCTTGACTTCTCCTTTTCCTTTTCACCACACCCCTAACTTAGGCTTTTGGCCTAAGTAGACTATTCACTAAACCACAAATTCAGAGGACTATAGGTAGCGGGTCAAATAAGGTCTAGGGTTCATCAAGGTTCTTCCAAAGAAAGGTAAGGCTCAAAGGGTGTTCAAAAGAGTTTCGCACGCTCACGGGTAGGCCACAAAAGAGGTATATGTCAAATTTGGCTCACACTCTTTAAAATTACCTAAGATCATAACAAGAGGACACCTTTCTAAATCAATCTGACTAATAGGGTAAATTCTAGGTTTATTCATACATGGTTCAGAGCAAGCTAATCACAAAAGGCATCGACAGTTAAAGCAAACAAGACTACACACTTTCGCTAGTGTGCAATGGTCATTACAAGAGAATCAATTCGATAAATGGCTAATCACAACGAGATGCAAAGAGTTCACATATTTTTTATGCAACTTCATTTGGCTTCATCGTAGCCGTCCATTCATGTTCGTTCAATTGAGAGCACTATTCAAGTCATCGGTATTGATCAAAACTGAGACTTTGGCAAAAAATTTCAAAAAATAATAATAATTTTTTGGAAGGGTCAAAATCGTTTTGCACTTTAAAATAAAAGGAGTAATAAGATCAAACATTCACGAAGAGCAGTATTAACGAAATTTAAAAATAGAACAACCCAAATATATACATAAAGCACAACTATCAAAAACAAGAAAAACAAAGTGGGTCTCCCCCACCAAAAATAAAAGTGTTTGTCCTCAAATGCAAGTAATACAGAATCCAAAAGGCACAATAAGGAAAGATAAGACATGGAAAGAGGAAAAGAAGAGTCATGTCTATGCAGCCTCTCTATCTGCTGGGGCATTCGATGCATCTCCCTAGAGTAAAACCATGGTCCCTGGAGTATAGTTGTTCAGTCCTCATTGTTTGCCTTTGTCGTGGCCTCTGCAGCAAGATTAGTTGCAATCATCTGATCTATCTCTTGAGTTGCTCTGAAAGTCTGTATTACATTAACAAAACCTCGAGCCCATGAAGGCACATTAGGGTCGATGGGAATTCGACTCTTTGCTCTGGCTTCATTAGTATATTTCCTTTGTCTGGCTACCTCTGCTTTCTTTTCATCGTTGTTAAACTCTCGTGCTCTTATGTGCCTGGGTGGATCATTTCTCCCTGCGACTTTTGGTCTAGCCATTCCTGCAAAGACTTTGAGGATAAGTAAGATAGTAATTCAAACAAGGGTAAACGGGTGTTTCTGGGTGTGGAATCGCTCAGCCAAGCTAGTTGGCAAAATGTTTATCCTGTTAGGCTAAACGCTAAAAATGATGTACAAATACAAAGGGCGAACAAGGGATCTTCGGCAAATCGCCGAGTGAATTTTGTGAATTAAACTGATCGTCAAAAGTCACAGATTAATCAATTCATAGAGTATTAAGTTAAAGGCGAAATGGTGATGTTAGGTGAACTGCTGAGCAGTCCGGCAGAATTTGTTCATCTCGCCGATCAGCTCAGGTGTCTATTTTCGACCCAGCCTTTCAAATTTCACCCCGCAACCCCAGATAATGCAACTTACACTTATATAACTCAATTTCAATGAAAACCCAAAGAAACTTCTATGCCCACCGCGCAATAGTTCAACTCAAAGTAAAGTTAAGTTGTGGTTCCTCAAATCATGCAGAAAATACCAAGTCTTAATCTATAATACATGCAATCCCAGTAACTCAGAGACTCCACAGAGATTTTATACTGTCAGTAATTATGCAAATAAGTAAAAATTCTGATCAAATAACTGAGGGGTTTGATTACCAATCTTTGATGCCGAATTAGATAGTGCTGACTTGCTAGGCAACAATGTGATATTAATCCGAGCACAATTTGACACTTAAAATACTCTAAAAGTGCAAGAAATATAACTACTAAAGTGCGACTGTGAGTTTGTGAAAAGGCACAAGGTGAAGGAAAGTGAATGAGATGGAACTTTTAAACATGTGGCTTGTGATCGTCCAGTTTCTGCTCATTCGGCGATATTAGTCGATCTTGCTCAATCATTCAGCGTAACGCCGAATATCTAATGTCCTCGCCAAATATAATAGAGTTTTCAGTTCATATGAGCAGTGCATTGGTGGTCTTTATCGAGATCGCTAATTGGATTGGGCGATGCACCGACAAAATTTATACTCCACCAAGTTTTACAGACTCAACCTTTAAGATGTATTGCATCAAATGGTGGGAATAATCGCGTACGCCGAACTGATCGGCGATCCACCAAACTGAACTATTGCTCGCCTCCATACATCTTTTCAAGCACTTTCCTTACTCATTCTGTATAAACAACACACTATTATTTTATCAAGATAAAACAAAGGTGAGTAAATGGTTTTGGGTTGCCTCCCAAACAGCGCCTTAGTTAACGTCGCAGCACGATGCAAGTTAACCTTCAGACCTCACTCTTGGGGTTAGTCATCGTATCACTAGGCAAACCCACTTGTTGTCTCGTATTGAGATGAGACGAGATATGACCCGTTTGGGGCTTTAACTATTTGATTGAAACTGCATGAGAAGTGACAGTCTGGCTGAGGGTAGACACATTTTCTT
The DNA here is from genome assembly GCA_029007595.1 of Solanum commersonii. Classification (NCBI taxonomy): domain Eukaryota; kingdom Viridiplantae; phylum Streptophyta; class Magnoliopsida; order Solanales; family Solanaceae; genus Solanum; species Solanum commersonii. Next base: position 155,781 of record JAJTWQ010000221.1, read on the forward strand.
TCATACCTTTTAGCATTTTTTCTGACCCTTCAACTTTGTTTAGGATACGCGAGAGCATTTCCTCAGACCTACCACCTTACAAATCCTTGGGCTTCTGATGCTTGTGGGGAGGCACATATTTATCCTTCTCCCCATCCTTCCAATTTAGATTATGGTTCCTCCATTCATGATCTCAATCCTTCCGGACTTCGTCTCTAACCCATCCTTGATTACCAACCTGCCTTGGGTAGTTTGACCGGTAGCCCCCGCCTTGGTTAGCTAGGAAATTTACTTTCTCGTCATACATGGCTTCAAACTTCATCTCCTCAGGATTGGCACCCTCGACTCCCACAACATTGACACCACGAGCACCAGCCTCCATGACATTTTTGGATAAAATGTCAAGCTGTGTCATGATCTTGGCCATGTTTTGGTCTCTTTCATTATCTTTTTCAACCTGCTCCTTGGATAGCTGAAATGTGACCGGTGAGACCTGGTCTTCGCGAGTGTACCACACCCTATTAATGGTTGTCATCCCATTGAGAAGTTGATTTGCTACTGCATATGGTTGTTGCATTAAGCCTCCGGGCGAGAGTTGGTCAGCTACACCTTTGTTCACCGAGTCTAGACTCCGATAAAAGTATTGAAGGAGCACATTATCAAGTAGACCATGGGTCGGACATTGTAGCACCAATTTCTTAAACCGGAGCCAAGTTTCATGAAGAGGCTCTCCAGTCAGACGCTTGAAGCTTTGGATGTTATCCTGAATAGTCATCATCTTCGAGGGAAGGAAAAATCGCACATTAAATGCGGTGACCAGCTCATCCTATGAAGTGATTGAATTTCATGGTAATTCAACTAACCACTTGCAAGCTTCCCCCATTAATAAGAAAGGGAATAGTCTTAATCTAATTGATTCCTGAGAGATGTTCATGAACGATAAAGGTCCACACACATCTACAAAGTTTCAAAGATGCTCATATGGGTCCTCATGAGCCAATCCACTGAAAAGTCCTTTTAGTTGCAAAAGTTACAACATGGTGCTTGTTATGTGGAACACTGCATTTCCCTCTGCTGGAGGTAGACAGATGGCTCCGACACCTCCCATGAGATGTGGATCATTGATGTTGGGCTCTTGGACATCGTTGAGGTTACCAATGTCGTCCTGATGGCCCACTTGGCTCCTGTTACTACCGTTAACACTCATGCTTTATGAAATGATTACACAATCAACAAAACAAAACTAAAAATTAAATTAGTAAACTACCACTAAGAAGAACAGAAATTCTATTAAAATAAAATTTCTCAAATAACACCACTCCCTGGTAACGGCGCCATTTTGATGCTTATCGTGACCAATGACACTAACCTACGGTACGAGTGTCTACAATCGTCGATAATATAGTAACCCAACTAAAGGTTGGGGTCGTGTCCCAATGGAGTGGTTTTGAAAATTAATAGAAAAATATTGTTTTAGTTCTAATTAATCGTAGCTAAAGACATTAATGAACAAAAACACTCTAAATTAAAGGGGGTGACACAAAAGTGTCAAATATCAATTGGGGGTTTTGTCACAAGTAGTAAGAACAGCAAAAATTAACAAGAAAATCAAGTTTGGGGGAAAGTTCTTGGGGTGTGACCGCATTACAAGTTGAGTTAAATCATTGGGTACATGCTTTTGATAGGAAATTTACAAGATAATGGGGACTAGGCTAAGCTTTAGATGGAAATAAGTTCCCTCTTGGGCAACTTACCCCGTTTCAAATGGGTTCCTCTCAGACACCCACTTGCCGCATGAAGACCAGCCTACGCCTTACCCCACTCACTCTCTCAAGCTAAGTGTTAGTATATGGGACTAGGGTTCACCCTCTCGGGTAGAACCTCATGTCGACCTACTCCATAGGCCATCAGTCTAGTGGTCTTGGTTTCGCGACCACCCTCTCGGGCAAGCTGAAAACACATGGGTAGTTTTGTATTTGCAACTACAAACCCATTAAATTAAACCACAACTACTAGGTGAAATCACCATTAAAATACATCTAACCTATCAGCAAGCAAGGCCCAACAACAATATCAACACATATTTGCTAAATCACACCTCGAGAATGGGGGGTTTAGACACACATCAAGAAATAACAAAATACACCTAAAATGATACAAAAATCAAATGGGTATAAAAAAACTAACCCTTGATTTAAGTAAAGGAAGAAGAATGGAGAAGACCCACTTCCAACTTAGCGAAGATGAAATCCTTCTCTCTTCAAGTCTCCCACAAAACCCTCTCCAAACTTGAGAGAAAATATTCCAAAAAGTACTATTCTTTTATGGAAAATAAAATAAATGTTCGACTCTCTAAAAATTAATAACAAGTTTAGTATTTATAGACTTCAGAAAATAGTGCTGGTGGATCTTTCGGCGAGGTTACTCAATGTCGCTGAATGACTCGGTGACTCGCCCTTCTTCTGTTTCATCACCGTTTCGTGCTTGCCTTTAGCATCTTCACGTTCTGTACCATTGGGCAGTATAGTACTGCTTCATAGAAATATTCGGTGAAGCACCGACTGCTTCTTCATCGCCTTTTGATCCTTCTTCTTCAGGGCTTCGCGCACTGGAACAAAGGGCAGAGTGAATCCTTTGGCAAATCGCCAAGTTTGCTTGGCCATGCTCAGGCTTCAGCTTCTTCGTTCTTTTCAACATCTTTTGTTCCATTTTGCGCCTAAGTTTCCATGCTTCCACCAAAACTTCAAATACCTGAAACTTAAGAGTTTTCATCAGATATTGAGACAAAATAAGCATTTGAGGACACTATTTCTATCAAAATAAATCACTAAATGAGCCCAATTTGTGGACTCATTAGGAATACTTAGTCCCCATATACTTTTGAAGAAATGAAATTCAACTCTTTACTCTTTGCTTAACTTGAAATTTAAGTCTTAGAACAAAGTTAAAACATTTGGAAAAGACTTTTGGAAAACTCTAAGAACTTCTTTTGACTTGACTCTTACTTCTCTTGACTTTGATCATAACTTTTCTTGAATTGGATTATGTATTCAAGGTTCATGATCTCACGTTTATGGATGATTTCATGATGTTTAGATGTACCTTAGAGATTTGGAATCAACTAGAAATTATAGGTGCATTGCTAAGGAACAAGTACAAAAAGGTGGGAAACGAGTGGGGAGAATTGGCGTCCCTGGCGCTCTGAGAAATACGAGGCGCCAGCCCTCAACATTTATAGACCAATCTGGGGAGCTCTGGTTGGCACGTCGCCCCAAAGCCTCACATGCAGGGACTGCTTTGGGGCGCGCTGCCCCTCCCCATTCCCCAGGTGTTTGACGACTTTTCTTCTCCGTTTTTCAACTCTAAACCCTCTAAACTTCAATGGTTCTTTCCCCAAACACTTAGGATCATTTATACACTCAATATATGATTGATTCAAACTGAAATTACACCCAAAAACATGAATCAAATCGCAAGAAACTTCAACAAAACAACCCACAAAAATTCAAACGAATTTCATCAAGAACTCAAAGGATTTACTTCCAAATCACACATATTTCGCTGAATTGAATCATAATTGGCGCGTGGGTGAACTAACCCAATGCTATGTGATCTCACATACCTTTTTAGGGATCAACCCAACGAAATGCACAAGCTATCCTTGACGAAATCGACGAATCTTGCTTCCTATTCTCCTTTCTCCTCTTTTCTCTTTTCTCCAAGCCCTAGAGTGAACTCTAACTTTTCTAAACTAACCAAAATCTGGTTTTACCCCAATTAATCTCTTAAAAATGAATTAGAATAATTAGGTAACGAAAAGACTAAATAACCCTTCAAAAATCCGGATTAGACTTTCCTTAATCCAATAGCCCAACTTCCAAAAGGCATAACATACTCATACGAACTCGGAGTCGCGAAAACTCAGCGGCGTTGGAAAGACAATTCCAAGAGCTTTCCAACATGTCTGGAAGTACACTTAAGTCATCCTGAGCTAGGAGTTATGGCCATTTGAAGTTGACCAAAACTCAACTTTTCCTAACTTAAACAAATTTCCAGATTTTCATTCTTTCCAAAAATGACTATTTCCAATTATTAGCTTCTTCCTAGTTATTTCAAATTGCGAGATGTTACACTACAGTTCAAGACTGATTGCTCTACAGCAATCCAAATAAAGCAACAGTCATACTAATATTTGTACATGAACACGGGGTCTTCCACAAGATTTTCAATATACGAATTTGACCCTCCAACAATAATTGGAACAGATTGAGTCTTCAAAAAAAATTCTATGCAGACAATGGACTTCAGACAGAAATCTTCGGCCGTGAAGTCGGAATCTGGCTCAATTACACCTAAAAAATTGTGAAACAAAATAACTGTCAATTAATATTCACATTAAAATAAACGAATCACAAAAAATTGTCCTTTACGAATATTCCTCCATGCTTTGTCTCGAGCTTCTTTCCTATCTTCTTTGAAATCGTCAATAGCAATATTATGATGCCCCAACCGCATTTTTTCATTTATTAATCATTGAATCTTGTCAAATTGGTTCCAAATTAATATACGAGTATTACCCTTGATACTTGAAATTGAAGCTCGAAGAATCATCTTCTTTGATTCATCATCTTCGTCTATATTTTTTTCTTCCCTTAAATATTTGTCCATTTCAGGGATACCAATGGACAGTCGGATTCCTTTGATATAATTTGCATCTAGAATGAAAATTTGCCACACCTCATCCACTAGCTTTGCATGCAACAAAAATTTAAGAATAGTTTTATTTAGTTGAACATATATTTGAAACCAAAAGTATTATTAAGAAAACTATATAAGAAATGTTTTAGTTAGAGTCATTATTATATTTTGATTCATATATAAAATAACTACAAAAACTACGTGCATTGACCATTTCCTCAACCCTCGTCTCAACACTACGATTCAAGACTGATTGCTCTACATTAATCCAAATAAAATAACTATCATACTTATATTTGAACATGAACAAATGGTCTTCTACAAGTTTTTCAATACAAATTTCACCCTCCAACAATAATTGGAACACATTGAGTCTTCAAAAAAATTTCTATGTAGACAATGGACTTCAGACTAAAATCTTCGGCGGTGAAGTCGGAATCTAGCTCAATTTCACCTAAAAATTGATGAAACAAAATAACTGTCAATTAATATTCACATTAAAATAAATGAATCACAAAAAATGTCTTTTAAGAATATGTATACCTAGCAAATAGTGTCGTACACCTTGATTCTCAGCGTGTGTGATCTTGTTTGTCACGATTTCAAGTTCCTTATATACTTGCATTTTGTCCGAGTTGATTATTTCTCCTCGAAAATGGGTGACAAGGTCAACAGAGAGACAAGATTTTCCCGTTCCTATTGCTCCCATTATGAACACCACTTTCTTCTTGTTGAACTTGTTGTTGTTGATGAAAGTATTCATTTTAGCTACACATAAAATAAAATCATAATAATAATTAGTTTAAAATAGTAAATAATCTCATGAAAACCACTCATGCATACACTCATACATTAAAAAATCTTATAAATATAAAGTTAATAAGTAGAAACCTTGCTTGAGATGTAATAAACTATGTAAAAGAAAATATTTTTCTTGATGGTGGTTATGAAAGAGATTGCATTGAGCATTTATAGTAAAATGTATTTGTGGACTTATTAATTGGCATACCATATTTAAAAATACTGATATCTTTTAGGATAAGATCAATGACTATTGAAAAATGTATAGATATGTCAACTGGAATTTCGGTAATGACAAGTAAATAATATTAGGATAAAGTGATCAAATGTACATTGTTTGGACATCTCATATAACTTGGCATCTATTGTAAATATGTGATTATGAACTTATGAATTGGTATATACCAAAAAAAAAAATAATCATATCTTTTAGGATAAGAATAATTCTTCAAAAAAAACTACAGATACGTCAACTTGAATTTGGGTGATTAGGCTTAAATAATTTTAGGTTGATGTTTCTAGATGCACATTGTTATGAGATCACAAACAATATTGACGAAAATATGGATTTCAAAAGGATGGTAAAAAGAACTCAATAATATTTCTGAAGGAATACATTCAAGTGATAATGTGTCTATTCATACACTATTTAACAACACGTCATAAGTGCTAAGTCTAATTCAATTAGAAGGGAAGGAACAATTATCGATAACTATTTCAATCACAATTATTTATATTTACTTGTGCAGTATGTAATAATAGATAAATGTTTTATTGATTGAAACTTCGATGATCGTGATTGAATTAGGTAGAATACATTTCCTTAAATGATCCTTACCGATAGATTGGAAATTTATTATTTTCTCTTCTTTTTCTATGTAACAATTTTAAATTTGGAGTTAAGAATCTTACTTATTCAAATTCTTTAAGGTTAGAATCTTCCCAAACATTTACAGTCATTTCTTTTTTCACTCTATTACCTTGACATTAAGAATGATCTCTTCTAATTGTGTAAGTACGTATTTATATTAATATATATTAAATATCAAAGTCTTGGACTTGGACATGGGGCTTGGGCTTAGATCGGATCTTAAAATAAATATTTTTATAAAGCTTAAATATTTGCTCTATAAATAACAATGTTTTTTAACACAAGAATAGTATACATATATGTAGTTCAATATAAACGGTACAAAATAGGTCAAAAATTAAAGTGACCAAGAGACAAAATAACAAAAGATAGAGATAATGATAGTTTATGTACACTCAATAATAATATTGTGATCATCAGTTTTGAGAAGAATTTTCAAAATATCTAGGCATAGTTGCAAAACTGTATTCCTCCATGCTTCGTCTCGAGCTTCTTTTCGATCTTCTTTGAAAACGTCAGTAGCAATAATATGGTGCACCGACCACATTTTCTCATTAATTAATCGTTGAATCTTGTCAAGTTGGTTCGAAATTAATATACGAGTATTACCCTTGATACTTGAAATTGAAGCTTAAAGAATCGTCTTCTTTGATTCATCATCTCCGTCTATATTTTTTTCTTCCCTTAAATATCTGGTCATTTCAGGGACACCAATGGACAATCGGATTCCTTTGGTGTAATCTGCATCTGGAATGAAAATTTGCCGCACCTCATCCACCAGCCTTGCATGCAACATAAATTTAAGAATAGTTTTATTTAGTTGAACATGTATTTGAAACCAAAAGTATTATTTAGATAACTATATATGAAAAGTTTTAGTTAGAGTCATTATTATATTTTGATTCATATACAAAATAACTACAAAAACTACGTGCATTAACGATTTTCTCAACCCACGTGTCAACTCTACAATTCAAGAGACTGATTGCTCTATATCAATCCAAATAAAGCACCTGTCATACTTATATTTGAACATGAACATATGGTCTTCCACATGTTTTTCAATACGAATCTGACCCTCCAACAATAATTGGAACACATTGAGTCTTCTACAAGTTTTTCAATACAAATTTCACCCTCCAACAATAAAAAAATTGAGTCTTCAAAAAAAAAATGGACTTGTAGACAATGAAAAAAAAACTTCGGCCGTGAAGTCAGAATCTGGCACAATTTCACCTAAAATATTGTGAAACAAAATAACTGTCAATTAATATTCACATTAAAATAAACGAATCACAAAAAATGTCTTTTTCAAATATGTATACCTAGCAAATAGTGTCGTACACCTTGTTTCTCAGCGTGTGTGATCTTGTTTTTCACGATTTCAAGTCCCTTATATACTTGCATTTTGTCCGAGTTGATTATTTCTCCTCGAAAATGGGTGGCAAGGTCAACAGAGAGACAAGATTTTCCCGTTCCTATTTCTCCCATTATGAACACCACTTTCTTCTTGTTGTTGTTGATGAAAGTATTCATTTTAGCTACACATAAAATAAAATCATAATAATAACTAGTTTTAAAAAGTAAATAATATCATGAAAACCATTCATGCATACACTCATACATTAAAAAATCTTATAAATATAAAGTTAATAAGTAGAAACCTTGCTTGAGATGTAATAAACTATGTAAAAGAACACATTTTTCTTAATTGTGGTTATGAAAGAGATTGCATTGAGCATTTATAGTAAAATGTATTTATGGACTTATTAATTAGCATACCATATTTAGAAATACTGATATCTTTTAGGATAAAATCAATGACTTTTGAAAAATGTATAGATATGTCAACTGGAATTTCGGTAATGACAAGTAAATAATTTTAGGATAAAGTTATCAAATGTACATTGTTTGGAGTTCGCATATAACTGGGCATTTATAGTAAAAATGTGATTATGAACTTATGAATTGGTTTATACCAAATTTTTAAATAAATCATATCTTTTAGGATAAGAATAATTCTTGAAAAAATCGTAGAGATGCGTCAGCTTGAATTTGGGTGATAAGGCTTAAATAATTTTAGGATGAAGATTCTAGATGCACATTGTTATGAGATCACATACAAGATTGACGAAACTATGGATTTCAAAAGGATTGTATTAAGAACTCAATAATATTTCTGAAGGAATACATTCAAGTGATAATGTGTCAATTCATAAACTATTTAACAACACGTCATAAGTGCTAAGTTTAATTCAATTAGAAGGGAAGGAACAATTATCGATAACTATTTCAATAAAAATAATTAATATTTACTTGTGCAGCATGTAATAATATATAAATGTTTTATTGAATGAAGCTTCCATCATCATGATTGAATTAGGTAGAATATATTTCTTTAAATGATCCTTACCGATATATTGCGAATTTATTATTTTCTGTTCTCTATCTATGTAACAATTTTAAATTTGGAGTTAAGAATTTTATTCTTACAAATTTTTTAAGGTTAGAATTGTCCCAAACATTTATAGTCATTTTTTTTTTCACTCTATTTCCTTGACATTAATAATGATCCCATGTAATTGTGTAAGTACGTATTTATATTAAAATTTATTAAATATCAAAGACTAGGAATTGGACTTGGACTTGGGGCTAGGCCTTGGATCGAACTTTAAAATAAAAAAAATTATAAAGCTTAAATATTTACTCTTTAAATAATAGTGTTTTTACAGACAAGAACAGTATATATATCTGTAGTTCTATACAAACTATACAAAATAGGTCAAAAATTAAAGTGACCAAGAGACAAAATACCACAAGTTAGAGATAATGATAGTTTATGTTAATAATATTGTGATCATCATTTTTGAGAAATCTTTTCACAATATCTAGGCATGGTTGCAAAACAGTATTCCTCCATGCTTCATCAAAAGCTTTTCTTTTATCTTTTTGAAAACGTCAATAGCAATAATATAATGCACAGACCTCATTTTCTCATTTATTAATCATTGAATCTTGTCAAGTTGGTTACAAATTAATATACGGGTATTACGCTTGACACTTCAAATTAAAGCTTGAAGAATCATCTTCTTTGATTCGTAATCTCCGTCTATATTTTATTCTTCCTTTAAATATCTAGCCATTTCAGGGACACAAATGGACCGTCGGATTACTTTGGTGTAATTTGCATCTGGAATGAAAATTTGCCGCACCTCATCCACCAGCCCTGCATGCAACATAAATTTAAGAATATTTTTATTTAGTTGAACATATATTTGAAAACCAAAACTATTATTAAGAAAACTATATAACAAAAGTTTTAGTTAGAGTCATTATTATATTTTGATTCATATATAAAATAACTACAAAAACTACCCGCATTGGCAATTTCATCAATCCTCGTGTCAACTCTATGGTTCAAGACTTATTGCTCTACATCAATCCAAATAAAGCAATTGTCATAATTATATTTGAACATGAACACAGGGTCTTCCACAAGTTTTTCAATATACGAATTTGACCCTCTAACAATAATTAGAAAACATTGAGTGTTCAAAAAAAAATTATGTAGACAATGGACTTCAGACAGAAATCTTTGACCATGAAGTCAGAAACTAACTCAATTTCACCTAAAAATTTGTGAAACAAATAACTGTCAATTAATTTTCAAATTAAAATAATCAAATCACAAAAAATATCTTTTTCTAATATGTATACCTAGCAAATAGTATCGTACACCTTGTTTCTCAACATGTGTGCTCTTGTTGGTCACGATTTCAAGTCCCTTATATACTTGCATTTTGTCTGAGTTAATTATTTCTCTTTGAAAATGGGTGGCAAGGTCAACAGAGAGATGAGATTTTCCCGTTCCTGTTGCTTTCATTATGCACACCACTTTCTTCTTGTTGAACTTGTTGTTGTTGATTAAAGTATTCATTTTAGCTATACATAAAATAAAATCATAATAATAACTAGTTTAAAATAGTAAATAATCTCATGAAAACCACTCATACATTAAAAAATCTTATAAATATAAATTTAATAAGTAGAAACCATGCTTGAGATGTAATAAACTATGTAAAAGAATACATTTTTCTTGATGGTGGTTATGAAAAAGATTGCATTGAGCATTTATAGTAAAATGTATTTGTGGACTTATTAATTGGCATACCATAATCAGAAATACTGATAACATTTATGATAAGATCAATGACTTTTGAAAAATGTATAGATATGTCAACTGGAATTTTTGTAATGACAAGTAAATAATTTTAGGATAAAGTTATCAAATGTACATTGTATGGAGATCGCATATAACTGGACATTTATAGTAAAAATGTGATTATGAACTTATGAATTGGTATATACCAAATTTATAAAAAAAAATCATATCTTTTAGGATATGAATAATTCTTGAAAAAAATCTACAGATACGCCATCTTGAATTTGGGTGATTAGGCTTAAATAATTTTATGATAAACTTTATAGATGCACATTGTTATGAGATCACATACATGATTGACGAAAATATGGATTTCAAAAGGATTGTAAAAAGATCTCAATAATATTTCTGAAGGAATACATTCAAGTGATAATGAGTCAATTCATACACTATTTAACAACCCGTCATAAGTGCTAAGTCTAATTCAATTAGAAGGGAAGGAACAATTATCAATAACTATTGCAATTACAATTATTTATATTTACTTGCGCAGCATGTAACAATAGATAAATATTTTATTGAACATCATCATGATGGAATTAGGTAGAATATATTTCCTTAAATGATCCTTACCGATAGATTGCAAATTTATTATTTTATGTTCTTTGTCTATGTAACAAATTTAAATTTGGAGTTAAGAATTTTATTCTTACAAATTCTTTAAGATTAGAATCTTCCCAAACATTTACAGTCATTTATTTTTTCACTCTATTACCTTGACATTAAGAACGATCTTATGTAATTGTGTAAGTATGTATTTATATTAATATATATTAAATATCAAAGACTTGAACTTGGACTTGGGGCTTGGCTTTAGATCGGACCTTAAAATAAATATTTTTATAAAGCTTAAATATTTTCATAAAAAATAACAGTAATTTTACAGACAAGAATAGTGTATATATTTGTAGTTTGATACATACTGTACAAAATAGGCCAAAAATTAAACTCACCAAGCGACAAAATAACACAAGACAGAGATAATGATAGTTTATGTACACTCAATAATAATATTGTGATCATCATTTTTGAGAAATCTTTGCATAATATCTAGGCATGGTTGCAAAACAATATTCCTCCATGGTTCGTCAACAAATTATTTTCTAACTTCTTTGAAAACGTCAGTAACAATAATATGATGCACCGACCACATTTTCTCATTAATTAATTGTTGAATCTTGTCAAGTTAGTTACAAATTAATATACAAGTATTACGCTTGATACTTGAAATTGAAGCTTGAAGAATCATCTTCTTTTATTCATCATCTCCGTCTATATTTTTTTCTTCCCTTAAATATCCGACCATTTCAGGGACATCAATGGACCGTCGGATTCCTTTGGTGTAATCTGCATCTGGAATGAAAATTTGTCACACCTCATCCACCAGCCCTGTTGTCACGACCCAATCCACCGGGCTATGGAGGCACCTACATACTATACCACCTAAGTAGGAGAACCCTATTGCACCAATAATTAAACATGGGGAAATTTAATAAAAACGAATGAAAAATACTGAAGAAATTTCATAAATAAGAAATTTTAACCCAACTTAGTTACAATTTACAAAATAATTTAACACCCCCAGGGATCTAGTTTAAACAAGTGCAAGAGCTACTAAAAGTACTACTGGACATATAAATAAAGACACAGCTCCCACCATGCAGAAGGAAAGATAGAAGCTGCTGGAGAATTCATTCGTCTTCACATAAAGAAACGTCACCAATCCTGCATCCAGACTATGTCAAAAGACATAGCCAGAGAAGTATCAGTACAAAACATGTGTACTAGTAGGCATCATTGGTCAACCCGACGACCATTGCATAACATAAGAAACCAACTAGTAAGATCATGAAATAAACAACTCACTTCTCCACCTTTACTCTTTCTTGGAAACACCTCCAATATACACTAGCACCCTGAGTACTAACCCCTTTTTCAATCAATCCCACTTACCGGATTCTTGATCATAGCTTAACCATTCTAAACACATAAGAAAGCTCCCAAGTACAACCACCGCCAAATCAACAAACTGTACACGTCCTACCTTACTTCCTCGTCACATTACCAACCATAGTCACATAATACAATGATTCAGGCTAACACTAACCCAATCTCTTTCCCCCAAGGTGAAATCTACCTAATCATTTTCCATCACATTCACTATCTCTACTCTCGCCATTACTACCAATGAACAACCAACTATAAATTGTCATAACACATGTCCACTAAGTACAACATATACAAACCAATCCTACACTAGACACGCAAGCGTATATCAAGCATATACAATATTATCGACAAGCACACGAACAACAAACAACTCACATTTTATATCACATCATTGGTCCTCTCATGGAACCCAAACCCAACACCTTTAGCATGCCGAAACGTGGAAACCGATCCAAGATAGTGTGCCAGAATGCGGTAGCCGATCCCAGGGTTGTGTCGAAACGTTGCAACCGATCTCATATTTATGTCGAAACATGGCAATCCGATCCAAGTTAGTTATTTTGGAATGTGGCAACTGTAACATCTTGCAATTTGAAATAGATAGGAAGAATCTAAGAATTGGAAATAGTCATTTTTGGAAAGAATTGAAAATTTGGAAAAAAATTTAGGTTAGGAAAAGTGAGTTTTTGGTCAACTTCAAACGGCTATACCTCCTAGCTCAGGATGAGTTAGGTATACTTCCAAATATGGTTGGAATGATCTTGGAATGATATTTTCAACGCCGCCAAGTTTGCATGATTCTGAGTTCGTATGAGTAAGTTATACCCTTTGGAATTTGGGTTGTTGGATTAAGGAAAGTCCAAATCCGGATTTTTGAAGGGTAGTTTGGTCTTTTCCTTACCCTTTTATTTTAATTCATTTGTGGTAATTACTAAGGCGTCTAAACTGAACTTAGTCAGTTTACGCTTTTGTAAAAACAGTTGGGTTTTGAGAGAAGAGAAAAGAAGAGGAGAAAAGAGGAGAAAGGAGAAGAACGTTCAAGATTCGTCAAGATCGTCGAGTTTGTCTTCTGTATTTCATCGGGGGTGATCCGTACAAGGTATGTGAGTCTTTCATAGTGTTGGGTTCATTCACCCATGAACCAAACATGTTTAGTTCAGCGAAATTAGTCCTAAAAGAGTTTGTAAGTTGATGTTCTTGACATGTATTTTTGAATTTGAATGTTGTTCTTTAATTGGAATGAATTGAGGAGTTTCTGAGATCTTTGAATCGAATTATAGTGTTTTTTTTAGTTAGGTTCTTGAGTCCATATGCTGGGTATCGGAATCTAAAATGAATTTGAGATCAATAGTCGAGTTTAAGCGAATTGGGGCTGTAAAATGGAGAAGGAAAAAGTCGATCGTGATCTGGGACGCAAGTCCGCGTCGCGGACTTGCTCCCCTAGTGACCAAAAAGTTTCTCCGTGTCATGGTTAAGCTCCTCTGTCTCAAAATTTAATTTCGCGAGTAATTATTTAAAACACCTCCGCGTCATGGACTTGTTCCAAGACGGTGATTATCTGACTTTTCTCATGTTTAGCTATTTAAAATCATTCCTAAACAACATGAGATCGTTCCAAACACAAATCATAATCCTTGAATCCATAATTCCATTCAAGGATCATTTAAGATTCAAGTCAAGAGAAGTTAAGATCAAAGTCAAGAGTCAAGTTAAGATAAGTTCTTAAAAGTTTTTCAAAAGTCTTTTTTTTTCAAATGTTTAACTTTGTTTTAAAACTTAAAGTTCAAGTTGAGTAAAGAGTAAAGAGTAAAGCTTTAAGTTCATTTCTTCAAAAGTATATGGGGACAATGTATTCTCAAAGGGTTTAAAATGTTCACATTCAAACAAGAAAGGAAAATCTTGATTTCCAAAGAGCCTTTCAGCTAGTTTTCAGAAAAGAGTAAATGCTTTCATAATTAAGCAAGAGGGGAAACTTTGATTTCCAAGATAGCCTTTGAGCTAAGTTTTGAGCAATTATCTCAAATCACAAAAAAAATTATGTTTTAAACATAAAGAGCTAGTATATTTTGGGAGTAGTATTAAGCACCGATATGGGAAAAAGTTCATACAACTACCAGTCCCCATAAACCATGTAGTCATCATGGGTAGAAATGGGTCATACTTTTTAGATGAATCCTTTTCTCATAGACTAGTGGATCCACTTAGTAATTCAGGTCCTATACCTTGGGCAGGGTATAGGATGCGCTGGAAGCGTGAGGGAGATCGATGTATAATCACAATAGCTCTTATGTGATGGTTGTCAGTTAGAGAAACTCCCACAACATTATTTTGTATCTTTATATACATCAAATATATTTGTATTTTTCATATACAAGTAGAGTTCATATTGTATCTTTGCATACATACAGAGTTGTTATTGTATTTCTAAATACATAGAGTTGACATCATGTTTTTAAACAGTTTTTCCTTATATTACACTTTCTTTTAAATTTCTTTATATTGAAATGAGTCCAGTTATGTTGAGTTAAGTTGAGCCAGGTAAGTTTCTTCAGATTCTCTTTCAAGCCTGTGTTGTTTTAGCATTCCAACTCGCATACTCGTACATTTAATGTACTAATGCCAGTTGGCCTGCATCATCTTATGATGCAGACACTGGTAACTAGGATCAACATCCATTGCATCGTTGATCCAGTGAGCAGTTCAGAGTTTGTTGGTGAGCCTCCTTGCATTCCGAATGACTCATGTTATTGTTTTCAGTTTTATTATTAGTTCATTAGGATGTCGTGAGACTGTCCCGACATCCATCTCAGTTGTTTTAGAGGCTTCATAGATAGTCAGTCATATGTTACTTCATTCAT
This sequence comes from Solanum commersonii, assembly GCA_029007595.1. Taxonomy (NCBI): domain Eukaryota; kingdom Viridiplantae; phylum Streptophyta; class Magnoliopsida; order Solanales; family Solanaceae; genus Solanum; species Solanum commersonii. The sequence goes on from JAJTWQ010000221.1 coordinate 171,160, forward strand.
CATCATTTTTGTATTGACTTATGTTCGGATTTGAGTTGCCATTTTGGCTAAGTTAAATGTTTATTTTCAAAACATTAAGAGTTCAGTTTATGATAGTTAAGTTGTTTAGCATTTGAATTCCTTTTTTATTGCATATAGTCTTTCGCTGAGTAAGTAAGCCAAGCCAAGGGTTCACTTGGGGCCAACAATGGTTCTCGAGTGCCGGCCACGTCCAGGGTGTAGGCTCGGGTCGTGACACCAACCGATACGAATCACACACCAAAATCCCAAAAACAAGTATATCTTCAAGATCATACATTTATGTCATGATTTCATGGCAATCGTCATTCATCTATCTCATTTACAAAAAGTGTGATCAACATTGCAACATTCATATACATATACAAGTATCATAATGAAGCAAGAACAAGCATACATCACACAAACATAGAATCACAACCATCAGTTAGGAATTACTCCTCAATCCCTGTCACATATATAATAATTGACCATACTCAGCCCTATTTCATCATTAGGGTTTCTTATTAGGGTTTAATCACAATTCATCATAATTGCTCAACTCCATCACTTCAATTTATCGAATGTAATATACATTCATAAATCTAGTTCCACTCCTGATTTCATATCCTTATTCTTGACCCAATTCTATCCATGATAGCATTAATTCACCAATTCCTCCTCACAAAGCATACACCCACATACTTTGAATTCTAGGGATTATTCATGGAGATTACTCAGTGCACGAAGGTATACACACAACCTTACCATCGATTTACATATTTTACGTAGTAAGCACAAATTTATAACTAATCAATTGTAAAAACCTAGCCTACCTGGGTGCCAAGCAGTTGTACGGAGTTTTTGGCTTCGATTTTGGTTTTTCAAGCTTCCCGACGGTGGATTGGCCAAGAATCCACAAGATTTCACCATCCTCACGCTAGAAATCTCCTTCTCCTCCCTTTCCAAGATTAGAGTAGCTTTTATGGGGTTTCTAGGGTGTTTTACGACTTATTTAGATATTTTAGGAAGATGGAGAAAATAGGATTTCTCGTAAATTATGTTATGCCTCACAGATCCTGCCCTGGCGCCAACTTACCCCACTGTGGCACCGCCGCCCTTGCAGCAACTGGCCTACTCTAGCAGGACAGTGGCCCAGATTTTTCCCAGATTTCTGTCTCTCCTAATTAACGACGGTTCGGATCGTTACAATAGATACCAATTTACCCACCATTCGTCCCCGAACGACCAGTGCACGGAACATCACATGCCCCATTTCAACTTATTCTTAAATTAAATGATTGGTCCACTACGGAACCACGACAAATGGCGACCTTTCACTTAATTAACACCCGAAAGGATACTGTACCCCATCGACTGGAGGAACAAATGAAACCCACACGAAGAACTTAATGTATTAAATTTACACAGCCTGGCTCGCCAGGGCGGTAGCCCTCCCACTAAGGCAGGGCTGTTGTGGCGAGATATCTCCCGCTGAGGTGGGAGATCGAAAACAGTAAAGGCGGAATGAGGAACGAATTTTCCTCATTTCTCCCTTTTTCCCTTACTCAACTCTCCCAAATCCTCTCTAACCACTCGGTCCGAACGTCGAATATAAGGTAAGCTTCTCATCCTTACACTCTTTACTTCTGTAGCTATCTACGTACGCTTGCATGCTACTAACTGATCGAATTAAAGATGGTTTTCTGGATAGTTTTTCGAATTTGAACTAGGTTTCTAGATTGATATAATAAAGAAGCATTGGCACTTCCCTTACGTCCCTAACATTCCCACAATGTCCTGAGCATAAGGATTTCATAAAAATACGGGTAAATCGATACAAAAATGGGTGGGGGAAGTTGAAGGGTCTCTTGGTGTAAAACTCCGATTTAGGCCTCTTATCAGAGTTATTTTGCATAAATGATTACTTATTTAGGTTCTAGGATAGTTATAATACTTTGATCTGCTGAAATTCTACTGAAATGGGGGTTTTGGGACGAAGAGACGCCATTATCACGTCTAAAGTTTGGCCTTCATCCCACTATGGCAACCTCCATAACCCCGCCAAAGCGGGATTATGGTTGTTGTAGAGGGATAAAGCCAACAGTGGCCAGTCCCTTAGCACCAAAAATTTTCCTTTCCTTAAATTTTAGTCTTACACTGACTATCTATCGAAAATCTAATTCATATTTCACTTATTGCAGGCTTTCTAAATGGCAGGACAAAATGACGAACACTTACCTTTCATCCGGTTTCCCGATGCTGCAAGTTGGGAATTACATCATATCACCGTAACATGGAGTTTTGTTGCGAGAGAGGTTTTGTTCTGCACAAGCTAGAGGAGAAGGAGCCTGCCTTCTATGCTTGTTTGGTAGAGTTTGGGTAGATCCCGCTGACTGAGGCTCCCCCAGATGCACATTCCACTTGGGTGAGGGAGTTTTATGCCATCCTCCCCACCTTCCGCTGGGATGACTCCTACCCTGTCATTTGTGTTCCGGGAGTCGACATCCCTTTGAATGCCACCTTTATTAATGAAGCGTTATAGGTGCCAGAGGTCCCGAATGAGTACGAGGATAGGCTAAGGGAGATGGATCTGGAGTGGCTAAGAGACACTCTTGTCGAGCCTATGCGCCGAGATCAAGTTCACTGGGCTACTACCGAGGGTATTACTAGCACAGATTGGTCACCCAATGCTAAGAGGTGGCTACACTTAGTGACTGGGAGGATTCGCTTGTCAAGCAACCGTACCGCCGTGACCTATCCCCGCGCATTGGTGGTGTTGTGCGCCATACAGGGCATCCGGCTAAATGTGGGGGCATAAATTATTTTAGAGTGGAAGATGTTCTATCGAGGTAACAATAAGGCTTTCTTTCTTCCCAGTCTTATCACTGCCTTGTACAATCGGGCGGAGTGCCACTATTCGATGCTACGAGGTACTTCCTATGGATCCCCCCTTCCCCATATTTTGGTTAGGACAGGTTCTACTTCTCGGAGCAAAAGGAGGAGGACTTGCAGGACTAGCCGCGATAAGGCGGCTGCTAATTCGGACGACGAGGCATGGCTTGAGAAGGATTTGGCAGCCGTTAGGGAGAGATTGGGGTGTGCTTATGCTGACTTCACTCAGCACTACCCTAGAGGTAGAGATGCTCCTTCGCCAGCTACACCAGGAGAGGAGGAGGGGTTTGGAGAGGGATAGTCTAATGGATCAGATGTGGAGGACCATTAAGGCCATCTTTACTTGTGTGGCCCTCGGCAAGAAAATTCCCCAACTCGAGCCACAGTACTACAAGGAGTTCTCTATGCTGAATGAGGCTTGGTCTGGCGTGGTACCCCTAGAGGACCTTGACTCCGACGTGGAAACCACCCAGTCTGAGGGTTCTTGATCTGACTTGTTAGTTCGCCCTTTTTGGCTTATAATTTAGGAAAGACCTTGTTTTTATCTTTTGACTCTCTTATGATTTTGGTAGCACATGGATGCTTGATTTGCTGTCTGATACAGCCTTTTATTTTATCTTACGGTTTTAATAATCTACTACTTTTGTTGTTCAACACTAATAGGCTGGTAGGGGTTAATTCGGATACCATTCGAGGTCTGAAATTGTGGTTAGAAAAAATAGGGGAACAGGCTGAGGTTTTGCCGGCCTCATCCCCGCTCCGGCGGCATCGCCCTGGCGGGAATAATCCTGCCCAGCGGCCTACACGGAACCTGAACCTCTGCTAAGATTTTTCTGGGGTTTTCTACCTTTTCTAAATTTTGCCAAGGTTCCCAGCTCTACTTAGCATGTATAGAATAATTTTCATAACTAGGATAGTCGTGGCCTACCCTCCAGTCAATCCCACGATACGCAAGCTAAATCATTCTCGTTGATTCAGCACCACCACTCACACATCCACAAAATACACCACAACATTACAACTCGCATAATTTACATATTGAACATAATCAGTTTCAGTCACACATTTATAGTACACGGAATCACATCATCACGTTCAACAAGTTCAACTTTACATTCACAGTTAATTCCATCGACAAGAAGAACGCATTCACTGATTCCAAGACACAACGCACAAACAATTTCAAATTATTAGTTAATTTTTTCCATAGATGACCATTACTAGTCATCTATATCTTTTACAGCCCCTAGGGCTAGATACCAATTGGAACCTTCCCAGTTCCAATTAACTTGTTGGTGTCCCTTCAGTCGTATCAACGACATCTAGGTCACTTCGTTGAGATACCAACTAGAATCATGAGATACCAATTAGACTCAACTCATACCACAAGCGCACTCACACGAAAGGAGAGAATAAGTGGAATAACTTCCTAGAATGTTTTCTAGCCTCTTGTGGATTAGATGTGGACGTCAACATACCAATCCACAGGAGTCTAGTCCACATTTTTCTTTTGTACTGGGAGACCAGTAACCCAGGCTCTAATACCAATTTGTCACGACCCAAACTATTGGGTCGTGCGGGCACCTACATACTATCACCTAAGTAGGAGAACCCTTTTACACCAATAATTAAACATGCGGCAATTTAATAAAAATGAAGGAAATATACTAAAGAAATTTCATAAGTAAGAAATTTTAACCCAACTTTAGTTATGACTAACAAAACAATTTAACACCCCCAGGGATCTAGTCTAAACATGTACAAGAGCTACTAAGAGTACAACTGGACAAATAAATAAAGACACAGCTTCCACCATGCAGAAGGAAAGATAGAAGCCGTTGGACAATCCATTCATCTTCACCTAAAGAAACGTCACCAAACCTGCCTCCAAACTATGTCAAAAGACATAGCAAGAGTAGTATCAGTACAAAACACGCGTACTGGTAGGCATCATCGGTCAACCCGACGCCCACCGCATAACATAAGAAACCAACTAGTAAGATCATGAAATAAACCACTCGCTTCTCCACTTTTACTCTCTCTTGGAAACACCTCCAATATGCACTAACACCCTGAGTACTTTTTCAATCAATCCCACTTACTGGATTCTTGATCATAGCTTAACCATTCTAAACACATAAGAAAGTTCCCAAGTACAACCACCGCCAAATCAACTAACCGTACACGTCCTACCTTACTTCCTTGTCACATTACCAACCATAGTCACATAATACAATGATTTGAGCTTTCTTAACACTAACCCAATCTCTTTCCCCCAAGGTGAAATCCACCTAAGCATTTTCCATCACATTTACTATCTCTACTCTCGCCATTACTACCCACGAACAACAAACTATAAATCGTCATAACACATGTCCACTAAGTACAACATATACAAACCAATATAACACTATACTCGCAAGTGTATATCAAGCATATAAAATATCATCTACAAGCACACGAACAACTCACATTTTACATCACATCATTGGTCCTCTCATGGAACCCAAACCCAACATCGTTAGTCTATCGGAACGTGGCAATCGATCCAAGTTAGGGTGCCAGAACATGGCAACCGATCGCAGGGTTATGCTAAAATGTGGCAATTGATCCCATATTTATGCTGGAACGTGGCAATTCGATCCAAGTTAGTTATACCGAAACGTGGCAACCGATCCCAATCACACACCACAATCACAAATACAAGTATATCTTCAAGATAATACATTTAAGTCATGATATCATGGCAATCATCATTCATCCATCTCATTTACAACAAGTGTGATCAACATTGCAGCATTCATATACATATACAAGTATCATAATGAAGCAAGAACAAGCATACATCACACAAACATAGAATCACAACCATCACTTAGGAATTACTCCTCAATCCCTATGAAATATATAATAATTGACCATACTCTACCCTAGTTCATCATTAGGGTTTTTATTAGGGTTTAATCACAATTCATCATAATTCCTCAATTTCATCACTTCAGTTTATCGGATGTGGCATACATTTATAAATCTAGTTCCACTACTGATTTCATATCCATATTCTTGACCCAAATCTATCCATGATAGCAATTCTTGGGTTCCTAACAATTCACCAATTTCTCCTCACAAGGCTTACATCCACATACTTTGAATTCTAGGGATTATTCATGTAGATTACTTGGTGCATGAAGGTCTACACACAACCCTACCATTAATTTACATATATTACATAGTAAGCACAGATTTATAATTACTCAATTATAAAAACATAGCCTACCTAGGCGCCAAGCAGTTGTACGGAGTTTTTGGCTTCGATTCCGGTGTTTCGAGCTTCGCGATGGTGGATTTGGCCAATAATCTGCAAGATTTCACCATTCTCACGCTAGAAATCTCCCTCTCCTCCCTTCTCAAGCTTAGAGCAGCTTTTCTGGGGTTTCTAGGGTGTTTTACGACTAATTTAGATATTTTAGGAAGATGGAGAAAATAGAATTTCTCGTAAATTACGTTCTGCCTCGCTGATCCCCCTGCCCTGGCACCAGCATACCATGTTGTCGCGCCTCCGCCCTAGCGGTACCTGGCCCGCTCTGGCGGGACAATATCCCAGATTTTTCCTAGAATTCTGTCTCTCTTAATTAACGACAGTTCGGGTCGTTAAACCTACATGCAACACAAATTTAAGAATAGTTTTATTTAGTTGAACATATATTTGGAAACCAAAAGTCTTTTTAAGATAATTATATAAGAAAAGTTTAGTTAGAGTCATTATCATATTTTGATTTATATATAAAATAACTACAAAAACTACCTGCATTGACTATTTCATCAACCCTCGTGTCAACTCTACGGTTCAAGATTGATTGCTCTACATCAATCTGAATAAAGCAACTGTCATACTTATATTTGAACATGAACACAGGGTCTTCCACAAGTTTTTCAATATACGAATTTGACCCTCCAAAAATAATTGGAACACATTGAATCTTCAAAAAAATTCTATGTAGATGATAGACTTCAAATAGAAATCTTTGGCCGTGAAGTCAGAATCTGGCTCAATTTCACCTAAAAATTTGTGAAACAAAATAGCTGTCAATTAATATACACATTAAAATAAATGAATCACAAAAAAGGTCTTTTTCGAATATGTAAACCTAGCAAATAGTGTTGTACACCTTGTTTCTCAGTGTATGTGATATTGTTGGTCACGATTTCAAGTCCCTTATATACTTGCATTTTTCCGAGGTCATTATTTCTCCTCGAAAATGGGTGGCAAGGTCAACAGAGAGACGATATTTTCCCGTTCCAGTTGCTCCCATTATGAACACCACTTTCTTATTGTTGAACTTGTTGTTGGTGTTGATGAAAGTATTCATTTTAGCTACACATAAAATAAAATCATAAGAACAATTAGTTTAAAATAGTAAATAATCTCATGAAAACCACTCATATATTTAAAAAATCTTATAAATATAAATTTAATAAGTAGAAACCTTGCTTCAGATGTAATAAACTATGTAAAAAAAGAAAAATTCTTGATGGTGGTTATGTAAGAGATTGCATTGAGCATTTATAGTAAAATGTATTTATGGACTAATTAATTGGCATACCATATTCAGAAATACTAATATCTTTTAGGATAAGATCAATGACTTTAGAAAAATGTATAAATATGTCATCAGGAATTTTGGTAATGACAAGTAAATAATATTAGGATAAAGTTATCAAATGTACATTGTTTGGAGATCGCATATAACTGGACATTTATAGTAAAAATGTGATTATGAACTTATGAATTGTTATATACCAAATTTAAAAAAAAAATCATATCTTTTAGGATAAGAATAATTCTTGAAAAAAACCTACATATACGTTAGCTTGAATTTGGGTGATTAGGCTTAAATAATTTTAGGATGAAGTTTCTAGATGCACATTGTTATGAGATCACATACAAGATTGACGAAAATATGGATTTCAAAAGGATTGTAAAAAGAACTCAATAATATTTCTCAAGGAATACATTCAACTGATAATGTGTCAATTCATACACTATTTAACAATACGTCATAAGTGTTAAGTCTAATTCAATTAGAAGGGAAGGAACAATTATCGATAACTATTTCAATTACAATTATTTATATTTACTTGTGCAGCATGTAATAATAGATAAATATTTTATGGAATGAAGCTACCATCATCATGATGGAATTAGGTAGAATATATTTCCTTAAATGATCCTTACCGATAGATTGCAAATTTATCATTTTCTCTTCTTTGTCTATGTAACAATTTGAAATTTGGAGTGAAGAATTTTATTCTTTCAAATTTTTTAAGGTTAGAATCTTCCCAAACATTTATAGTCATTTATTTTTTTACTATATTAACTTGACATTAAGAATGATCTCATGTAGTCGTGTAAGTACGTATTTATATAAATATATATTAAATATCAAAGACTTGGACTTGGACTTGGCGTTTGGGCTTATATCGGACCTTAAAATACATATTTTTATAAAGCTTAAATATTTTCTATATAAATAACAATATTTTTTACAGACAAGAATAGTATATATATATATATATATATATATATATATATATATATATGTAGCTTTATACAAACTGTACAAAATAGGTCAAAAATAAAGTGACCAAGAGACAAAATAACACAAGATATGATAGAGATAATGATAGTTTATGTACACTCAATAATAATATTGTGATTATCATTTTTGAGAAATCTTTTCATAATATCTAGGTATGGTTGCAAAACAGTATTCCTCCATGCTTCGTCAACAACTTCTTTTCTATCTTCTTTGAAAACGTCAGTAGCAATAATATGATGCACTGACCACATTTTCTCATTTATTAATTGTTGAATCTTGTCAAGTTGGTTACCAATTAATATACGAGTATTATGCTTGATACTTGAAATTGAAGCTTGAAGAATTACCTTCTTTGATTCATCATTTTCGTCTATAATTTTTTCTTTCCTTTAATATCTGGCCATTACAGGGACACCAATGGATTGTCGGATTCCTTTGGTGTAATATGCATCTAGAATGAAAATTTGTCTCACCTCATCCACCATCCATGCATGCAACATAAATTTAAGAATAGTTTTATTTAGTTGAACATATATTTCAAAACCAAAAGTATTATTAAGAAAACTATCTAAGAAAAGTTTTAGTTAGAGTCATTATTAGTTTTTAATTCAATTATAAAATAATTACAAAACTACCTGCATTGACTATTTCATCAACCCTCATGCCAACTCTACAGTTAAAGACTGATTGCTCTACATCAATCCAAATAAAGACTGTCATACTTATATTTGAACATGAACACAAGGTCTTCCAGAAGTTTTTCAAAATACAAATTTGACTCTCCAACAATAATTGGAATACATTGAGTCTTCAAACAATTTTCTATGTAGACAATGGACTTCATACAGAAATCTTGGACCGTGAAGTCGCAATCTGGCTCAATTTCACCTATAAAATTATGAAACAAAACAACTGTCAATTAATATTCACATTAAAATAAATGAATCACAAAAAATATATTTTTTGAATATGTATACATAGCAAATAGTGTCGGACACCTTGTTTCTCAGCACGTGTGATCTTGTTGGTCACGATTTCAAGTCCCTTATATACTTGCTTTTTGTCCGAGTAGATTATTTCTCCTCGAAAATGGTTGGCAAGGTCAACAGAGAGACGAAACATTCTCACTCCTGTTGCTCCCATTATGAACACCACTTTCTTCTTGTTGAACTTCTTGTTGTTGTTGATGAAAGTATTCATTTTAGATACACATAAAATAACATCATAATATTAATTAGTTTAAAATAGTAAATAATCTCATGAAAACAACTCATGCATACACTCATACGTTAAAAAATCTTTTAAATATAAAGTTAATAAGTAGAAACCTTGCTTGAGATGTAATTAACTATGCAAAAAAGTAAATTTTTCTTGATGGGGGTTATGAAAAAGATTACATTGAGCATTTATAGTAAAATATATTTGTGGACTTATTAATTGGCATACCATATTCAGAAATACTGATATCTTTTAGTATAAGATCAATGACTTTTGAAAAATGTATAGATATATGTCAATTGGAATTTTAGTAATGACAAGTAAATAATTTTAGGATAAAGTTATCAAATGTACATTGTTTGGAGATCGCATATAACTGGGCATTTTATAGTTCAAATGTGATTATGAACTTATGAATTGGTATATACCAAATTTTAAATAAAAATCATATATTTTAGGATAAGAATAATTCTTGAAAAAAACCTACAGATACGTCAGCTTGAATTTGGGTGATATTTAGGATGAAGTTTCTAGATGCACGTTGTTATGAGATCACATACAAGATGGACGAAAATATGGATTTCAAAAGGATTGTAAAAAGAACTCAATAATATTACTCAAGGAATACATTCAAGTGATAATGCGTCAATTCATACACTATTTAACAACACGTTATAAGTTCTAAGTCTAATTCAATTAGAAGGGAAGGAACAATTATCGATAACTATTTCGATTACAATTATTTATATTTACGTGTGCAGCATGCAATAATAGATAAATGTTTAATTGAATGAAGCTTCCATCATCATGATTGAATTAGGTAGAATATATTTTCTTAAATGATCCTTACCGATAGATTGCAAATTTATTATTTTCTCTTATTTGTCTAAGTAACAATTTTAAATTTGGAGTTAAGAATTTTATTCTTTAAAATTCTTTAAGGTTAGAATCTTCACAAACATTTCTAGTCATTTATTTTTTCACTCTATTACCTTGACATTAAGAATGAACTCATGTAATTGTGTAAATATGTATTTATTTTAATATATATTAAATATCAAAGACTTGGACTTGGACTTGGACTAGGACTTGGCGCTTGTGCTTGGATCGGACCTTAAAATAGATATTTTTATAAAGCTTAAATATTTGCTCTTTAAATAACAATGTTTTTACAGACAAGAATACTATATATATATCTGTAGTTCGATACAAACTGTACAAAATAGGTCAAAAATTAAAGTGACCAAGAGACAAAATACCACAAGATAGAGATAATGATAGTTTATGTTAATAATATTGTGATCATCATTTTTGAGAAATCTTTTCACGATATATAGGCATGGTTGCAAAACAGTATTCCTCCATGCTTCATCAACAGCTTCTCTTTTTATCTTTTTAAAAACGTCAGTAGCAATAATATAATGCACAGGCCACATTTTCTCATTTATTAATCGTTGAATATTGTCAAGTTGGTTACAAATTAATATACGAGTATTACGCTTGATACTTGAAATTGAAGCTTGAAGAATCATCTTCTTTAATTCATCATCTTCGTCTATATATTTTTCTTCCCTTAAATATCTGGCCATTTCAGGGACACCAATGGACCGTAGGATTCCTTTGGTGTAATCTGCATCTGGAATGAAAATTTGTCGCACCTCATTCACTAGCCCTACATGCAACATAAATTTAAGAATAGTTTTATTTAGTTGAACATATATTTGAAAACCAAAAGTATTATTAAGAAAACTATATAAGAAAAGTTTTAGTTAGAGTCATTATTATATTTTGATTCATATATAAAATAACTACAAAAACTACCTGCATTGACCATTTCATCAACCGTCTTGTCAACTCTACGGTTCAAGACTTATTGCTCTACATCAATCCAAATAAAGAAATTGTCACAGTTATATTTGAACATGAACACAAGATCTTCCACAAGTTTTTCAATATACGAATTTGACCCTCCAACAATAATTAGAAAACATTGAGTCTTCAAAAAAAAATTACATGTACAAAATGGACTTCAGACAAAATCTTCGGCCGTAAAGTTGGAATTTTGCTCAATTTCACCTACAAAATTTTGAAACAAAATAACTGTCAATTAATATTCACATTAAAATAAAGGAATGACAAAAAAATATCTTTTTCAAATATGTATACCTAGGAAATAGTGTCATACACATTGTTTCTCAGCGTGTGTCATCTTGTTGGTCACGATATCAAGTCCCTTATATACTTGTATTTTGTCCAAGTTAATTATTTCTCCTCGAAAATGGGTGGTAAGGTCAACAGAGAGACGAAATTTTCCCGTTCCTATTGCTCCCATTATGAACACCACTTTCTTCTTGTTGAACTTGTTGTTGTTGTTGATGAAAGTATTCATTTTAGCTACACATAAAGTAAAATTATAATAATAATTAGTTTAAAATAGTAAATAATCTCATGAAAACCACTCATGTATACACTCATACATTAAAAATCTTATAAATATAAAGTTAATAAGTAGAAACCTTGCTTGAGATGTAATAAACTATGTAAAAGAATATATTTTTCTTGATGGTGGTTATGAAAGAGATTGCATTGAGCATTTATAGTAAAATGTATTTGTGGACTTATTAATTATCATACCATATTCAGAAATATTGATATCTTTTAGGATAAGATCAATGACTTTTGAAAACTGTATAGATATGTCAACTGGAATTTTGGTAATGACAAGTAAATAATTTTAGAATAAAGTTATCAAATGTACATTGTTTGGAGATCGCATATAACTGGGCATTTATAGTAAAAATGTGATTATGAACTTATGAATTGGTATATACCAAATTTTCAAAAAAAAAATCATATCTTTTAGGATAAGAATAATTATTGAAAAAAACCTACAGATACGTCAGCTTGAATTTGGGTGATTAGGCTTAAATAAATTTAGGATGAAGTTTCTAGATGCACATTGTTATGAGATCACATACAACATTGACGAAAATATGGATTTCAAAAGGATTGTAAAAAGAACTCAGTAATATTTCTGAAGGAATACACTCAAGTGATAATGTGTCAATTCATACACTATTTAACAACACGTCATAAGTGCTAACTCTAATTCAATTAGAAGGGAAGGAACAATTATCGATAACTATTTCAATTACAATTATTTATATTTACTTGTGCAGCATGTAATAATAGATAAATGTTTTATTGAATGAAGCTTACATCATCGTGATTGAATTAGGTAGAATATATTTTCTTAAATGATCCTTACCAATAGATTGCAAATTTATTATTTTCTCTTCTTTGTCTATGTAACAATTTTAAATTTGGAGTTAAGAATTTTATTCTTTAAAATTTTTTAAGGTTAGAATCTTCCCAAACATCTATAGTTATTTATTTTTTCACTATATTACCTTGACATTAAGAATGATCTCATGTAATTGTGTAAGTACGTATTTGTATTAATATATACTAAATATCAAAGACTTGGACTTGAACTTGGGGATTGGGCTTGGATCGGACCTTAAAATAAATATTTTTATAAAACTTAAATATTTTCTCTATAAATATCAATGTTTAGTATATGAAAATCAAGATTCTTTCGAATGACAAATTTCAGTAATGTCCGCACTTATTCAGAACATGAAAGATCTTGTGCAAAAAAAATGTCATCACAACATTTGTTTTCGATTTTCTTCAAGACAATCTGAATGATTCTAGAATTGTTTACGTGCCAATAGAAATACAAAGAGAATTCAAAATAAGACATGGTATAAACGTGCATGACCAAAGAAAAAACACAAATGAATTGTTGAGAGCCAAGTTAAAAGATTCACACGCATAATTTACCACATACATTGTAAAAACACTCAAATTCAGGAACAATTTCAAGGCTAGACACCGAAGAAGATGACTCTTTCTAATATCGTTTCATAGCATTAAATACAACAACTCAAGGGTGGATTTATTACAAATCTACATTAGTGGTGAATGGTACCTTTCTAAAAGCAATATATAGAGATACTATATTTATAACTACAACACAAAATAGAAAAGGTAACAAATGTTCACATCTTCAGTTTACTATTTTCTCACTCTATGATACCTTCAAAGTTACCTTCAGAGTATATATATGACAAAGTATCATAATATATTGACTTACTTATTTTTCCTCCAAATATATTTGCTTCACATAAAACAAATTATACATATTACTTGTAATATTACTTATTCGAAAAATGATGCATCTTGAAAATGGTCCTTTGAATATTAAAAGAAACATATTCACAAAGGAATGGCATGTGCATTGACAGTATAGTTGAAGCAGCTGCAGCTATATATTCAATAGTTCTAAATTGTATTTGTATATTTCATCTGTGGGACAACGTAAAGGATAAATTCAAAAAAATACAAAAGATATCAAAGAAATATACAACACATTGTCAAGATCATACACTTTTTAAGAATTTAACAGTCTTATGAAAAAATTAGATGTTGATTCTAGAATAAAATCTTACTTGAAAAATGTTGGATATCGCTATGGGCTCGATCACGTTGTTGGATCAGTAAATGCAACAAATAAGTATGCAAGAGAGTTTCCAGTTATAATCTATTAGATTTTATGACAAACATGATACAAAAATGAAATTACACAAATGATAATTGTAATGACCCTCCAGGTCATTTTTAAATTAAAGAATTCATTTCATCGTTTAGAGCGTTCCTGTAGCGACCCCAAGTCATTTATGACTTGCTGGCACTGACTGTTCGGTCGCCCGGTCGTTCGCTGGGTTTTAGGCCCGTTCTCCCGTTTTGGAGATTTTTATAACTTGAAAAGTTGACTTTGGTCAACCTTCTTGGAAGACATGCTCGAGATGAAAATTCGGGCAGCTAGGTTAGCTTCGGAAGATCGATTTTGGTCTGGAACGACCCTTTGTTCACTTCGCGAGACTTTAGATAGCGGTTGTGGAATCGCTCAAAATGATCTTGGGGGTGGGACCCACTTTTCGTCGATGCGAGCTCCAAATGGAAATTTCGCCTTCACCGTTGAGTCCGAAATATCATTTCCAATCAGATTTCATATAAGGTTTGTATTTTTCCGACTCCGAACGAGTCCGAAACATCGAAATTTAAGTTTGAAGGGTTGTAGAATTTTTGACGCGGCGGTGACGTGGCAGATCCACGTGACGACACGTGGCAGGGGAGTGAAATCTGGAAATTTCCAGATTTTAAAAACGAATTTTGTCCACATTTTTCATCCAACTTCAACTTGAGATTAATCCTTCATTTTGAGTCCAAATTAAGTGATTCAAAAGGCAAACTTCAAGAGAATTTCGAGGGGAATCTAGCGGTGATCTCGGAAACGCGAGGGAGGCTTCGTTTGAGGTAAGAAATCAATTTTAGCCACTGCCAGTGTGATTTCCGGATGGTTTTGTTATTGAATTTTGAAATGTGAGATCTTGATCATCGTAAGTCCGTTTTAAGTCATTCTTGGGGCTAACTTGTAGATTTTTTCGCAAGGATCGTCGTGGTATAATCTGTTTGGGTTGAAAGGGTCTCGTTTTTCCGAAAATTGGTGATCAAGGGGCTGCCCTTTTATTTATTGTGGCTGATTTGCGGTGTTGTAGGCATCTGTTTGTGCTAAAATTTTGGGGTATTAGTTTAGTAAGGTAGTTGGGACGTTTCCACGGATTCGATTTTGAGATTCTAAGTGTGGGCCCCACAATCCCGTTTTAGACCCGATTTTGGGTCCGTCTCAGAAAAAATATAATTTTAGTGTCAATATATTCGTAATGACGAGGTGATTAACCTTTTGTTAGCGGGGAAGCATTTGGAGACCGTTCGGAGAGGAAAAGATCCGGCACCGTGAGTTGGAGCACGCGTGATCGGCTTCCCGGGTAGGCTATGGTTTTCTCTCGTGAGATTGAGCATGTTGAGGCATTTGTTTATTGATTTGCTTGAGTATGGAGGGGTTCGGGTGTCGAGCATGCTAAATTTCTATAATTCCGCCTTAGACCTTATTTCGGGAAAGTGTTGGGTTATGACAAAGATGTCTCTTGATATTATTGAATATCCATATCTCGGTGGTGTATATGATAATATTGAATTGAAGTATGTTTGGCCTTAGTCTAGGCTTAGACTTGTGTTGCCATAGACTTGCGAGATTTCGGATGTCGTTGGGCGTAGAACTTTTCCGACGTCGTTTCGAACGGTCGGCTCCTTGTAGATCGATATAGCGGACTTGAGTCTGATAGTCGGTAACTCAGCTTATGACCTTGTACCCATAATGCCCTGTTTTTCTATCGGCTACAAATACCCGGTTAAAGTCCGTGGTCTAGCTTACTCATTATTGGATACTTCCTCGGCGATTTGGGGTATATGAGGGTCGGACTAAAATGATTATTTATGGTAATCGGTGTGGTGATATTTTCCTGCGACGTATGGTTGGATATTGATTCTTAGCTACAGCACCCGGTTAAAGTCCGTGGTCTAGCTTACTCATTATTGGATACTTCCTCGGCAATTTGGGGTATATGAGGGTCGGACTAAAATGATTATTTATGGTAATCGGTGTGGTGATATTTTCCCCGCGACGTATGGTTGGATATTGATTCTTAGCTACAAAGACCCGGTTAAAGTCCGTGGTCTAGCTTACTCATTATTGGATACTTCCTCGCCGATTTGGGGTATATGAGGGTCGGACTAAAAGGATTATTTATAGTAATCGATTTGGTGATATTTCTGCGATGGATGGTTGGATATTGATTCTTAGCTACAAAGCACCCGGTTAAAATCCGTGGTCTAGCTTACTCATTTTTGGATACTTCCCCACCGAATTGGGGTATATGAGGATCGGTCTAAAAGGATTATTTATAGTAATCGATTTGGTGATATTTTCCGCGATGGATGGTTGGATATTGATTCTTAGCTACGGCACCCGGTTAGAGTCCGTGGTCCGACTTACTTATGTCCGAGCTTAGCTACGCATGACAGGTTAGAGTCCGTGGTCCACTTACCGTGATCTCGGTTTTAGCTACGGTGCAGGTTAGAGTCCGTGGTCCAGCGTTTACTTATGTCCGGGCTTAGCTACGGACCCGGTTAGAGTCCGTGGTCCGGCTTACTCCGTGATCCGGTTTTAGCTACGGTGCCGGTTAGAGTCCGTGGTCCAACTTTACTTATGTCCGGGCTTAGCTACGTGCCGGTTAGAGTCCGTGGTCCGGCTTACCCGTGATCCGGTTTTAGCTACGCACCCGGTTAGAGTCCGTGGTCCGGCTTACTTATGTCCGAGGCTTAGCTACGGTGCCGGTTAGAGTCCGTGGTCCGGCTTACCCGTGATCTCGGGTTTTAGCTGATGCAGGTTAGAGTCCGTGGTCCCGGCTTACTTATGTCCGAGGGCTTAGCTACTATGCCGATTAGAGTCCGTGGTCCAGCTTACATGTGATCCGGTTTTGGCTACGTGCCGGTTCGAGTCCGTGGTCCCGCCCCACCCGTGCCCGACCTTTGGCTACAAGACCCGGTTCGAGTCCGTGGTCCAGCCCATATAGGTTGACTCATTAGCTATAGTACCCAGGTTCGAGTCCGTGGTCCGGCTTGCACGTGGTGTATTCCCATTCCTCACTAAAGCTTCGAGTTTAGTCTCGATTACTCTCATCCGTAGGTTGAGGTTTTGGAGGTTGGAAAGATTCCGGTTAAAGTCCGGGACGTAATGAGATCTTGGAATATGATTGGGAATGGTTCAGTTAAAAGTCCGGAATTTGGTAATATTGTGATAGACCTTCTAGCTCCATTATTTTACTTTATCTGTCGATGCATCCGCCGGGCTTATGGGGGTCCGTGCGGTGGTTTCTTTTATTGTGCACGAGCGTACCGTCGGGTTTATGGAGCCCAGCGGAGTTAGTTAGATTACTTGTCTTTGTTGCCCCTGTTTATATTGTTATTTTCCTACTTTTGTTTAATTTCTACCCTCAGACCCATTACTTGTTGTTCTGGGTTACGGGTTGGCTTACCTGCTGGTGGGTTATAGTAGGTGCCATCATGACTTGATAAATCGGGTCGTGACAATAATTCTACATAATTTGAAAATATCGCATTAACAAATAAGTATGAAAATGATTCAAAGATTAAAGCACAGACAATTTGCATATACTGTAAAGCTTAATTATTGTTACAATTTCAATTAACTCTAAAAATAAATTGGATAAATACAAGTCAGCTTTTTTACTCAATTTGTTCTGTCAATAAGAGATGGTCAGATAAAACGCAATGCGTCCCTTCATTAAAAGATATACATGTCAAAAATTTCAAGTAGATAATTTTTCACGTGCACATGCAATGGCAATGTAAGTAACAAAATTCCACCTTGAGAAATACACATATTACTCGTATTACTATACAACCAGAAATTTTCAAACAAAACATATCATCATGTTCTACCCAATAAAAGCATATGTTCAATTTCTGACCATTCATCGCAGAAAGTACTAACACTAAATGTTAAAATCTCACTAAGAAGACGTAGAAAACAAAGAAAAAAAATGAGAATTTGAACCATATATTTTGTTAGAACAAAAATAACATGTAGTCTTTGTGTGGAGGGCGAACAAAGAACCTGTAAAAGAATTTCAAAGAAAAGTTGGATTACTACTTATTTTCTTTTAGCCAAATATATCAAAGATTTTGTTAGAATACTTCTAATATTTTTAACACATTCAAATTCAAAATGCAACATAATTTTAAAGCGTACAAACTACATAGTACTGCTCCAATATTTAACTAGTATTTAACAGATAAACAAAATAGAGTCGTAACCGCTTCTTTTCATAATCTTGTTTTTTCAACCTTTCAGGATTTTCAGACGCACTACATTCCTAAATCAACTACGTACTTTTTTCTATCATAACCCCACAGTAATTTGCAACATCTCGAGTGTATATCATAAATTCCACACTTATCAATAGCGGCTAAAGTTTAAAAAAGAAATCAGTTGGAGTTTTATTAAAGCTGAAACTCTGTAAGGAGGGGAACCAAGCTTGGGCTTGGGTGTCCCTTTTGTTTTTGTTTAGCTAAAAGACATGTGAATTGGGATGAAAGTTGGACTATGGGGGATAATTCAATTATTTTTGGTGTCAAATAAGTGTATTTTTCCCAATTTATAGTAGTTCACTTAATAAGTTAGATATTAACCATATATTTTGCAAAATAACCTTGGATGTTCTTGTAAAACTTTATTTATTAATATAAAATTTTGAGTAGTTTATTACAAAGTTTTGAAATATTTCAGTTACGTACCCTAAAAAGTCTTTCGGAACCTAAAGTTTAGCACCCTTAAGTCCCCCCTACTTTACTTGTGCCTCTTTACTTCATAAAAGAAAAAGACAACTTGTCTCTTAGGATTTAGAATTCAAAAACTTCTTTGTCATAAAGCCAAGCGTTGGCACAAACTTCTTTATCAATAATTAAAAAAAAATTGTTTCAATTTATTTGTTTAATTTTAATTTGAAACAAATTTTAAGGAAATAAAAACGACATGGCTTACATGCAAGTCTATCAATTGTACATCTTCATATGTATATGGTTCAAAACTATCATTTTGATGGCTTTCATGTGATTCAAGTTGGATCAATGTTTTGGATTTTGAGGATGAACTTATGATTAGTTAGACAAGAAGATTCTAAAATTGAGGTACTGTAACGACCAGAATCCGTCATTAGGGAAAAGGCAATGGGGAAGGAATTGGGCCAGAAAACGTTTGAGTAGTAACTTGAGAATTCCTAATCTAGTCCAAATTTGGACGAAATGTGAATCAGTGAGGTCTAGGGAAATATGGTGTTGAATGAGAGATCTAATTATGAATTTGATTACATGAGTGGATAGCTAAGACATTAAGGAAACTGTGTGACTTTATGGAATTGAATTCGGGCAAGTAGAACTCCTGAAACTGATCTTAGCGTGAACGGGTAATTTCTGAATGTCATGGGTTGAAGGTGTGTGGTGAAATGGGAGTTTGGAACTCTTAATTCGACTCAATGTTTCCGTGCAAGCCGCCAAGGTGGGATCATTCCCGCCAGGGCAGGGATGCTGTGGCGGATGGTGGTCGCCATAGTGGGCCAGTCTCAAATTAAGTCAAAAATAAACCCCAAAAACATCATTATTTTGCAAACTTTGTTCTTAAGAGTTACGAGCCGAACCAGGGTGACTTCTTGACGGTTTTTCATCATTCTTGAAGCTAAATGTAAGGTTTTCTCTCCCCGAATCCATTTTTTGATCCGTAGAATGTAAATTCATGGGTAATTATTGTTCGGGAAGGGTTTTGAAGCTGTTTGGATGGTGGGAAAAAGCCCTAGCTGCATATTAGGATCATGGGTTTGGCCTAGGGTTGATAGTGTTGATTGTAATTCGGGTAATTAGGTCTCGTTTATTAATCCTTGCATTAAATTGATTGTCTGTAGACCAAGAACAAGCGGAAAGAATCCAGAAAGGAAGAATCAAGTTTCTTAGGAGGGTTCAAGCTTTGTTCGAGGTTGGTGATGGTTTGATTTCATGTTTGTGTGATGTATGTGAGTAATTGCTTCATTGTAATGCATATATGTATGTGAATGTAGCACTATTGATCAAACCTAATGTAAATGAGTATGAATGAATGATTGTATACCATGAATCAACACTTGATTGTATGATTATGAGAATGTACATTATGTTTGTGATTGTGGTATGATGATTGGATCGGGTGTCACATTTCGACACACTAACTAGGATCGGGTGCCACGTTCTGGCGCATATATTGAATTGGGTGTCACGTTCCGACACACTAACTTGGATCGGGTGCCACATTCCCACGTATATAATTGCGATCGGGTACCATGTTCTAGTACACTAACAATTTGGGTATGGTACCATAAGAGGACCATTGAATTGTGTTGTGTATCTACTTGTGATGATTATGTTCATAGCTAATGGTGATTGATATTGGAAGACTATTTATTGCTCTAAAATGATAACCAATGTGTACATGTATTCTGTACATGTCATGTAATATGTTGTGACTGCTTATATAGTTTCGCTTACTGAAATAGCCGTGTGATCCTACCAGTACACTGTGGTTGTGTACTGATACTACATTTGCTCTTTCTTTGTTGAGTACAGGGCATCTTTAGGTGGCTATTGATAGACCTCAGCTAGGAGATGAGTGATTGAGACCAGATTCAAAGGTGAGCTAGTTATTCCATGGATTGTTCAGTTTTGTTTAGTACATTCTTTCGGACTCAGAAAGTTAAATAGGCTTGCTTATGCTAGTTCGGGGTTGTACCCCTTTTTCTTAGACTTGTTGCACTTTAGATGTTTTGGTACAATGACTTTCAGGTTCTAGGGGTTGTTCTTCCGTATTAGTTTGGTTAGTTTTATTTAAACCTTTGGAGTTTGTGGGAACTCTGTATAAATTCTACATTTAAACCTGCTTTCGTATCTTTAAATGTCTAGCTTTAGGGTTAGTTGGTTAGTAGTAATGGTTCTCCCACCGGAGGGTCAGTGTGGGTGCAAATCATGGCGGTTTGGGTCGTGAAAAAATTGGTTATAGAGCCTTAGGTTCGTTAATCTCATTGTACCAAAACAAGTCTAGTAGAGTCTTGTGGAACGGTACAGAAACGTCTGTACTTTTCTTTGAGGGGCTATAGGACTTTAGGAAAAACTCTTTCTTTCTACTCATTTCGTGCTATGACTTGAATCCAATTGGTATCTAGGTGATACAAATTGGTATCTGAATTCCTTCACTTTATGTCGTATCTGGTTAGTAATTGAGTTGTAAAGGTGGAAAAAACAACACCAATAATAGAAAATGTGTCCTTGGAAATAGGTATGTATCTCTGACTCACTGTGGGCCTGTAATGACCAGAGACAAACATGAGGTCTGTATTAGGTTCTCAAGGTTGAAACCTTCATTTTTCATGGGTACTGAATCTGAAGATTCTTAGGATTCCCTTGTTGACTGTCATGAGTTGCTTCATAAGATGAATATAGTTGAGAGGTTTGGGGTTGAGTTTGTGACATACCAGTTCAAGGGAGACACCAAAATGTGGTGGTGGTCTCATGTTGAGTGTCAACTAGTAAATGCACTACTCATGACTTGGGAAACATTTGATAGCTATTTGTATGGAGAAGTATATACCCTGAACTTTGAGGGATAGGAGGAGAGATGAGTTCCTGAATATGGAGCAACATAATGTATTTGTTGCAGCCTTTAAGGCAAAGGGTCGTGTTTTATCCAAATATGGTACTCCACTTTGTTTCAGTCTAAAAGAGAAAAGTTGTCGTGTTGTGAAGTGATTAAGGTCAGACTTACACATTCGAGCTTATAGGTGACAACATTCAAGAAGTTTTGTAAGGGACGATTGGATAACGAACACCATTACTTTGGAAAATGCATTGGTATTATTGTCACAATATGTATGAGTTGCTTAGTAAAGGATGAAATGATGTTACGACAATTGAAGTTAGAATCTCTACTGTGATTTCCTAGATTGAGTGTATACCAAAGAGGGTCATGATGCGACTACTACAATAGCAGCAATGCTTACTTGCCTAAGTTATTAAGTGTGTTACAATTGTGGAGAACCTGGGAATATGAGGAGGAAATCAGCAAGACCATGGAGGCCGGAGAAATAGTAATGCACATAGGAGAGCAGTGACTCCAGGCAAGGAGGTTACCCGTCAAGATGACAGGGATTAGTTTTATGCTTTTCCAGACAAAACTGAGGCTGGGGTGTCTGATGCAATGGTCACATGTGCTATTCTTGTGTGTGACCGAATGGCTACTGTCTTGTTTGATCCAGGTTCTACTTATTCGTATATGATAGTTCAATTTTCCTTGAGAATTGATGCGGTTTGTGATGTACTTGATGCCTCCATCCACGTTTCTACCCAGTTGGAGAATGTGTCATAGTCACCCGTGTGTATCGTGCTTGCCCTATCTTATTTATGGGTTTTCAAACTTGCATTGATTTGGTTATTTTAGATATGACTGACTTTGATATAATCTTAGGCATGACTTGATTGTCCCCTTATTATAATGTGTTAAATTGTAATACTAAATCTGTGACTTCAGAGATCCCCAGTGGGGAAAGGTTAGTGGGAAGGGGTGTACAAGCCTAAGCCAGCTAAGGTCATATCCTTCATTCAGGCTAGGAAACTGGTGGGGCAGGGATGTTAAGGTTGAGTTTCCCTCTATTGAATCTATTCATGTAGTGTCTGAGATTAAGGAAGTGTTTCCTACCAATTTGTCTGGTATGCCTCCGGATAGAGATACAGATTTCTGCATTGACTTGGAACAGGATACTCTCCCCATTTCCATCCCTCCTTATGGCATGGCTTCGGTAGAATTGAGAGAGCTTAAGGCTCAAATCCAAGAGCTTCTTGATAAAGGTTTCATCTGTCCTAGTGCTTCCTCGTGAGGTGCTCCTAGCTTGTTTATTAAGAAGAAGGATGGTAGTATGAGGACTGGTGATTTTATCTTAAACCATAAAGGAGTGGATTGATACCAGAATGACAAGCTTATGGATAAAGAAAGTCCCATTGAGTATACTTGGGTGAAGGAAATTGAAGAGTTTAGTAAGAAAGTGTGTATAAAATTGGGCTAGTCCTTTGAATTTGATGAGTATACCTGAGTTTGAGGTGTCATGTCGATGAAAAGTTGACTTCGTGGTGATAGTCAAGGTTGACTGAGCATAATGGTAATAAGAGTTTGTGATGGATTGTGATGGGATGCAACTATATAATAAGATTGTGGGTAAAGCAAATTTTGTATAGTAATTATGACTTGCGAGTATCTAAGGTTGAGGTTTTCTAATATTTGGTGAGTAACGTGGTTGTATGGAAAGTTTTAAGAGATGGTGGGACACCCCTCGAATTGAATTTAAAAGAGCTAGAGTCATAATGGAGAAAAAATATAGTGGGATGTAGTACAGCCTTTAGAGAGAGGCGAGAGCAAGAATATTTTATTTGATTGCAAAGGCTAAAGAGGTATCTTCAAAGGGGTAGATAATTGAGTTCAGAGACGTGTGAATTCAATTATTGTTATGGCTATGGTAATAGTGTCACGAATCCATCAAATTGGTTAAAAACTATTGGAAAAGACTTGAGGAAGGAGTGTACAAACATTAGCTCGAGTGTGATGATAAGTGCTTTGATTTTGTTTTTGAGTTTAGTAATGAGTACGATTGAATATTTAGTGAAGGATATTGTAACATCGATGGAGATGCGATCAATGATAAGCAAAGATCCATGAATTCATAAAAATCTTCAAGGTACAAGCTAATGTTGATAGATAAGGGATTGTGTTATATGATTGAATTTACAGTTTAGATTTTTCATTGTAAGTCTACATTTGTGGTGATATATTTTGTGAAGGTATGAATTGGCATTGTGAGAAACGATCAATTGTATCCGGTATTGAGCATTTGAAAGGACTTACACCTGGGTTGAGTTGAAAAAATTATTACTGTTGATTGTTAAGTATCTAAGAAACATTTTCAATTAAAAGAGTTGGTTTATAGTAAGGTAAATGATCGGAGTGTTCATGATGATTGTTAGTATTGAAAGTGTGGACTTGAGTGGAATGATGTGAAAAGTATGTGGAGTCAACTCAATGGAAAGAACTAGTATTGACTCTTTAGAGGAAAACCTTTAGTGTTATTTCGAAAAACTCTTATGTGACCATCTATTTCTTTTTGCACATGGTGGTGAGTAGGTTTCACTAGCCATGCTCAAGTGTATTTTCACTTTTGTGGGTGGATCCCTAGTGATGGATCAGGGGTACCAATCATGCAATGTTCTCTTGGTTGAGTGGAATGATTGGGAATATTTGGTTATTTCAGAGGACATATTTGGTGTTGTCTCGGAGTTGTGAAAGTATTTCAGTGGTTCCACATGTATCACCTTACTTTTGAGAATTTATAGAAGAGCTACCATGCGTATTTATGGTTGTCCGACAATCTTAATATTCATCTTGTCATCGAGGTCATGTAACGATCATGTGTGGTTGAATGTGGGGATCATTGGGTCCAATTCTATTGTTCTTAAGGGTAATCTATAATCACAATTGCTAAATCTTGCATTTCAATAGTGTTGTTAGGGGGCTTGTATGCTTGGACATATCCCTCGATGAGTATCTGATGTCTAAAGATCAATTTTTTATAACCTAAGCTCATGTGAATTTATGTTGTGGGATGGAAAAGTTGTTAAGAACTATAATTGTTTGGGTATTATGAGTGTGCATTGGTTGGTTCAGGTTCACTTCTAATTGTAGCAAGTATTGATTTGAAATTTTATCATGCTTAAGTGCTAAAGGAGTCATTCGGATGATTGTGTCAAGAACCTTGATAACATGTTGCAAACGTGTGTACGATCAACTTTGGTGGTTGTTGGGAATTGTTTTTGTTGTTAGTTAAGTTTACATACAACAATATTTATCACTCGAGGATTGAGATGACTTCATTTAGGCATTGTATGGGAGGATGTGTAGGTATTCAATTGGTTGGTTTGAGGTTGGAGATGTGAAACCCTTAGGGGGTAATGAGATTTGGTAAAAAGGATATGAGAGACAAGTATCCCCAATAATTCGACGATTCAGATACTACTCTACCCTTACTTTTCCTAGTTGATCACTCAGGGATGAGTGTTGGGTAAATTGGTATCTATTGTAACGACCTGATTCCGTCGTTAGGGAAAAGCCAATGGGGAAGGAATTGAAGCCAGAAAACTTTTGAGTAGTAACTTGAGAATTCCTAGCCTAGTCCAGATTTGGACGAAATCTGAAATAGTGAGGTCTAGGGAAATATGATATTGAATGAGAGATCTAATTATGAATTTGATTACATGAGTGGATAGCTAAGACGTTAAGGAAATTGTGTGACTTTACGGAATTGAATTCGGGCGAGTAGAACTCTTGAAACTGATCTTAGAATGAACAGGTAATTTCCAAGTGGCATGGGTTGAAGGTGTGTAGTTAAATGGGAGTTTGGAACTCTTAATTCGACTCATTGTTTCCGTGCAAGCTGCCAGGGTGGGATCATTCCCACCAGGGTGGGCCGTTGTGGCAGTATGGTGGTCGCCATAGCGGGCCAGTCGCAAATTAAGTTGGAAATAAACCCCAAAAAATGTCATTATTCTGCAAACTTCGTTCTTAAGAGTTAGGAGACGAACCAGGGTGACTTCTTGACGGTTTTTCACCATTCTTGAAGCTAAAGGTAAGGTTTTCTCTCCCCGAATCCATTTTTTGATCCGTAGAATGTAAATTCATGGGTAATTATTGTTGGAGGAGGATTTTGAAGTTGTTTAGATAGTGGTAAAAGCCCTAGCTGCATATTAGGATCTTGGGTTTGGTCTAGGCTTGATAGTGTTGATTGTAATCCGGGTAATTAAGCCTCGTTTATTTATCCTCGGGTTAAATTGATTATTTGTAGACCAAGAACAAGTGGAAAGAATTCGAAGAGGAAGAATCAAGTTTCTTAGGAGGGTTCAAGCTTTGTTCGAGGTAGGTGATGGTTTGATTTCATGTTTGTGTGATGTATGTGAGTAATTGCTTCATTGTAATGCATGTATGTATGTGAATGTAGCACTATTGATCAAACCTAATGTAAATGAATATGAATGAATGATTGTATGCCATGAATCAACACTTGATTGTATGATTATGAGAATGTACATTGTGTTTGTGATTATGGTATGATGATTGGATCGGGTGTCACATTTTGACACACTAACTGGGATCGGGTGACACGTTCCGGTGCATATATTGGATCTGGTGTCATGTTCCGACATACTAACTTGGATCTAGTGCCTCGTTTCGGCGCATATAATTGGGATCAGGTGCCACGTTTCGGTACACTAACAGTTTGGGTATGGATTCCATGAGAGGACCATTGAATTGGGTTCCATAAAAGGATCAGTGAATTGTGTTGTGTATCTACTTGTGGTAATTACATTCATATCTAATGGTGATTGCTATTGGAAGACTGTTTGCTTTTTCTAAAATGATAACCAATGTGTATATATATTTTGTACATGTCATGTTTACTATGTTGTGACTGCTTATATATGTTTCGCTTACTGGAATAGCCGTGTGATCCTACCTGTACACTGTGGTTGTGTAGTGATACTACATTTGCTCGTTCGTTGTTGACTACAGTGCAACTTCAGGCGGCTATTAATAGACCTCAGCTAGGAGATCAGTGATTGAGACCGTATTCAAGGGTGACCTAGTTCTTCCAGGCTGTCATGGATCCTTCAGTTTTGTTTAGTTCATCCTTTCGGACTCAGACTGTTTAAATATATAGGCTTGCTTATGTTAGTTCGAGGTTGTACCCCTTTTTCTTAGACTTGTTGCACTTTAGATGTTTTGGTACAATGACTTTCAGGTTCTAGGGATTGTTCTTCCGCATTAGTTTGGTTAGTTTTATTTAAGCCTTTGGAGTTTGTGGGAACTATGTATAAATTCTGCATTTAAACATGCTTCTATATCTTTAAATGTCTAGCTTTGGGGTTAGTTGGTTAGTAGTAAATGGTTCTCCTACCAGAGGGTTAGTGTGGGTGTCAATCACGGCGGTTTGGATCGTGACAGGTACAAAGAGACAACTTCAGTGAGATGCAGCTGAGACATCATCCAATGGAGGAACAGCAGAGACATCGTCCAATGGAGGAAGACACCTAAAAAACTGATCTACGACATATGCAATACAAATAGATACCCTCAACCCTTTTTGACGGTTCATGTATGCATCTTTCTCTTTATTTTTGAGGACTAGCGTATGTAACCACTTTTATGATCGTATTGTGTTTCTGCAAGTTTTCCCTATTTTACCCCTTCCCTTAACATCTTGTCATTTGTAACCTATGAAGATGGGGGACATGATTACTAAGGTGATCGGACGAAGATTGAATGTGTTTTTCAATTAATGAGCTCAAAATCAAATTATGACAGTTTCATTAAGTTTGAAGAACATTTACTACTTAATTGGGTAGTTGGTTAGATCCTCATTAGATCCCGAGATGTTTAGGGGTATTCGGGTCTTTGGTTGGATTTTGAAGTTTAAAAAACTTAATTGGCCATGATCAACTTTCAATTAAGACTACCCCAAATCGATGATTTGATGATTCGAATAGGTATAGAATGTAGTTTTTAGTTCATTTGTATTTTTAGTTTGTTTTTGCAGGATTCTTAATCAATCCAGAGAGTCCTTTCTGGAAATTTAGAGTACTATTTTTTCATGAAAATATGGGTAAACAAGTATTTTACCCAATTCATTGGTTACCCAATCCATTTTTACCCATATTTTGGGTGGGTTGAATTATTACCCATTTTATGTTGACCCATTTTCAAACCGCCCAAATTCAATCCAACCCACCCATTTGCCACCACTAGTTATGATTATTTTTTAACTTAATTAATCAAAACTTCTATAATTTGGCAATTATTTTATAACTTGATAATTATTTTGAAAAATAAAAGAGCCGCAAAGAAACATTCTTATCAAATTCTAAAAGACTTAAACAAAAAAAAATCTTTTAAATTTCGAGGAGGATAAAATTAAAAGAAGTTAAGCACTTAGAAGTATTCATAAACATGTGGTTAATTTACCCACGAATCTTTTCTATAGCTAAATCGAAAACTTGAAATATTTGCCTATTTTAATTCAAAGAAAGCGTTAAAATAAAATCTTGACTTTGATTTTAAAGAAAATAACGAATTCATTTTAAGAATTTGAACAAGTGATGAGCATAATTAATTGAGATTAAATAAAATTATTCCATAAATGAAACAAAATAAATGAGATTTTAAATAAAAATATAGCTACTGTAATGGAAAGTCAATTAGAGTTGCAACTAATAAAATTAAATAGGTACACTAATAAACTAATTTAAAAATTGCAATGGAAATGAAATAATTAGATGCAATATATTTGAAATAGTAACTGATTGAAGTAAGAAACTAAGGTCTCATTTTTTTTCATTAAGATTAAAACATCTGAATCTGAATACACGTCTGAATATTAAAATTTGCATTAAGAGCTAGGTGTCTAGATCTGAATACACATCTGAATAGTAAGATGTGGTCTCCAAATCTGAACACTAAATGATTATTGTTTGTTTTCAATATCTGAATGTGCATATGAAATCAAACATTATATTAATAAAATGTTATAAAAAATTCACTTTGTTATAAAATAATGATAGAATACTAAATAAAATGGAAAACATAGAAAGAGGAAGAGGAAAACAAAAAGTATTACGAACAAAGAAGGGGAATGAATAAACAAATACAAAATAAAAAATGTACATAGTTATTTGTAATACGCATTGTTTGTTGTCTCATTGCAAAGTGTTTGAAAGATACTGCTTGTAAGTCGATTGCAGGGACCTACTTACAGAGCTACTTGTAAGCTACTTATAGAAACATGTTTGCGGAGCTGCTTATAGGTGCCTACTTGTTGAGCTTCTTGTAAGTTGCCTTCTTAATTTCAAACTTATCCAGAAAATTCTATAATGGACATCAACAATGTGATGTATTTACTACTTGTTGGAATTCATTAATAGATAATGACCCTCGTTAAAACCTTACAAGGAAAACCTTTTTGGGAAAAAGTCTTAGTGAAGGAAAAAGAGTACACATATCTAGTAATACGCATTGGGAGCTGCCTCATTAAAATCCTTACTAGGAAAACCTAATGGGACAATTAAGGGAAAAGAGTGCAGCGCGTATTTACTCCCCCTGATTAAAACATCACTTAATTCTTGTAAAGGATGTCTCCCAATCTTATACTTAGCTTTCCAAATGTTGATATTGATTGTATCTTTGTGACCAAATCATATTCATGAAGACGTTGCATTCTTGAGCTTATCTTGATATATCGTTTTCTTCTCCCTTGGATATGTTGAGTTCAACCAATACATCCTCGATAATCACTTAGTCTGTGACCTTATAGATAAGTTGTTCATTTGACTTGTTTGTAGCTATAGCCAAGCGACAGAGACTTTCATGATAATAAAATTAACTTTCTGGTAGAATCCTATGATATGGCAGTATTTCCACATGAAAAAATATATCTCTCTCTTGAGATCAAGCTTCATATAAATCAAATGATTTCCTGTAATTTTATAACTAATAAACGTTGACAAGATTGGTTAGAATAAACAAATTTGTAAATCACTTTGATATCTCTTTGATTCGCTTTGATATCTCTATTGATAGGAGTAATGTTATATTTTGCATGCACATTAATAAAATTATTATATCGTAAATAATAATCGCAAGATACATAAGTGCACCAACTGCACTATGACATGGTACTTTCAAATCATTTTATTGAAATCAAAAATTGATTTTTATGTTAAGCGTTCTCATAACCATTGGGTACTATTCAATGGGGTTGCTTTAAAACAATTTAAATTCTTCAGGAATTTTCATGTAATCTTTATCTATCTAGCTAGACATGAAAGTCATTTATTGATCGTATTCAAGTTTTCCATATATCGTCAAACTAAAAGAAACCTCATTGCATCCACCTTAGACGTATACATCTCCATAAAATAATGTCAAGATTTTTGCGAAAATTCTTTACTATTCAATCCACGGGAGAAGACACAAATACCCCCTAGACTATGACCAAAATTCCAGAGACACACCTTAACTAAACTAAGTTCCTATTACCCCCCTGAACACATTTTATATATAATATTGTAAACCTTTTGGATTATGTGGCACACTCTGTGACTCCATGTAGTTGAGACGCGTGGGATATGATACGCTCAAATTACACTTCCCTATAGAAGTATAAGTGATCGTTATCAAGTAGAGAACCCAACTTGTAGGTTGGGGTCGATCCCACAAGGAAAAATGGTTTAGACTTTACTTTAACCGACAATTATATTCAATTAGTCAAAGAACTTCCATAAACAAGTAATTAAAAAGGGGGGGTTTGTTTATATGAAACAAATAATAAGAATTCAGTAAGTAATCAGTAATCAAACAAAAATCAATTTTTGGTTGTTATCAAGATAAGAGAAATAACTAGGGCATACGTGTTCCCCACAAGCTCATAACACAATAATCCTAGTAACAACAATCCTTTCCTAGTGTATTACATGCAAAGTGATAAGTTAGGTATCTCTAAATCCTTGATCCGACATCTAGAGAATTTCACCCCGCACCTTGATCCGGCTACGTGTGTATAATTTACTAACCCTTACATTTACCTCATATTAGACATCATAATCGATGTTTGGCTTAGTTATTACTTCGCACCAATCGACACTAGTCTATTAGATAGTATCACACTAAATCTATGTTGATAATTCTTTTCTTGTTGATTACCTCCTTGATCCGGCAAGTAGCAACAAGGCGAGTTCTAACGTTGGCCACCGTTAAAAAGACTTCTAAACGAAAGAATTATCAATGCATGCAAAACACTATTTATGAATTGCTTATTTACTATTCATATTTTGTTAATCGCTCATGGTTCCCACAACCCTAGTTGTGGATTTAGTTACTCATATTAGCAAGAACACAATTCATAATTTTAGATAAAGAAATCATGAACTTACGTAAAGAGAATAATAAACCCGAAATTCAACTTGAGTTGCAAAGCCAAAAATCTTCAAAACGAACTTGTAAAAATTAATAATTGAATTCAATCTCCAAAGTCAAAAGTAAAACTAGAATAATAATGTCTAACCCCCAAAAACGAGGTTTACATGCCCTATTTATAGAAAGACAAATCCTAATTTAAAAAGGAAACAATTTAAGGAAAGTCTGTTTAGGTACGCATCTTCAATCCACGAGACTGACTTACGGACCGTCGATGGATCTACGGTCCGTAAGTCCCTTCCTTCAGCCAGGACTTAGAAAATATTTCAGCATCCAAAACTCAGCCTCTCTGAAGCAAACGACGGACTGACAGTACGGTACGTATATTGATCTACGGTCCGTCAATCCCCTCCGTAACTCCATACTTAGCATCTTCAAAAATCAGGTACTGGAACCCTCGCAGTCTCCTTCTACGGTTTGACCAGTACGGTCCGTAGACCTATCTACGGACCGTCGATTGACACCGTGGTTCCACACTTGGTCAGATTTCCCTGATTTATCATCCGTCCCTTGGCTGCTGATCTACGGTCATCACCTACGGACCGTCAATAGACCTACGGTCCGTAGATAGCTCTTTTTCTGCACTTTGATCAGTTGTCTCCATACTTCTATGCCTGAACATCTTTCCTGCAAAACCATAATAAAACACATAAAAACCAATACGATAAGGCCCTAGACACACACAACTTGTAAGTTAAATGTATTAGAAATACCATAAACTCACGGTATATCAACACCCTCAACTTAAATTCGTTGTTTGTCCTCAAGCGACGCAATACAACTCTAAACGACTCTTATATAGAAGCAAGTATTTCAAGCCCAAACAATCACATGGCTCTCTACCCCCCTTACTTTTTGGATGCAACTTCGTGATTTTAGACTTGACAAGCTAATCCATGCATATCAAACTATGACACAAATCGACCAACTAATCACACAACCTGAACCTTATCACTATCACCAAGGCACCAACTTTTCGACAATGTAACTTGTGCTCTTACTTCAAACGAAATCCTTTCTTTTACAGAGATTGAATGTCATTTATGGTGTAAGGATTTATTCAACACTCACGCTCAGAAGTAATTTCAAATACAGTTAGCATTTTATGCCATAAGCTTGCCCTTATTTTCACTGCTTAGACTCTCCAAACTAGATTCTAGGATCACTATAGGACTTTATTGGCTTGTAACGTAGGCTCAGGGTCAGGTGTGGTACATTTGGATACTGATTAGTGACTTTCTGCCCTCCTTGACATTACACTCTGGCATTTAACCTCTTTTTGCCCTATTTCTGGCATCATACCGTTTTACCTTCTTTCGCTTGATTTTCTTCAACCAAGGATGTGAATTCGGAATTTGTAATACTTTATTTTCTTCTCATTCATCTCTTTTTTTTTTTTTTTTTTTTTAGCTTTCAACCAATCACATCCTTTCCACACGTTTTCTCTCTTCTTCACCTCACTCTTTTCATACCCATTTTTCTCTCAGTATCTTCTTTCATAGCCACCCTCAACTTATAGATTTTTCATTAGTTGAGGTGCACAATACCCGATGTCGGGTCAGGGCCAAGATTTGAAGTTACTTTTACATTAGCCACCCTCAACTTAGGCTTTTGGCCTAAGTCAAAGTGCACATGTCCAAGGAGGGACCAGGGCCAACGTATTAGATTATGGGAAGGTGAGTTTGGGGTTTTAGAAAGAAATGGTTTATTTTAGGCTCAAAGTTGGATCAAAGGGAATAGTTATTTCATTTGGTTGAATCCTTCTAGGCAATTTGCTGGTTTTTCAGAACAATAGCCTATGATCACTTCCTAACCTCTAGATTGAGTTGTCTTAGCAGGACTAACCGGGAAAGTTCTAGCTTTGCACAAAAACTGTTTGAACACAACGATTCTCACCCACTCTTGGCACATAGTTTCATTATCAGATTATTAGATTACTTAGTTCAAGTTTCAGCTCAAGTCATGCCATCAAGTTGATTTATTATGTCATACTCAGAGTCAACACAATCAACTAATCATAGCCTACAACATTTAGCATACATCCCAAAATTTGACGGGTATCATTTTATAAGCCATCATGCTTCATTTTTGTATCATGCTTCTACACATACAATCCTAAGACATGCCGGTTCAACAGAAATTAAACAGTCCTTTGGGGAAAAAGAACACAGGCAAGAAAACCCCAAAGGAGGATTCATGAGTTGGGTTATTCAGATTTCACCCCATCACTCACAATCCATTTGCCCCACCCCCAACAAAAATAGATGCAGTTGTCCCCAACGCATATAGGAATAGTAAAAGAAAATGGATTGGGTAAAGCAAACCTGTGGCGCAAAGCGCCGGCGAATCATCAACAAGCGGGGTTAGGTTGCCGGAACCCGCTGGAACTCCAGTGGGTGCACCCTCAGTAGTGCCCACATCAGCACCCTCAGTAGTGCTCTCTAGCAGTCTCTCAGCATCTCCCGAAATAGGTTGGGCCGCTACAACTGGGGCAGAGCTCGATGCCCCTGCCACTCTCTCACGCTCCCTTTGCTGGCGCAACTCCTCATCGACAATCGACGCCCTCCTAGCCTCTTTCTCCTGCCTACGCTGTCTCTTAAGGGCTTTCTCCTCCTTAGTGCGGTGAGAGCGATGCCACTAGCCTTTGGCCTGTGTAATTAGAAGTCCCTTCTCGGCGGTCCCACTGAATAGGGCATCTAGCACTGTATCATCAGTTAGTGCAGTGGGGGCAACCTGGGGCTCAACTGCAGGTGCAGCAAGAATGGCCTCAACGTCAGACCGAAGGCTAGCTATGTTGGCCTGCAAAGCAGAAAGGTCTATGGTCGGGGTTGGTCGCTCGAGGACTCTCAATTCGAAGGCATCCAAGCGATTATTGACAGCCTGGACCTTCCAGTCCATCATATCCTCCATCCTGCGCTCCACTCTAGCCTCGGACTCAGCGATCGACTTTTGCATCCAGGGCTGAATGTGGTGTAGCAATGTGGCCATCTGAGCCTCTAGCTTCTGAACTCTGGCCAAGGGAACAACAACAGCGCCCAACTGCGGTGTGGACCGGGAAGAACTAGGGCCCATGCTAGCTGCCTGAGAAGAGGAGCCCGGGATAGTATCGGAGAAAAACTTGGCCACAAAAGTCAATGTCGCCTTCTTGATGCCCAAACGTGGAGCAGCAACCCATTTTGCATGCTCGCCATCTGCAGCAATGTGTTTGGCCAACCAATGTATCACAGCCTCTCGCTGCTCAGAATTCCTCTGGAAGGCACCACTCCGCACAATGTCCCATCTGTAGTCAAACTCTGATGTATTGAGGGACCAAGAGTGACCTGCAGTAGGACCATAGAGAAACCTTCTGATGGTGGCAGGGGATATGTCTACCGGGCACCCTCGAACCAATGTGGAAGTGAGTGGATCCTGAGCTAGGGGCTTCGACCGCTTAGAGATGGAGCCCCGGAGAGTGGCAGCATAGGGAGCATAGAACTCCCGCACAAACTCCTCCCTGTACGTCCCTCGGGTCTCGAGCCATCCGAGTCACACTTGTGAAGGTTGAATAACTAGGTGAATGTCTGGAACAGTGTGCAAGCTCCCCGTGAGAACTCTCCGCTCCTCTGTGATTAGTCGGGCCATTTTCTGCTTTTCATTGACCATTTTTGCATCCCTGTATATTTTCCATTGGCCCTCGACACACCACCTATTTTGCTCGCCGGCTACAGGAGTGGGAACATCATTCGAGGGTACGGGTATGGACTCCGAACTAGTAGCCTCGTCACCGATCCCGATGCGAGACTCCTCGAACCGGAAGCGGCCCAGTTGGTGACCCGATCGGTGTGTGCTCCTCATCGGGCGGGAGACAGTGACTACGTCGGGAATCACCTTCTGGGGTGTGCCTCTGGCGCAAGAAGTGCTAGTGTTGAGAGGCACATACGCTGGATCAGTGTCGGTGTCTGTGTCCTCATCAATCAACCAGAAACTAGGGGCAACCGATTTGGACTTGCCCCTTTTGGAGTAGGTGACCATCTTCATGGGTGCCATTGTACCTGCGGGAAGGATATTAATGCCAAAACTAACCAAAACTATACTAAGAAAAAGTAAAAACTATAAACAAACAATAACAAAGTCAAGAAAAAAATTGCAGAAACAGGCCACAGTGGTCATCCACGGAGGGTACCTACAGTCCGTAGACTAATCTACGGTCCGTGGAACTCTGCCGTGGATCAGCGGACCAGAAATATAGGTTGCAGATGGAAACCACGGATGTGCAGAATGGTCTGTAGTCCACTTCCATGGTTTTACACTTGGCTAATTTTTTGTGTATGCATCAAATGACGAGCCTCATCTACGGTCCGTAAATTGGTCTACGGTCCGTAGACGGGGTATCGTGGATGCCATTTGTGCCCAGATTTTACCCAATCTTACTAATTAGACATACAAGGTCCTAAATTTCAACATTTACAAGCCTCATCATGCATTTCAACACTCAATTATGCTAGTTCTTCATTCTTACGATTCCAATTGGTTATTTTAACACATAATTTAGATAATTTCTGGAACCCTAAGTCGAAATTTACATAAATGCTTACAATCACATACAATCATACTACACAATCACTATTTATCATTTCAAGGGTATTGTAAATTGTAGATTTATCATGTAATTACATCAAACAATAACCCTATTTGAAGGCCAAATTCCCGACTTCCTATATTCAGGCTATGAATCGAAATTCAAAGTGAAGGGCAAATTCATTACCTTGCAAGCAACGAGGAGTGGGGGATTGGGTGATGACACTTCTTAGCACGACAATTGAAAACCGCTATTGCTTCTAACCCAACACCGGACCTTAAAAAAGTGAAATATGGGATGGGGAGTATGCTAAATTGAAGGGATTTTGGTAATATATGGAAGGGAGTGTGATGTATGGTAGTTATGGAGTGAGTTAGGGAGTTGAAAAGGGTGGGGGAAACGGTTATGGAGTAAATGGAGGGAATGGGAATGAGTTTTAAAATAAGGGGGTCCGGGTCGGGTCAGACAACTTTAGGGTTTGGACTCATGAGACCCCGTCTACGGTCTGTGAGTCGATCTACGGTCCGTAGATGAGGACCGTAGATCACTGTAACAGTTGGAAAAATTTAGGGACTTACCTTGGATCTATGGACACCATTGACGGTTCGTGGATCAATCGACGGACCGTCATAGGATCCGTAGACCTCTGCACCAGAACAATTTCTGTAGATTCATCAGGTGGTGTACCTGCACATGTAGCAACCATTAAGATATTATTTTTGTACATTTTCTTGACACTTTTTAGACACGGACCCTATACTAATTCAAGCCAATACTAAGAACTAAATTAATACAAAAATGCAAGTAATCAGAGCAAACTAAACTACTAATTGGAAAATTTAACCCTATCATTGGCTAGATTGTATATCTTGGGTTGCCTCCCAAGAAGCGCTTGATTTAACGTCACGGCACGACGCAGGTGTCTTGATTACTCAGACTTCATCAAGATTGTAGGCCTCAATCACTTCTTGCACAAGCCAAAGCATTCCCCAGATAGATCTTAATCCTTTGCCCGTTTACCATGAACCTTGTTCCATCCTTTTTCTCAAGCTCAACCGCTCCATGCGAGAGCACTTTTTTGAGCAAAAATGGCCCTGTCCACTTGGACTTGAGTTTGCCTGGAAACAAGCACAGCCTAGAGTTGAATAACAGCACAAGATCACCAACCTCAAATTTGCGCTTTTCAATTCTTTGGTCATGATACCTCTTCATCTTTTCTTTGTACAAGGCTAAACTTTCATAAGCTTGTAGGCGAAACTCATCGAGCATATTCAAGTCATTTATCCTTTGGTTAGATGCGGCGCTCCAATCCAAATTTAACTTCTTCATTGCCCACATAGCCTTATGCTCTAGCTCTACTGGTAGATGACAAGACTTCCCATATACAAGTTGGTAAGGAGACATACCTATGGGGGTCTTGTATGCAGTGCGATATGCCCATAGAGCATCATCAAGCTTCTTTTGACCAATCCGTTCTATTAGCATTCACAGTCTTTGCCAATATCTGTTTGATCTCTCTGTTGGATACTTCAACTTGGCCACTAGTCTGTGGATGGTAAGGAGTGGCTACATTGTGACAGACACCATATTTCTCCAGTAGTGCTTTGAATAACCTATTACAGAAGTGAGAACCTCCATCGCTAATTATGGCCCTCGGTGTACCAAATCTGGAGAAAATATTCTTTTTCAAGAATGCGGTGACACTTTTACCTTCATTGTTAGAGAGTGCAACTGCTTCTACCCATTTCGATACATAATCAACCGCAACAAGAATATACTTCATCCCATATGAACTCACAAATGGACCCATAAAATCAATGCCCCATACATCAAACAACTCTATCACCAATATAGGATTCATTGGGAGCTCTTGCCTCTTTGAAATTCCTCCTTCTCTTTGGCAACGATCACACGATTTGGCGCAGTCATAAGCATCTTGGTGAATGGTGGGCCAATAGTACCCACATTGCAAAATCTTATGTGCAGTCCGAATACCACTATGATGCCCACTAACATGTGATGAATGGCATGCTTCAAGTACACTTAACATCTCCACCTCAGGCACACATCGACGAATAATCCCATCAACACAACTACGATACAAGTAAGGTTCATCCCAAAAGAATCACTTCACATCATGCATAAATCTTCTTCTTTGGTGAAAAGACAAATCGGGGGGCACAATGTTGCTTGCCAAATAATTAGCAAAGTCGGCAAACCAAGGAATCAAATCATGAGAAGCAGCCAATACCTTTTCATCTGGAAAAGCATCATTGATTTCAGCCCTATCTCCAAGCTTTAGCATAGCCTCTTCCTCTAATCTCGACAAGTGGTCGGCGACTTGATTTTCGATCCCCTTTCTATCTTTTACCACAAAATCAAACTCTTGTAGCAATAATACCCATCTAATCAATCTCGATTTTGCATTCTTTTTTGCCATCAAATACCGCAATGCAGAATGGTCAGTATGCACTATGACCTTAGTACCAAGCAAGTATGATCGAAATTTCTCGAATGCAAAAACCACTGCAAGAAGTTCTTGTTCAGTTACAATATAGTTCTTCTGAGCCATATTTAGAGCTTTGCTGACATAGTAAATAGGGTGAAGAATTTTCTCTCGCCTTTGACCCAACACTACACCAAGCGCCAGTCCACTCGCATCGCACATTACCTCGAACGGTTGTCCCCAATCCGGTGAAATAATGATTGGTCTTTGTAACCAACTTTTTCTTCAACTCTTCAAATGCTCTAAGACAGTCATCATCAAAATAGAACTTACACTCCTTCTCAAGCAATTTGCATAACGGATGTGCAATTTTGGAGAAGTCTTTGATGAATCTTCTATAAAAACCTGCATGTCCAAGAAAGCTTCTAACACCTTTTACAGAGATAGGTGGTGGAAGCTTTTCTATTACCTCAACTTTAGCTCTATCAACCTCAATACATTTCTCAGAAATGCGATGACCCAACACTATACCTTCTTTCACCATGAAATGACACTTCTCCCAATTCAGCACCAAGTTGCAGTCTTCACATCTTTTAAGCACCTCGGCTAGATTTTCTAGACAATGGTCAAAGGAATCACCTACAACTGAAAAATCATCCATGAACACTTCAATAGCATCCTCCACCATATCTGAAAATATCGACACCATACATTTGGAAGGTTGCTGGAGCATTGCACAACCCAAAAGGCATCCGTTTGAAAGCAAAAGTCCCATATGGACAAGTGAAGGTGGTCTTCTCTTGGTCTTCTGGAGCTATAGAAATTTGATTGTACCCAGAATACCCATCAAGAAAGCAATACCAACCCTTTCCTGCAAGTCTATCCAATATCTGGTCCATGAATGGCATGGGAAAGTGATCTTTTTCAGTCCATGCATTCAACTTCCGATAATCCATGCAAACTCTCCATCCAGTAACGGGCCTCATTGGAACAAGCTCATTCTTTTCATTCGAAACAACAGTAATACCTTCCTTTTTAAGCACGCACTGGATAGGACATACCCAACTACTATCTGTAATGGGATAGATGACTCATGCTTCCAACCACTTTATGATCTCCTTTTTAACTACCTCTTGCATAGGTGGATTTAATCTTCTTTGGTGCTCAATACTGGGCTTATGCTCAGGCATGAGTTGGATTTTGTAAGAGCAAATACCAAGGGGAATCCCAATAATATCTGCAATAGTCCACCCAATAGCCCGCTTGAACCTTTTTAATATAGTCACCAAACACTCTTCTTGCCTTGAATTCAAATCTGCTGCAATGATGACCGGCAAAGTATTCTCTTCGCCTAAGTATACATACCTCAAGTGCGGTGGTAGAGCTTTAAGCTCCAATTTTTGTGCCTCCTCAATAGATGGTCTTGTGGGTGGGGAATCGCGATTTTTCATGTCTAGCTCATATTTCTTTGGTTTGGACCGGTATTCATGCTTATCAAGTGCAGCCACCAACTCATTATATTCTTCAATACCATCACCATCGAAATTCATCATGACCGCTGCGAGTGCCTCAACACCTAGTCACTCTTCATTCTGTACTTCTGATCCACTCTCCACTCTGTAGGTGATAGCAAATATTATTTGGAGCTCACCATTCTGCTTCATGGACCTACAGCTATTGAAAGTCGCTTCTTCATTGTTCAATCTGAACTTCATTTGTCCCTTTTCCATATCAACCAACGCACGCCCTATAGCAAGAAATGGTCTCCCAAGGATAATGGGAACCTCAAAATCGACCTCACAGTCAAGAATCACAAAATCCGCTGGAAAGATGAAGGACTCCACTTTTACTAGCACATCATGGAGCACACCTATGGGCCTCTTCACAGTCCGATCAGCCATTAGTAACCGCATTGCAGTTGGCTTTGGGTCCCCCAGGCCCAATTTCTTGTAAATAGACAAAGGCATGAGGTTGATGCTAGCACCAAGATCACACAATGCCTTAGCAAAGTGTAGCAACCCTATAGTACATGGGATCGTGAAAGCACCAGCGTCTTCTTTCTTCCTCGCACCAGAGATCTTGTAGCAATAGCACTACAATGCTGCAATCTGTCATCATCTTCAAAACTCACAGACCTTTTCTTTGTCACAAGATCTTTCATGAACTTGGCATACCCAGGCATTTGCTCCAGTGCTTCTATCAGAGGGACATTGATAGAAATCTTCTTCAACATAGTGATAAACCTGTGATATTTACCATCTTCAGTCTTCTTCACTAACTTCTATGGAAAAGGTGGTGGCTGTCTAGGTATGGGGACCACTTTCTGAGGGATCTCAACTTCTTGTTCTGTCACAGTCTCAGACTCCTCTCTAACTTTCACCGCATCATCCGCTTTTCTAATCTCAGTCTCCACCACAGACGGCATAGGTGGATCTATGGTTTGCTTACCTCCTCGAGTAGTAATTGTCATGCAATGACCATCATTCTTGGGATTCTAGATGGTGTTGCTAGGAAGAGTGCCAGGTTGACGTGGGTTCACTATAGTAGACAACTGAGTCATCTGCTGCTCCAGATGCTTTATTGACACTGCATGGGCATCAACCTTTTGACCAATGCTAGATAAGTCATTTCGCATCTCTTTCACATTCTCATCAGTTGCATCAAACCTTCTCATCATCTTTTGCATCATATCTTCAATCCGCGCCAAATTACCTCCAACTTCCCTAGCACCAGATTCTCGATTTTGAGGGGGAACATAGGGTCCAACCCGATCGTTTCTGATGCCATAATTGTTCCTATTATAGTTGTTGTCGCAATTGAAGTTCCCATCCCGGACATAGTGACCCTCTCGGTTGTAATTTCTATAGTTCCGACCTTGGTTTCCTTGACCTTGGCGCCAATTTTCCGTGTTGGATCCTTGGGCATTTGGTCGGAAACCCCCCGTCTGATCATTCACCGCATAAGTGTCCTCTTCATAGTAACACTCCTCAGGCGGCGGTGGAGTTCTTGTCAAGTAGTTTACAGCATTTACCTTTTCTGCTCCTCCACTCACATGCTTCAGTACCAACCCCAACTTTGTCCTCATCTGAGCCATCTCCTCACGAATATCATCTGCAGAGTTGACAGTTGCATTATGAACGGCAAATGTGTTTCTCCCAGTATTTGCTCTCCTAGTGCTCCATGCTTTATTGTTGCGAGAGATCCTCTCCAATTTTTCAGAAATCTGTGCATATGTACAATCACCATATGAACCCCCAGCAATAATGTCAAGGACTGTTTTATTGTTATCATCCTGTCCTCGATAGAAGTACTCCTTCAGCGACTCATCATCAATACGGTGATTTGGGATACTTCTTACGAATGCAGTGAATTTGTCCCAAGAGCTGCTTACAGATTCTCCAGATAATGCTACAAAATTGTTGACCCTATCTTTGTGATTGAGCTTCTTGGACACTGGATAGTACTTTGCTTTGACCACCTCCGCCAATTGGTCTCATGTAAATATTGAGTTATAAGGAAGCTTAGTGAACCATACTGCAGCATCGCCTGTGAGTGACAGAGGAAACACTCGTAGCCCATGACGTTCATATCTAGGTCTGGTCTACCTACACAACTCTTGCAAACTACCCTTAGCTTGGCTAGGTGAGCATGTGGGTCCTCCAATGGCAATCCTGAGAATAAGCCTCTTCTTTGTAAGCATCCGCATCAAAACGCTCGTCACCACAAATGTGTGCCCCTGGAGGTAAAGGAGGTAGGACAATGGATCCATCAGAGTTTTCTACGTTCAAGTCACCCCGATAGTTGTCATATTGTCGTGGGCCTAGTGGATCTTGCGCCCTCAGTGGATCTCCCAGTCGATTTTCAGCTGGAGCCTAGTTGTCACCACCTACTACCCTCTGCTGTTGTAATTCCTCTGCATCATCCAGATTTCCTCCGATAGGATTAATTTGACCTCTTGGATTATTCATTCTTCGTAAAGTGCGGCTTAGCTCTGGATCATAAGGAGTAAGTGGTTCACCCTGACTCCGTGTACTTGGCATACACTAGAGGTAGAACCTGAGAGAGACAAAAACAAAACAAAAAAAGTAAAATACAGAAATATTTGACTAACGTTCAATAATGTAGTTAAAATAAATCTAAAAGCCAAAATTTCCCAGGCAGCGGCGCCAAAATTTGATACGCTCAAATTATACTTCCCTACAGAAGTATAAGCGATCGTTATCAAGTAGAGAACCCAACTTGTAGGTTGGGGTCGATCCCACAAGGAAAAATGGTTTAGACTTTACTTTAACCGATAATTATATTCAATTAGTCAAAGAACTTCCAGAAACAAGTAATTAAAAAGGAGGGGTTTGTTTATATGAAACAAATAATAAGAATTCA
Source organism: Solanum commersonii (assembly GCA_029007595.1). Taxonomy (NCBI): domain Eukaryota; kingdom Viridiplantae; phylum Streptophyta; class Magnoliopsida; order Solanales; family Solanaceae; genus Solanum; species Solanum commersonii. Next base: position 213,885 of record JAJTWQ010000221.1, read on the forward strand.
GTAAAGTGATCAGTAATCAAACAAAAATCAATTTTCGGTTGTTATCAAGATGAGAGAAATAACTAGGGCATACGTGTTTCCCACAAGCTCATAACACAATAATCCTAGTAACAACAATCCTTTCCTAGTGTATTACATGCAAAGTGATAAGTTAGGTATCTCTAAATCCTTGATCCGGCATCTAGAGAATTTCACCCCGCACCTTGATCCGGCTACGTGTGTATAATTTACTAACCCTTACCTTTAACTCATATTAGACATCATAATCGATGTTTGGCTTAGTTATTACTTCGCACCAATCGACACTAGTCTATTAGATAGTATCACACTAAATCTATGTTGATAATTCTTTTCTTGTTGATTACCTCCTTGATCCGGCAAGTAGCAACAAGGCGAGTTCTAACGTTAGCCACCGTTAAAAAGACTTCTAAATGAAAGAATTATCAATGCATGCAAAACACTATTCATGAATTGCTTATTTACTATTCATATTTTGTTAATCGCTCATGGTTCCCACAACCTTAGTTGTGGATTTAGTTACTCATATTAGCAAGAACACAATTCATAATTTTAGATAAAGAAATCATGAACTTACGTAAAGAGAATAATAAACCCAGAAATTCAACTTGAGTTGCAAAGCCAAAAATCTTCAAAACGAACTTGTAAAAATTAATAATTGAATTCAATCTCCAAAGTCAAAAGTAAAACTAGAATAATAATGTCTAACCCCCAAAAACGAGGTTTACATGCCCTATTTATAGAAAAACAAATCCTAATTTAAAAAGGAAACAATTTAAGGAACGTCTGTTTAGGTACGCGTCTTCAATCCACGAGACTGACTTACGGACCGTCGATGGATCTACGGTCCGTAAGTCCCTTCCTTCAGCCAGGACTTAGAAAATATTTCAGCATCCAAAACTCAGCCTCTCTGAAGCAAACGACGGACTGACAGTACGGTACGTATATTGATCTATGGTCCGTCAATTCCCTCCGTAACTCCATACTTAGCATCTTCAAAAACTAGGTACTGGAACCCTCGCAGTCTCCTTCTACGGTTTGACCAGTACGGTCCGTAGACCTATCTACGGACCGTCGATTGACACCGTGGTTCCACACTTGGTCAGATTTCCCTGATTTATCATCCGTTCCTTGGCTGCTGATCTACGGTCATCACCTACGGATCGTCAATGGACCTACGGTCCGTAGATAGGCTCCGTGAAAGCTCTTTTTCTGCACTTTGATCAGTTGTCTCCATACTTCTATGCCTGAACATCTTTCCTGCAAAAACATAATAAAACACATAAAAACCAATACGATAAGGCCCTAGACACACACAACTTGTAAGTTAAATGTATTAGAAATATCGTAAACTCACGGTATATCAGGATATATTTAGATGCCACGTAAGCCAAAAAGGTGTACAAAATTACAAAAATAAATGAGTTCCGAGGGGTAATAGGACCTTAGTTTAGTTGAGGTGTGTCTCTGGGATTTCGGTCATAGTCTAGCGAGGTACTTCTACCTTTTTCCTTCAATCCACAAATCATACTTTATATTTTACGACTTGACTTATCGCACAATAATTTATTTGTACCCCACTACATTATATCTTGATATATGGACGAAATAAGTCTAGAACATCACTTTCTAAGTGAAATAAAGCATACTTGAATTGCATTTTCTTTGGTCAACCATTTATTTATATGTCAACTTTCAACAGATTTAATATCAAGATCCTCATCACCATTAATAAAAAAAATTGAGCACTATATTATGTTGAAGATATCGTCAATGATTATTTGATATTGAATCTGATATGACATAACTTGTCGAGCTCTCTTTATTTTTTATTTTTTATCATTTTCAGGTATCTGAACCATTTCCAAGGTTTTTATTTAGTGTTATGTCATGGTACTCTTTCTAAAGCACTTGCCTCATTATTATGACCATCTTGATCATTTGCTCCTTTTATTCTTCAAAAGTTTATCTTTTGAATTGGTTTATCTATCACGCTTTCGGCATGTCATAAATTATGTCCTTCAAGGAACTTTCATTGGAGCATTTATAATTGGATTATAGCATATTGTCAGTGAATATGTTTGACAATGACTTAAATTATATTTTCAATGAGGATCGTATCAAAGATATTTCATTATGTATAACTTATTTTCCAGTTGCTTATTATCTCCCCCTAATGTTAGAGAATCTAACATCCACCCAACTTGATTTGGGAACTCATCTTTGTGCATTGTAATGGTGAACCAATTGAATAATATATTGCACATTTAAATTTTGTAGATGAGAATGATTTGATTCCTGATCGTGAACCAATTGTAATAGGGAAACCGTGTTGGCTTGATACATACAAGTGTTGCTACATTTTAAATAACACATTTAATACCAAATTTATTTTGAGAGTTTTGTTCTAATAATAAATGGTTTAACTATAATTGGAGGCATATATTTTCTACTTAAACCATTTGGTATAAACCAGCAGCATCAATATAATTTTTTTTTATAATTTGAAATGTGCTCTTTATTTAACAATTTGAGCAAACAACCTTTACAAAAATCAAATCGCATGTTGATTACAAAGCACATGTGATCATAACATAGATGCATCTATTAAAATCATAATAGTAAATGGTCCACATGGCAGGTGAATGGGTCCATATTCACCTTTTCATACATTTCAAAATTTCAAGAGATACAATCTCAACCTTAGCTGGTACAATGATAATTTTATCATGAGAACAAACAACACAAGAGAATTTTTGAAGAATTTATCATTTCTTCAATATATATAACCACATGAATTCTCATTTATTTTCGTATCATATTTAAACCGGGATGGTCATTAACTGGTCATGCCAACTGATATTTATTTCAATAAACTTCTAGTTTATGTTGCATGTGATTCCATCATTTAGTTACCACAACAATATGAAAACATGAATAATCTTTCATGTAAATATTTATAACCTACTTTGATTATAATAATATGAAGATCTTAAATCTTTCCATCTTTTATAGTCTCAATATAATTTTTCTTTGACTATTTCTTTGAAACTTGAAAAGTTTCTTATGAGACTTACCACAATCCTAATATCATGAGCAATTTTATTTCTTTGGGTAGTAGCACATTAGCTCACCAAAGCTCACAATTAACATTGGGTACTACCACATACTTCATAACATTGTTAGTGTGGTGAACATCTCTTTCAAGGAGAAATTTATATTATTATTGTCATGGTCAAAATCATTACGAGCAAAACTAGTTTCTTGATTTACTTTTGTCATTAGTATCTCCTCCCTTTTGTTTAATATCTGGCAAAATATTTTTGACGTACAAAGATACATAATCAACGACAATTTTTTGTGGTCAAGAATTATTTCCTTCTTTTGCCATTTCGATAGTTTATAATAAAACGTACCACAATATTTGTGATGTACTAAAAGTACTTGACAAATGACCATTTATACCAACATAATATTTCTTTATTTCTCTCTAACCTCCCATAGGGTTGAGTTGTGGTATTTATTAAATCATACACGAGTATGTCTTTATTTATAATATTCATCATCTCTTGACACATTCACTTTCAAGAATGGTCCACTTCTCATGATACTTATCACAAATCACATTCTCTTCAAGGAATTGACTATAATCATATATACATGCTTTATATTTATATATTTTTATTATTTTTTTCATTAGAAGTTCATTGTCATGCTTTGAAATTTGTCATATTCATATGACATACACATACCTCGACATCACTTTTGAAAGTCAAGTGTATTACCATTTTTTTCATCCTTTTATTTGATGGAGGATTTATAAACTTATCAAATTATTAGGTCTCATAACAAAAATGTTTCTAATGACCTTTCATACCATTTTACGGCAAAAGCTACCTTTATATTTTGAAGGACTATTTGGAAAAATCACAATGTTCTTCATTTTGCCACAATGATGACGAATATTAGTTTTTTGTCACACCCATATTCATTATACAATCTTAATAGTCATTTTTTAAACTTATCATGTACTGCTACCACATTCATTTTTTAGAATGGAGCAAAATCATGTGTTTCATAATATTCATCAAGAGCACATAAGTTTGCTCAGTCATCATTATGTCATCACTAATGTGCATTAGGACTTAAATCCAACATCTTATCCTCTTTGATTTGACAAAACTCGAATTCATCATTTACCCTTAACCAATGAGGCAATAAGCCAAGGAGTAACATGACTCACCCATAAGCCTCTAAAAAATATTATGTTCACTTATAGAAACAAAACAAATTTGCTTCTTTGTACTTTAATTCTCTTCTGAAACAAAATTGTTAGAATTATACAAATCAAAATCTAAAATTGTTAGGGTAAAACAAATTAATGTATTCAATCTCTTTATATAACACATGTAATATAATAAGTCATTAATATAGAAAAAAAATTAATGTAAAAGTCGAAACAAGTGGCTTAAAATAATTTCTCCATATTCTAGTTGAAATAATACTAAGGAAAATTCTTTTATGTTGTAAAACTAAAGTAAAATAAGATAAGAAATATAGAAGATGAAAGCAATAGAAATAGGGAGACAAGATATGAGAGCTTTTCTTATTATTCCAAGTCTTCAAGTGTATACAATATGAACCCTTATGCCTCTATTTATAGTGTAACATAGAGGCATACAAAAGGTTAGTCATAAACATGACATTAACATGAAGATAATGGAGGAGGTTATGGAAGTGAAAGGTTACAAGAATAATGGTTATAAAGTTGGAGGTTATGGTTATATTCATAATGGAGGAAAGTAATGGAGATAATGGGTGAGAGTAACTTCTTGGTGTAGTGGACATCCACACTATAATATTTTATAACACTCCCCCTTGGATGTTCAAAGATAATATGCCTCATTAAAACCATACTAGGAAAAAACCATGTGGGAAAAAATCCTAGTGAAGGGAAAATAGTACACATATCTTTTAATATGCTTTGAATGTTGCCTCGTTAAAAACCTTAATAGGAAAATCCTATTGGGATAAAACCATGGTTAAGGAAAAGAGTAAACGTGTATTTTTCTTCCCCTGATAAAAACTTTACTTGATAGCTCGAAGACGATGCATTGCAATCTTATATCACAACTTCTCAAATATTGATGTTGGAAATCTTTAGTGAATAAGTTTACAAGATTATCACTTGAATGGGTCTTCGAATGTCTATCTCACCATTTTGTTGAAGATCATGTGTGAAAACGACTTTTCGTGAAATATTATTTGTCCGGTAGCCTTTGATTGTATCCTCCCTTCAATTGAGCTATATATTATTTTTGTATATGGTGGCTAGAATATCCTTTTCAAAAGAAAATCACATATTTTCTGAATATGATATATCGTGATTCCAACCAACCACACTCCCGACTTAATTCATAGATCAATATTATTTTTGCATGATTTGAAGAAGTGGTTACTAATGTGATTCTTTGAATGCCAAGATATTATTGTGTCTCCATATGTAAATAAATAGTCCATTTGTGATCGAGCTTTATGCATATCAAATAAATATTTTGTATCTACATAATCAAATCATTTCTGACTCAAGGATTAATCATTTCAATTTTATTAAAGCTTGTCTTTTCTTTTGAAAGAACATCACACATCTTCTATGTGTTGAGTCACTTGCTTTGTTAGTTTCTTGTCATAACTTGTATGATACTATGACAATCCTTTCACATAACTTTCGTTATGTATATCAAATAATTTTCTAGCTTTTGCATAACCAGCCATCTGTAAGTGCACCAATTGCACTAATACATGGCATTTTAAATCATTTTCATGAGATAAAAAGATTATTGCTCTGTGTTAAGCAGTCTCAAAACCATTGGGTACTCAATGGAATTGCTTTAAGACCTTTTAAATCGTTCAAGGATTTTCATATAACCTTCATTGTCTAGTTAGACATAATAGTCATCATTATACATATTCAAGTATTTCATCTATATCCAAACTGAAACAAGCCTCATTACATCCACCACTGGAGAATATATCTCAATTTAATAATGTCAGGATTTTTGCAAAAATCCTTGAAGCCCCGAGGCACAAACCGCACTTTATATCTTACGGTTATACTTTCGCACAATGATTCATTTGTACCACACTGACATTATATTTTGATCCATGAACTATAAGATCAAAAATATCATTTTTCTAAGTGAAACAAAATATACTTGAATAGTGCATTTTATTTGGCAAATCATTTATCTGTCCACACTATATGACAGATTCGAATTTAAGATCATCGTAACCATTTATAGCATTGAGTGTTACTTCATATCAAAGATACCGCCAACGGTCATTTTGATATTGATTCCAATACGACATAACTTATTGAGATCTCTTCATTTTTATCATTTTCAGGTACCTAAACCTTTGCCAAGGTTTTATAAAGTGTTATGTCATAGACCTCTTTCAAAGCACTTACCTCATTATCATGATCATTTTGATAATTTACTCCTCTCCTTCCTCAAGGAGTTTTACGTTTGAAATCGATTGGTCTATCATGCTTCTGGCGTACCATAGACTCTGTCCTTCAAGGAATATTTATTGGCGCATTTGCAGCTTAATTAAAATATTGGGTCAACAAATACATCTGGCAAATTATTTGCAACATTTTGCAAATAAATTATCTCTTGAACTTCAAGTTTACATTTTTTTTAATGAGGATCTAGATAATTCACCCCACACATAATTTTCAACTACTAAACATATCTCCCTCTAATGTTAGGAAATCTAACATTTACCCCCCAACCTCATTTAGGGATCCATCTTTGTGTGTGGTGGAGCAATAAAATCATATGTGCACACATCAAAGTTTTAGATGAAAATTATTTGGTTCCTGACCCTGAACCAATTGTGATGGGAGAACCTTGTTGGCTTGATGCATACACGTTAAATAAACTCATCTCATATCAAATTTTATTTGAGAGATTTGTTCTCATAATCAATGGTCTAGCTATAATTGGAGGCAAACAATTTCTGCTAAATCAACCAGTATTATTAACATAATTTTATAGTTTAGAACTGTGCTCTTAATTTAATAATTTGAGCAAACAACCTTACAAAAACCAATTTGTAAGTTGATACAAATGCACATGTGACCATACCATAGATGCATCTATTAAATCATAATAGTAAGTGGTCCACATGGCAGGTGAAAGGGCCCATATTCACCCTTTTATATGTTCCAAATAATTTCAGGGGATACAATCCCAACCTTAGCTGGTACAATGATCAGTTTATCATGAGAACAAGCAACACATGAGAATTCTGGAAGAATCTTTTATTTCTTCAACATATAACCACATGAATTCTCAATTTTTTTGCATCACATTTGAACCGAAGTGGTCAACCGGTTATGCCAACGGATATTTATTCTAGTAAACTTCTAGTTTACTTTTGCATGTGATTCCATCATCATCCCTATATTTGTATACAACAAACAAGAGAAAGGCGGGTAACCTTTTATGTAATTATTCATAACCCGCTTTGATTGTAGTAATCTGAAGATATTTAATCTATCAATAATTTACAATCTCAATATAATAATTTTTTTTCAATTCCTCTAAAACTTAAAAAGTTTGTTTTGAGACCTACTACAACCTCAATATTATGAACTATTTTCATTTTTGGATAGTAACAAATTAATTCTTCCGAAACTCTTAAATAAGTTTGTGTACTGCCACAAATTTCACAACACCATTCTTATGGTGACCATCTCCTTCAAGGAGAAAATTATTATTATTGTCATGATTAAAATTATTACATGCAAGACTTATTTCTTGACAACCAATGACAAATTTGTGTTGCCACACAACAACATTTATTTTGGTCATGACCACAACCTTTATAGAAAAAAATTATTTCTTTCTTTTGTCCTCCAATTGTTCATAATAAAGCATACCACAATATTTGTGTAGTACTCAAAGTATATGACCAAAATGACCATTTATGTCAAAATATTTTTTTTTTCAATATCTCAAACCTCCCGTAGAGGTGAGGTGTGACATTTATCCAACCATACATGAACATGTTCTTATCCATACGAACACAAGTCACATTCTCTTCAAGAAATGAACCATAACCATTTGTACATGCACCATAAGTTTTTATCAAAAACTCATTATCATGCTTTGGCATTATCAAATTTATGTGACTCACCTCAACATCACTTTAAGAGGTCAAATGTACCAAATGTACTACCACTTTGTACTTTTTTATTTTGATGGAGGATTTACAAAAAATTTCAAATTGGCTTGCATCAACAACAATGTGCCCAATATCTTTTCATACCACTTTGATGGATAAAAATTACATTCACATTTGAAAGACCATCTTAAGAAACAATGTGCCCAATAACCCTTCATACCACTTTGATGGGCAAAATTACCTTCACATTTGAAGGACCATCTTAAGAACACATAATGTTCTTCCTTTTAATTATCACAATGATGACCATCAACATTTTACCACACTCATATTCATATATTCAACCAGTTGTCATTTTTCAGACATTTTGTGCACTGCTACCACATTCACATAAGAGAATGGAGCAAATTAATTGGACAAATTTCATGACTTTCAGTCAAAAGTATACAACTTTATGTTAGTAATCATCATATCATCAGTATAGTGCATTAGGACTTAAACCCAATGCCTTACCCATATAAAGATGCCTTTGGTCATAAATCAATGAAACTTGAACCCAACTTCTTATTATCATGGTGCACCGAGACTTTACTCAATGTCTTACCCACTTGGTGAGGTAAAACATGAATTCACCATCTTACCCTCAATCAATGTCTTAGTAAACCAAATGCATTACCAAAAAATAAATATTGAATATCATAAATATAATTTGAATTTGACTTAAAATTGAGTAAAAATGAACAAAACTAATTAATTAGAACAACATGTTGGAACCATATAAAAGTCCCAAATTAAAATAAATTAAAGCATTTTAATAATCGCTCTCAACATTGTTATGAAGATCATCATAATTTACTAACCATTTTAAATTAACCACAAAACAAGCTTTGTTAGTACAAATAATATATAGGATATGAAGTATAACATGCAACCGAAAAATTACTAGGATAATTCATAAAAATCAAGAAATACCTACCATTGATTCTTGATGGAGAATGAGCAACTCGTGCTGATAACGTGTTGTAAAACTAAAGCAAAATAAAACAAGAAATATAGAAGATGAAAGCAATAGAAATAGGGAGACAAGAGATGAGAGCTTTTCTTATTATTCCAATTCTTCAAGTGTATACAACATGAACTCTTATGCCTCTATTTATAGTGTAACATAGAGGCATACAAAAGGTTAGTCATAAACATGACATTAACATGAATATAATGGAGGAGGTTATGGAAGTGAAAGGTTACAAGAATAATGGTTATAAAGTTTAAGGTTATGGTTATCTTCATAATGGAGGAAATTAATGGAGATAATGGGTGAGAGTAACTTCTTGGTGTAGTGGACATCCACACTATAATAGTTTATAACATTTTCAAGTTATAGTTTCCCTTTTTTTTAATCAAATTGAACAATAATACCATTCTTTTTGTAAATTAAGAAGTATTTCCATCAATTAATTGATAAGTATCTATTAATTGATTCAATATGAATCTTATGTGAGACATCTATTAATTTTCGGTAATATAAAGATATTGATGATAAAAATCAAATCCTTTATGTGGTTCTAAAGAGAGTAACCTTATAACAAAAATCAAATCCAATCTTGACTTACCTTGACTCTCATATTACGAAATGTCTTTGTATAAATATCTAAAAGCAACAATAAATTATTCATGGTGGCAGATTGCAATATCAAGATCTTCAAGAATCATACTCTATTATCACAAGAACAAGAAACAATACAACAACTTGATTAAATTCTTAAAATTCATATTATATATTATTGATCTTTTTAACTTTAAGAATCATGTTAAAGAACTTACTAGCAATGGTTCAATTAGTCCAATAATTTCCTCTCACCTCAAGAAAATAACCGATTAGAAGTAACTATAGATTCATCCAAAAAAATCAAGAACAAATGAATTTTAGTGAAGAATATAAGAGAATGGAATCAATATGAGATTATATCAAACATATTACTTTTATTCACCTAGATCAATAAATTTATAAACTACCCAATGATGATATATTTTTTTCTTAGTGAAAAATTAAATTTAAAAAATCTTTAGAGTAAGAGATTAAAATGTGATTAGAACTTCGTGTTGATAATGTGTTATGAAATAATGATAGAATACTAAATAAAAGGGAAAACATAAAAAGAGGAAGAGGAAAACAAAAAGTATTAAGAACAAAGAAAGGGAGAAAGTAGTAGTATTTTTTATAATTATTGGTGTATCTCTTTGTTGTATGTAATGCCTCTTTTATAGGCACAAGTTACTTGGAGATGTTATATTTCTATAGTGGAGTGGCCCCACATGACATTATTGTTTACAACAATTTCAACAAAAAATATTACTTTTTGATTAAAATATCATAATCATCAAGCATAACATAAAAGAAATCACGCATAAAAAATATTTTATAGGCACAATATAATATCAAAAAGCTCAATAAGTATGATAGATACTAGTCGAAAAGTAATAAAGAAGGTATCACATTATCAATGCCTAACATATATTTTGGCTAATTAGAAAAACTAAAGAATTCTTATCTTTTTTCCAATAACCTTAATCCAATTCTCTAACTTGTGAACCTCTAATGTCATTCATGCTTTTTTGTAGCGGACACTTTCACAAAGTATACTAACACATGTATTGTATAATGGCTCTTCCCATCCAAGTCCATCTAATTTTTCCATATATTCTTCAAATATAGGTGCACAATTTTTTAAATCAATAACTTCAGAGCAGTAATCATCTTCTCATCAATTTCCAATTCAGACGAATAAGTTTTTTTTCTTCCCCTAAACTTTTTTTTTCCAGCTGAAACTGAAGATTGGGATGTAGAATTATTAGGAGCTTCATTATTTTTGTCACCAACTAGTTCAACAACAATAATATATCAAAGAGTCTCAATAAAATTATTGGCCTAAGACAAAATTTTAATAAGAGACCTCAAATATGTATACATAGTTATTATTTTTAATTATGAATAATATTTTTTCACTCAAAAACCTTGTTGAACATCAATACACTAAAAATATTATTGCAACAAGTGTTCTTGACAAACATCAATACACCCTAAGAAAATTATTAATATAAAAAAAATACTTGTAAAGATTATGAAACTTACCGGTTCAAGAGGAAAAAATTGGTGTTTGATTGCGAAAAGAGAGGAAGAAAGTTTGTAGTTGAGAGAGCAAAAGTCACGCAAAGACTGAGAGAGGTGATGCAGTATTAATTTATAATTTATTAAATAAGTTTGAATGGTGTTAAGACTCTATATTTGATCCGTTCAGACCTTTTCAGGTCCATTAAGAGATATTTTGAAAAAAGAAACAAATGGACTTAATGGGCTGAATCTGAATAACCAAATGCATTTAATGGGCTGAATCTGAATCATTAAGATTCAGACTTCTATTAAGTGCAAACAAATGAGGCCAAGTTAGAAAGAAAAAACCTGATTGGCGAATTTAGATCTTGACCCTTTTTTTTTCAAAAAAAAAAAAATATCAATTCCCTTTCATTTCAGGTTGACTTTCACTTTGATTGAGGTTGACTTGAAGACGAAATGCAAGGGACAATTGGAGTTTACAATGGGCTCATTCGAAGAAGATTCATGCACAATAAGAGATAATGATCAATTAATTAACAAATTAATGGGCACTATTCTTGTAAAGATAGATTAAACTTTAAGCAAATTTTAAAACAATAGGAGATAATGATCAATAACTGATCGAAAGGAGACTTTTCAAGCTAATTAAGCAAATTAACTGATGCAACACTATTAACTTGTAAAGATAGATTAAACTTTAAGCAAATTTTAAAACTGAAATCACGATCCAAGAGCTAATCCCAGAAAATGATAAATAATTCAGTGTCTAAATTAAAATAAGGAGCATAACTGTAGGAAAAAATAAAGTAAAGAAGATTAGATTTTGATAAGACACATTGTCTAGTCACAGAATCAAACTTGAATTATCCTAAACAAGCATGCTCAAGAAAGACTAAATCTGAAATAGATTCAATAACTAACGAAGGGATTTAACCCCTTCTTAGCAAACCAACAACAATATATCCAGTGCAAACCCACTAAGTGGAGTCTAAAGAGGGTAGAGTGCATAGAGACTAACACACACACATATACCTCGTGGAGATAGAAAGCTTGTTTCTAAAATATCATCGGCTCAAGTGTATCAAACTCGAGCAAAGAAAGAAGAAAATAATGAAGAAAACCTATCATTAATAAGAAACCAAAGAACTCAAAATGCATACCCGCCAAAAGGTTATCAGTTGGGATATACTATTAACCACATGGTTGAGCTATAGTATTGATTTTAATTCTTTATAAAGACTTTACATTTTATGTTAATTATTACAATAAAGTCTTTGTTTGAATAGATCATTGTGTTTATATGTGTGTCCATTACTTATATAGTAGACGATTTTTGGGTATGGAGTTGGTTAATTCATACGCGAAAGATTAAAATTGTCGGTTCTTATAAGTTATAAATTAAATGTTCACAATCAAAGATGAAGTTGGATAAACATTTTGATGATTGTAACATAAGAATAAATATAATCAATCTTAATTATGTGAGTGGTAATTCCAACTTCTTGTGTTAGTACATTTTATATGTATTGAATAGACCAAATTGAGATATGTGTTTAGGTTCTAAATTTCAATAAATAATATATCTAGTCCATTAAATGAGCTTATACTCTTAATCTTGATGTAGTTATTATGATTTGTGTAGTTTATTTTATTATTTTATTTTAATGTATTAATAGGTAAGACTTTATGATGAGTCAAAATATTCCTAATGAATTGGATAATAACAAATTATATTTGTGAAATAATAATTAGTTGATAGAACCATATCTCGGATATGAGAAAGAAGACACTCCTTTATGGTTGCTTATAAGTAGTCACGTGAAAACCCTGCAGGTGGATTATATATGTATATCCATCACGTGAATTAATTTAAGCATAAAGATAAAAGATTAAATTAATCAATGGATTAAATTTTTTAGAAGTTTGATTTAATTGATTGGTGTCGGTAATTCTAACATGGAAAGTAAAATAAGTTGTAACGGAAAAAAAATTGAAATAAAATAGAGGAGTGCAATTATAGATTTTTAGTGGTACAATCTGTGATTTATTATGATATTGTTAATTCATGCTTTTACGAATTAAATATTATAATTGGAAGCCTTTGCTAATAAATTTGTGGTCCCTACTATGCCTGATTAATTGATTGAGTTCGGAAAAGAAAAGGATTATTAGTATTTTTTTCAGTTTAGGAATAAATCGTTTTTGACTTTTATTGAGAAAAAACTTTTTATTTCCTTAAAAGAAGAAAGAGGAAAATACTAGATTTTTTTGTTTCCTTAGAAGATGAAAGAATCAACTATTGTTGTTATTGGTTATTAATGGTGTTTAATAACTATTGAATACCCTTAATAGTGTTCAATGGTCATTAATGGTGTTTAATGGCTGTTGAATACCCTTGGTGTTTAATGATTGTCTAAATACACTTAATGGTATTTAGTGGTTATTGGATACAAGTAACGGTGTCTAAATACACTTAAAGGTATTTAGTGACTATTAATGGCTATTAATTATGACTAGAAATATTTCATCTCTCAAACCTTCCCTTTTGCTGAAAAGTAGGGGTGGTGGTTCTCAAGGAAAGATCATCCTTTTTTTGAAGAAAAAATTTGCCCACACAAGACTTGATTAAGAAAGTTAGTCAGAAATTAGTAGAAGGCTATCCTGAAGTCTCAGTCCCTGAACGAGTTGTGTGAAAGCTACAAGAGGTTGGAGTTTCACAATTTATTTAGTTTACATTATTATGATATTATGACGTTTGTGATTCTGAATAATGCTTCCGTTGTGCATATTCTAACAATTGGTATCACGATTATTCTTACATATAACTGATAATGTAATAAGAGTCCATGATTTCGATACATGTTTGATTAAATATGTATATATCATGTTGTTCTTTTGATAAACAGTTTTTGTTGTTTGAAAAAAATGTTTTTGATATTCCAGAGTTTTAAGGGTTCAAGTTTATATGTTGATATAGGTCCTCTTTCCCATCGAATAAACTTGTATATTTTGATATAGTTATGTTTTCCTTTTGATTTGATGACTTGTTTTAACTTTCCAACTAAGTTGCATGTTGAATCAATGAACAAAATACAATATATATATATATATATATATATGTATATACCTGACTAAACTTCACAGATTATTCTCTAACTGAGTTGGACTTGTCTTGTTTAAGTAGTACTATACATATGAACTTGCTCATATATTTGCTTGAGCTTGAATAGTTAAGCTTCCCTATCGATTCTAACTGTTCATTAGCATGATTATATGTGTCTTGTCTTGTTTTTTTTTTGTTTTTTAAAAAGCATATGTTACTAATGATTTGTTTTAAATATCTCTTAGATTAACTATGTCTTACTTCAGTCATTTATTAGCCAAAAGAAACTGGAAGGTCTCAACTATGTGGACTAGAAACGAAACCTTGATATTTACATCTAAGAGTTTCAAATATGTGTTGGTTGAAGAATGCCCCCATTAAACCATCGGATGCTACTGGTGGCCTATGATAAATGGGTCAAGGCTAATGGGATGGCAAGGTGCTACATTCTTGCTTCAATAGCGAATGTCTTGCAGCATCAGAATCAATCTATGACATCTGCTTACGCTATACTCGAATCTCTCAAAGAGATGTTTGGAGAGAAGAATCGTGTTGCCAAGCAAACTGCCATGAAGGCTCACTTGACCATCAAAATGGCTGAAGGATCACTTGTCAAGAATCATATCATGAACATGATGAGTTATCTGAATGAGCTGGAGATACTTAGCATTGCTATTGATAAGGAATATCAAGTGTAGATGATCCTACAGACTCTGTCGGATAGTTTTCAACAGTTTCGCTTGAATTATAATATGAACAGAATGAGTTTGTCTCTTGTGAAATTGTTGAATGATCTGAAGCACTATGGTTCTGTATTAGTCTCTTTAGGGATTTTATCATATGATTCTCCCAAGAGTGTAAAGTATCTCCAGCTCATTCAACAATTTCACAAGCAAAACTGTTGAAAACTGTCCGGCAGAGTTTGTAGGATCATCTTTTGTCGACCTGAGATTTCTTATCAATAGCAACGCCAAGTATCTCCAGCTCATTCTATAACTCATCATGTTCAACACATGATCCTTCAACCATTTTGGTGGTCAAGAGAGACTTCATGGCAGTCTGCTTGGTAGCACGATTCTACTCTCCAAACATCTCTTTGAGAGATTCGAGCATATCGTAAACAAATGTCATAGACTGATTCTGATGTTGCAAGGCATTTGCTATTGATGCAAGAATGTAGCACCTTGTCATCCCATCAACCTTGACCCATTTATCAGAGGCCTTGATCTCCTCACCAGTAGCATCCGATAGTTTAATGAGACATTCTTCAATCAACACGTATTTGAATCCCTCAGATGCTAGAAAAATATCAACGTTTCGTTTCCAATCAACATAGTTAGGACGTTCCAGTTTCTTTTGGTTCACAGATGACTGAAGTGAGACATAGTTAATTTGAGAGATATTTATCGAACCCAGTGGATGAAAAGGATCCATTGGTGGATTTCCACATACCTTGGATAATCAAAGCCCTAGTAATGACAGGAGAACCTTGAAGCTTGACGAAACTCTAATCCTTAACTTGAGAGCTCTTGAGAGAAAATTGAAGAAGAAGACTTTGAATTTGGGGAATTTTGAGTGAATGACAGAAAATAGGCCAAGTCCTTAAGGTAAAAATGGTTATAGGGTAGTAGACAAAGACATTTGTTCAACTTTGTACAAGTTTATGGATAACTTATGCATATTCAATATTAGAGTACGTAGAGTCGTAGATGTCATCTGAGATTAAGTTAAAAAATATATTTATGTATTAATTTATATATATATATATATATATATATATACTAGTTTCTGGTGTGTACCCCATGTTATTGTATAAATATTTTAAAATAATACAAATTCATTATAGTAGATTTGAAGGGGTAAATGAAGTTTAAACCGATGAATGGTAAGCTTAGTCAGCCAACTTAATTGTTGAGCATAACATAATAACATATATTTGAACAATTAAATTTAGTGGTAAAACTAAAATGATAATTCAATTTTACTATTTGATTGATTATTTTATATTTCAATGACATATAGTTTATATGTGAATATAAGTGACGTAGGCTAGCCAGAAATACTTTACATCTAGTAATTTTTTACCATGTATCTTTAAGAAAATGTAGCCTCTCTTCTTCTTCTTCTTTTTTTTGTAAATGATCAATTGTATGTATACAAGCAAAGGTGGAAGCAATTCTCAGCTTGCCTACAAACTTTTGAGTAAGATTTTTAGACTGTCGGTAAAGGAAGATCCAATGGATATTGATGTAGAGTGATTATAGCATAAGAAAAATAATCAAACCACCCTAATATTATTATACAAAAATTTATTTATAATCCTCATATATAGATTAAAGCAATAAAAAATCTTTTGTATTGTTATATAAATTGATGACTTGAACTGAAACTCTTGAAGAGTTTTCAAAAGACAATAGATTATTTGCTTAAAGAAGTTGAAGTAAGGAACTTGTAGGATTCTTTGATCCTAAAGGTATGATTCATAAAAGGAGATAGAAGGAAGCATATTTCATCAAAGCTTTTCTACACACATGAGATCCCAAGAATGATGATATCAACATGCAACATGTTTGTTCAAGTAATATTATAGTTGATTTATTCAGCAAGTCTCTACCAACTACAACTTTCAAGAAGATGGTGCACAAACTTGAAAAACAAAGATTCAAGTCTCTGGATTGATGTTCTCATTAGGGGGAGTTAATACGTGATGTACTCTTTTTCCCTCACAAGGTTTTGTTCCATTGGGTTTTCCTTGTAAGGTTTTTAATGAGGGATCCATAATGCATATTATTAGATATGTGTACTCTTTTTCCTTCACTAGAATTTTTCTCATTGAGTTTTATCTAGTAAGGTTTTAATGAGGCACATAATCTACCGACATTCAAGGGGTAGTGTTATAAACATATTTGTATTTTAGTGAATGTCTATTATGTGGAGTCCTTCTAGGGAATGGTTAGGAATCCTACTTGGGGACCAAGTTAGGTTTCCCCTATAAATAAAGGGGTTTTCATTCGTTGTAAATCAACTATGTGAATCCTGAATATACTTCAAGAGAGGAATAAGAAGTATTTTCTCTTCTCCCTACTTTATTCTTCTTCTTGTTTTATATAGTTTCATAACAAAAGAGATAAGTGTCAAAAACACACTTAAACTTAAAAAATGGCCACATCATACTCCACATGGACAAAACATTCCATCTTGACAAAAATTAAATATTAGTTAGGATTAAAGATTAAAAAATTATTATCCCAAAAAAATAATTATTTTTTTAAAAATAAAATGTAAAATATTTTGCTTACCCCACTCAATCACTTTCTCTCACCATATCCCCCCCCCCCCCCCCTCCCCATTTTTTAGTTTTTTTTAGTTTAAACTTCTTTTAAAAAAGTATATAATTATTTTATTTCATCCCCCCCCCCCCACATCCCCTTCAAATATTAATTTAGACATTTTTTATTTTAAAAAAAAAAAATCTACCCACTCCACCTAACCTTCCGCTTCCAATTTTTTTCTCGTTTTGTATTAGATATATACATATCGAAAATATATTTTACTTGCTACCGCAAGAATTTTTTAAAAATAAATTTTTTATTTATGTTATATTCGATACACGAAAAAAAATTCCTAAAAATATATGTACATATCTAACACAAAACGAGAAAAATGTAAAACTAAATTAGGAGTGGAAGATTAAATAGGATGGGGTGGAATTTTTATTTTTTTAAAATAAAATAATATCAATTTTTTTTGGGAATGAGTGGGTGGTTGGGGGGGGGGGGGGCGAGGGTGAAGTATGAATTTTTAAAAATATATTATAAAAGAATTTTTTTTTAAAAAGACGGGGATTTTGGAAGGGGGGAGGGGGTGGAGTGGGGTAAGAAAAATAAATTTTATTTTATTTCTTAAAAATATTTTTTTGGGGATAGTAATACTTTAATTTTTAATTTTTTTTAATTAATATTAATATTTTATTATTTAATTTTGTTAAGGTGGAATATTTTATCCATGCGGAATGTCATGTGTCAAAGTATTTTCAAATAAAAGAGAGAGTGCATTACACACACCATTGAGGTGTGTTTCTCAAACTAATAAGTGATAGTTTAAGTATGAAACCCACACTCTCAATAATTTAGATATGAAACTCACAAAAAGGGATAGTTTAGTTTTTGACACTTATCTCTCTATAAAAAAAAAAATAGATAAGTTCTTTAGCTCCATAAGTGAAAAACTAAATCAAAAATAATTAAAGAAAAATGAAAAAAGAAAAAAGGGGAAAATATATTTTTTTTAAATAGAAGAAGAAAAAGACAAAAAAAAAATAGAAAAGGAAGGATAAAAGGGACAAAACGACAAATAAGAGATAAAAAAAAAAAAAAAAGGAAAAATGGACAGGAAAAAGGAGAAAAAAAGAATAAAAACAAACTGGAAAGCAAGTTTTTTAGTTTTATTTTATTTATCAAAACAAAAATTATGATATAATATTAAGCTCTTTTTAATTTATTTAAAGAATAATTTTATTTTTAAAAAATTGTTAAATAAAATAAAGATTATTTTAGTAAAACTTTTTTTTTATGGAGACAAAATATCACATCATCCATCAGCCAGCCTGGTTCAAATCTCCTACTTGGTGGAACCCTCTGTATTCATTTCAATTATCAAAAGCTTATGAAAGTCAAAGAAGTACAAAACACTGATGAAGTAGAAATAATTGGGGACTAAGACTATTTCCCACTGTGATCAACGTAACAGTCTTATTTTCAAAATTATCACTTCCACTTATTATGAAATGTTATCATCTTTTATGGATAGTGGTGTATAAAAGATAAAACTCACATTTATATACCATAGTTTTTGATATGTGAAAATGACTTACTTCACAAAATATCTTGTTTTTGTTCTTGTTCTTCTCATCTTTCCCCTGCATATTTTAGCACAAACTATACCATTAGGCAGCTCTCTCATAGCAAATGATGAAACAACACCATGGCTTTCTCAATCTGGAGATTTTGCATTTGGATTCAAGAAAATTCAAAGTCAAAATCAGTTCTTGCTTTGCATATACTATGCCAAGATTAAAGATGCCACCATAGTTTGGTATGCAAATGGTGGTAACCTCATGCCACGAGGCTCTATCGCGGAGTTAAATCCTCAAAAGGGACTAATTCTCCGCGATCCTAAAGGGAAAATGATCATTTGGAGCACTGGTCGGATTGGTTCTAATGTTGCTTTTGCTGTCATGAATGATACTGGAAACTTTGTTCTTGTTGGAGTTGATTCTTCAGTTTTATGGGAAAGTTTTCGATATCCGACTGATACCCTTATGCCTACTCAAATACTAGAGATTAACAACAAGCTTGTTGCTCGAAAATCGGAGTCTTTCTTTGTTCCTGGTAGATTTTATCTTCGTATGTTGAGTGATGGGAATTTGGTTCTTGTTACTCAATCCAAGCTAACGAATTTCGATTATGATGCTGAGTATTACAACAGTCATACTTCTGATTCAGGAGATGAAGCCAATTCTGGTTATCAATTGGTATTCGATGAGTTTGGTTCAGTTTACATTTTAAAAAGGAACAATCAAAGACTTGTGTTGACACCTCCCAATGTTCCTTCAATTTCAGAAAATTATCACAGGCTAAGTCTTGATTTTGATGGTGTTTTAACTCATTATTATCATCCTAAGAGTACGGGGGATCAGAAGTGGAGTACTCTTTGGTCTTTGCCTGATAACATATGTCTGGCAATTCTTGAAGATGTTGGAAGTGGAGTTTGTGGATTCAACAATGTATGCAATCTAGGTGGAAATCAAAGACCATATTGTGAGTGTCCAAAAGGGTATTCGTTGATCGATCCAAATAATAAGTATGGAAGCTGCAAACCAAAATTTGTTCCAAGTTGTGATGAATTTGGACAGGGAAATCCTGAAGAATTATATGATTTTGATGTGGTGACAGATGTTGATTGGCCGTTATCAGATTTCGAGAGGATTTATCCTTCTGCTGAAGAAGAATGCAAGAAGGCTTGTTTAGAAGATTGTTTCTGTGCTGTTACTATTTATAGAAGCAATAGTTGTTGGAAGAAGAAACTTCCATTGTCAAATGGGAGAGTAGATACCTCTTTGAATGTAAAAGCTTTTCTTAAAATAAGGAAAGTTTGAACATGAGAGCTTCTTAAATTAGATATAATGTATGTCTTCTATAGGTTCATGGTTGAATTCATCGATCCAACTTGCAATTTTACACAATTCAATAGTTTGGATTTGTAAAAATTAATGGACCATATTGTATAACAAACTTTGATTAGCAAATAATGAAATATTTCATACATTTCAAGAAACATATTGCACTGAGATACAGATACAGGTTATTGATGTACTCTTTAGGTCCAAGCAAATGAATAATGGGAAAAAAAAACATGGTTGATCTAAATAGAATCGACAAACGAAAAAGGGTCAGGCGGAATTGATACTTCAACAGAACCTTCAAGCATTAACATGACTTTCTTCATGTTAGGCCTTGATGCTAGATTTTCTTGAATGCACCAAATTGCAACCAACAAGAACTTCTCGAATCTCTTGATATCTTCTAATGCCTCTTCATCATCGCCTACAAGTAAATGCAACTTATTTCTTTTATAGCAATCATAAGCCCACTCCAGTAGTATCATTTCGTTCTCGTTTGCCACATCCTGCTCATAGTTTTTTCTGCAGCAAATCAACTCCAAGAGCAAGACCCCGAAGCTGTACACATCAACCTTCACAGTTACAGGCATGCTTCTGAACCAGTCTGGGGCTACGTACCCTTTGGTTCCACGTATCCTAGTGGTTGTTTGAGTCTGATGTTTTTTCAGTAGCTTGGCCATACCAAAATCTGCTATTTTTGCTGTCAAATTTTCATCCAGAAGCACATTTTGGGGCTTGATGTCACAATGTATAATTTGGGTACTGCACTCTTCATGCAAATAACAAAGTCCTTTGGCAGTGTCGATGGCAACTTGTACCCTTTTGGACCAACTAAGCCTAGAATCTTTGAATAGCAAGTGTGCTATTGAGCCGGTTTTCATGTGTTCATATACCAAAAGGCGATGTTGGCCTTCGTTGCAGAATCCAAGGAGTTGGACCAAGTTCTTGTGATTAGTCCTGCTGATTGAATTCACTTCAGCTTCAAATACTTCTTCTCCTTCTCCTTCTGATACCATGTTTCGAAGTTTTTTGACAGCAACGACTTTCCCATTTTCATCATCAAGAACCGCTTTGTAAACTGTTGAGAAAGCTCCAGTTCCTAATTCTTCCTTGAATCCATTTGTAGCTTGTTCTAGCTCTTTGTAGCTAAAACTTCTTAAGTTCACTCCTGGAACAGCTGAATACGGTGCAGTCCTCTTTCGTTTTTCCCCTTTAAACTTAAAAATGTACAATAGGGCCAAAAGAATTAAGAACAAATTCATGAAAACTGAACTGGCCAACAACACAGAACCAGAAATGATCAGAGTAGACTGATTTTTCTTTTTTCTTAATTCAACATTTGGTGTTCCCACTGTGGAGTTGTCTTTCCTTATTTTTATCAAAGCCTTCCCTCCGATCGTTGGACCTACTCTCCCATTTGAAAGAGGATACCTTTTCTTCCAACAGATGTTGTCGTCACTGTAAATGGCAACATCACAAAAACAATCATTCAAGCAATTCTGTCTGCACCAATCCTCTGAAACATCGTGGTGAGACTCATAATCAGAGTCAGGCCAGTTAGTATCCAACATTTCGTGGAATGTGAAAGACTCAACTTCTCGCGATTCATGGTTACAGTTTTGCTCAGAGAAATTTTGTCTGCAGCTGCCTAATTTGTCATTCGGATCATCCAAGATATATCCGAGTGGACAATCACATCTCGGCCTCTGATCAGTTCCTATTGAGCATAGGCTGTTGAAACCACAGGCACCCCCTCCTGTACGTTGCCTGATAGACAAACAGATGTTATCAGGAATGTTATACAAACTAGACCATGCCATCGGTTCCCTACCAGAAGATTTCAGATGGACATAGTGCCTAAAAACTCCATCATATTCAAGAATCGCTCGATGATACATTGATTGGCTTCTTGAATTTTCCACATTAGAAGATATCGAATTTATCAAAGTTCCATTCTTTGCTTGAAGAAAAATAAAGCCTGATTGATTGAAGATCACCTGATAACCACTGCCAACTGACATAGGTGACCAATATGCAGCATTTGTTGCCTCATCTGGATAATTGACTGTGTAAAGCACTAGATTTCCATCAGTTTGAAGTATGAACTCAAACCTCCCACTCGATACATTTGTGTCAGAGAAACTTGAAACAAGACTGTTATCTTGGTTAAGTACTTGACCAGGCAAAATCGTATCGGAGGGCTCATTAAAACTCTGCCATAGAGTGTCTGAACTACTAGTTGCTAGCACAAAGTTTCCGTTATCAAGCATGGCTCCATAGGCCAATTGAGCATTCGCCATGCCACGAGCCCACATCTCTTGACCATTTGGATCAGTGAGGACTAGTCTTCCATCCGCGGAGAGCTGAACTTTGGATCCATCTAAGGCAAGATTATTCCTATTGGCTGACCAAACTAGGGTTTTGTCTGTGATTTTGTTGAACCATATGGCTAGTAAGTACCTTGATTCATTTCCAATTTTTTGGAAGCCCAAAGCGAATTCATCAGATGGGGATGACCAAAAGCTAGTAATATCACTTGTAGTGAGTGATGAACCCAAACTAACATTTTGGTAAGATTGAGCAATGGCTGAAAGGGGAAACAATAAGAGACCAACAAGAAGCATAGCTAAAAAACTCATGTAAGAAAGAGGCAAAGTTATAAATGGATATTATGTACACCTATAAGTTACAAATATAATGTTACCTGCAAGGGTAAATAGTCAGGCATATTACATGAACGGTCTTCTAACTTGAACCGTACGTAACTACATAAGCAGACACTTAAACGTGTATAGAATTGAACAAGTTGATACACACATCGCACGTCCTACATGGCAATTCACATCCTATGCAACATCTACGTGACGTCCTATGCGTATAATGTCACATAGGATGTGTGTGTCTACTTGTTTAACTTTATACAAATTTATATGTAATTTGTGCACACACAATGTTAGAAGACATAAATATCAACTGAGATCAAGTTAAATAATATATTTATGTATTATCTCAATAGTGAAAGTCATATTCCACATAAACAAATTTTAGAAAGAAATAGGGAAAAAGAAAATTCAACGTTAATTAAATTGTTGCTTGTTGGACCACATTTTAAAAAGTAAATGTTGAATAAGTCCATTGGCTACCCCACTTTTTTGGAGTAAAATGTACCTATTGAGTTCTACCGCGTTTTCATGACTTGGAAATGTTGACGAGTTTCTAATAATTATTTGAGTGGTACTTTTTAATAAATAAATATTAGTTTTAGTGATATTTTTTTATCTATTATTACTTATAATAATATATATAGTAATATCATAATAAATCTGATTGTGTATTAAAAATGAATTATGCATGCACTTAAATGTATTGTAAGTATTTTAAAATATATTATACTTATTTGGTAAGAAATTGACACAATGCATCATAAATATATTAAAGTGTGTAATAAATGTATTATCCATTAATAAAACTTGTGTTATCTATGTTCTATAAATTATTCTCTGTAAAACATATTCAAATTGTATTATAAATATATTGTAAGTGTCCAATTAAAAAATATGTTATTGCTATAGATGGTAAATATTTTTCTAAGATAACATATCAATGTAAGTTTTCCTAGTAGTTTATTCTTTGTTTTTTGTTTGTTTGTTTGTTTTTTGCTTTTATGATCTTGATAGTTTAAATTTACTAGTCCAATTAATTTGGATTCGCAGCAAATAGATTCACCAAGGGGCATAAAATGCTTCGAACCAAGTTCTAGCTTAAACAGTACCAGATCTCTGAGTGATGAACACATTCTAATCATCCTGTCGTATTTAGTGACGACTAGAGCTATCAATATGGGCTAGCCCACCCCATCCGCGCTAACCCATACTTGCTTTGAAATTTGACGGGCCAGGTCGGGCTAGCCCATTTTTGTTGTGGGCCAAAAAATGGTCAGCCCAGCCCACACGTATGTGGGCTACAGGCTTGCCGGGTCAGTCCTCTTTTCTTAAAAATATATTTTTTATAAATATTTATATTAAATTATAATTTTAAAATATTATCATAAATATTGACAAAATAATATTACATGGTGCTAGTGTGTTACTTGTTAATCAAATCCACAAATAAAAGTATCTTTATAATATTTATTAAGTTTGATTTCAAGTAAAAGCATAAATAACTAAATAAAAATATTAACCTAATTTTTTTCTAATGATCATAATAAAATACAAAAACTATGACAATATTCCATAGGATACAGCCTATGTAGTGATTCCTAGAAATTTTAGGGAATTTTTATTTTATGTAGTACATAATTTATATTTAAATTGTAATATTTCAAACTTTAAACAGATTTTGAGTTTAGACTTTTGTTATTTTTACTACTCTATTTTATTTTTATTTTTAATTAAATTTTATTTGTCCCACGGGCCGGCCCTATCCATATTTCTCAAGCCCCACAAATTGACAGACTTATTCAGGCCAGGCTAAAAAGCTTTTTTCTTAAATGGGCTCCAAAAATCGTAGCCCAACCTTATCAAATCCCGGGTTAAGCCAGGCCGTCCCAACGAGCCTAGCCCATATTAACGGCTCTAGTGACGACGTAATTAGAAATTTCACTAAAGATATATTCAAACTTTGAATAAGAGTATGATCAATCATAAAAATACTTATATTTGGAATGGACCTAAATACCAAAGCACGAAAAAAATTGGACTGGTTCAGTTTGATTTTGATATTGATTTTTTAAAGTGGTATATATATTGTAAATAATAAAAAAATAAACTCAAAGTATTATCATAAACCCACTATTGAATTTTAATTTTTTAAAATTCAAATAAACCAAAATTTTCATAAATAAATTCCATTTTACTTAACTACCACGTAAATACCACTCGTTAAAGAAAGATAAAAAGTTGACCACTAAGGTACTCAAATCAATTTTCTAAAGTTAATTTGGACCTTTTTGTTTTGATTTCTTTTTATTGAAAAATAAATGTTTCTTTCGTTAAGATTTCTTGCCAGCAGCCCATTCCAGAAGTTATAAGCTACTGTTTCTGTTGGATAATAATTTGGATCGTGAATCGTCTATGTGGACTAATTCGGTCCATTTAGATAAGATTATCGTAGGAACTCTACTAATGTAAATTATATTGAATAATAATATATGTTTTTTTATTTCAAGTTGCTGATGGGAGAACGAACATATTTCACTGGTGAATGTAAGAGAGGGTCATCATTTAATAATTACGCAAAACACTAATTAAATGTTTAATGTTTTCTTTGTGGTCGTGGAGAACGAGCATATTTCACCGGTGAATATAAGAGAGGATCATCATTTAATAAATACGCAAAACACTAATTAAATGTTTAATGTTTTCTTTGTGGTCTATTTTTTACTTTTTACAAATTTGAATTTATAATGACGGTCTAGACTAGGAATTTTAGTTAACGATGACAAAAGAGTTCTAAAATTAAGAAAAAGCAACACATGTCTTATTTATTACGTAGAGGTGACAATTTTAAGATTAGTGCTAATGCCACTAATTTTAAAATCTTCAAATTTTATTAGTTACACAAAAGTCTTATCTTTCTCATCCCTCCCCCTCCCCCTCCCCAATCTTCTACCGTTGTCATCCTCTCCCTACCGCTGTCGTCACCACCTCCACCATCACCACTTCCTCTTCTTCTTCCTCCTCTACCACAACCATCAGTTCTTCCTCCATCACCATCACTTTCTCCTCTTCTTCGTCATTCACCACCATCATTGTCATCATCTTCTTCTCCACCGTCGCCGCTGCAACAATCACCAACTTCACCTTTGTTGTCAACACCAACATCTCTTTAGCATTCATAACTATCACTACTAAAAAAACTGTCAAAAAGAGAAGAAAAAAGCAACGGGCTACGCCGCTTTTTTGGCCAAAAACGACGCAGTCAATCTCGTCGCTTTTTGGCTCGACGCTTTTCCAAAAGCGACAGACTGCGTCGCTTTTTTTTTAATTATATTTTTTGAAGAATGTGATGCCGTCCGTCGCTTTTTTTTTTTTAATTTAAAAAAAGAGATGAAGTTCGATGCTTTAATTAATTTTTAATTTTTTTAGAATCTTGAAAAGCGACGGACAATGAGAAGCCGTCCATTGCTTTTTTGGAAATAAAAATTTGAAAAATCCAGAAAAGCGAAGAACTAAAGGATCTTGTCCGTCGCTTTTCTAGGTTTTAGAAAAAATAAAATTAAAAAAAGCGACAGACTAAAGAACCCTGGCCGTCACTTTTCTGGGTTTTAAAAAAAATAAAATCCAGAAAAGCGACAGATAAAATCACCCTGTCCGTCGCTTTTTCTACAATTTTTTGACAGTAGAAACTGTCAGTTTTTACTGCCCACCTGTAAAAGCAATTCAATTCAACCCCAATCAAACACAAAATATTATAAAGAAGCTACACAAAATATAAAACAACAAACTTAAATTAACATTCAAAAATATCTAAATCACAATTTAAAGACTTATAAAGTCTATCACACCCCTTTTCGCGCACGGTGGCGGAAGGATTTTTCCATTTTAAGTGACGTTATTGATTAAGGGATTATTTTTAATTTTCAGAGTCGCCACTTGGAATTAAGTTGTGGTGTCCCAAGTTACATTTTTGTTTAATCCCTAATCAAAAGGAAATGACTTTTTGTTTGGTCTGCGAACCACAAATTCAGGTAAAGAATTCGATTGACCGAGGGGAAGGTATTAGGCATCCCTCGAGTCTCATGGTTCTAGCACGGTCGCTTTTATTGACTTCCACCTACTTTAAAATATTCTTGGATATATTATTTCAGGCCATGATTTGCTCGCATGTTTTAGATTTTTATTGTTGAACTTTTATTTGGTCTCGACCTAGATGCGTGACCACATTCTTGGTCCTCACGATTAGAGACATAACTGTCTTCTTTGCATCACACCTAATAACCTTATTTTTTTTTTATAAATCTCTACTTTAAATTTAATAAAATTTAATTATATTATTGGACAAGGTGCATAACGGCATCCTTGATTTTTTTTTTATGTTTCAAAAAAGATGTGCAACCACATTCTTAATCGAAACAAATAATTTTAACGTACCTAAAAGTTTGTCTATTGTTAAAAGAAAATACGTAGTCTTTATAAAGAAAACTCAAATAAAATAAAATACTAAAATTCTAGGATAAAATTTTGGATCATATTCATATCTTTTTATTTTTTATTTTTATATTTTTATTACTCTTAAAATTAACATCAAAATTAAGTATACATTTTCTAATCAAACAAAACAATAACGAATTGTAAAAAAATAAATCTCATTTTTTGTTTCATAAAATAAAACAACAATAATTTGTTTATTTATTTATTTTTTAGCCTAACTATACCTACTTTATCATTATTATCTAAATCAAGAAAAGAGCAATGTTACGACCCGTTCATTTTTAAGAGATCACAACTAACAAATAAAAATAAATAAATAAATAAATACAATAATCATCGATTAAAGCTACCTTTATTCATGAAATAGAGATATAACAACTAACAAGTTAATCATTTCAATCAAATTCATGAATGAAACATAATATAAGAAGACTTGTCATAAAATTACATCAAATTCCATAAATAAATTAAAGAGATAAGGAAAAGCTGATTATCGCAAAATCTTGATCGAACCTTGATTAGAACACCCACCAAGTTTTGTAGGTGATTTGTGATGGTATATGTGTTGTATTTAAATAAATAGTAATGAAAAAGGAAGAAAATATGTGGATGTATTGATGAATTTTTGAAAGAAAAGTAGACTAAAACTAAATTGAATTCCTCTTTTTTCTTTTCCTCCGTGAATGTTTCTGTTTGTGCAACGTGTTTTCCCTTTGTTGCCGTTTTCTTTTTATCTTTTTGTGTCCGTTTTTTTTTTTTTCCGTATGTTGGTTAGTATCTGTATTAATATAGGGGGGTGTTGCTGTTTATAGGAATGTGTAGTACGTGTGTGTGTGGGTGTGTAATGGGTTGTGTGGTAGAAAATGGGGGAGGGAAGTGGGGTTTAAGGTGGGGTAGTGGGGTAAGTGTAGGTATATATAAATATAATTACTAACGAATTATTTTAAATTAATGTAAATTTAAGAAAAGTTAAATAGCTAATTAAAAATATAATTAAGAAACACTAATTTGTTTATTAAATATACATTAAAAGAAAACATATATTTTTTGAACATTTTCTTATTTTTTTGAATAAATTGAAAACAAAACTTAACTTAAAACATGGCTCTATTTTTGTGGTTTTCAAATATTTTAAAACTAAACTTACTAAAATATGATAAAACCAAAATATTTAATTTAAATGTAAAAGAAATATTTAACCACTAAAATTTGTGTAAAATATCAAGTTCGGTAAAAAATTATGTGTCTACAGTTTGCCCCTCTTTGATTGAAAACACGAAGAGTTTGCAGACAAAGAAATAGACAACGTGACAAGTTTTGACTAGACTCTTATTTGAAAGAAAAATATGCAATCAAGTCCTAGTTTTGGACAACCTACATATCTCGGGTTATAAGGGAATCAGGTCACATGTAGTTCAAGGAGATGAGGTGATGAGTTTGAAGTTACGTGAGGTTTCATCGAGGCTCCAAGTCGCGGTTCCTATCCTTACATAAAAATAATGAAAGATAATAGTCAAAAGGAAAATAAAAGTACAAGCTCCTATCTATACAACTTCTCTTGAGTCTTCACTTGTGTCTTTACTTTCAGATATCACCTTGATTTTTGGGTGAGTATCTTGATCTTGAATTGGATTGAGGCTTAACTTGCCGCTTAGAGTGAGCTTTTGGCACTCTTCAAATGACAATTTAAATATGTTCTTGAATGACTGCATATTTTCTTGATCAGAAGCTGAATAGAAATAGATGTCAGGAAGTCAAGCTGCTATATGCATTTAAGAAACTGATTCTGGCTAGGGATTGATCATTCTGAAAAGATTTGAAACTTTGTTCCTGAATTTCAAATCCATGTTTCGCTTGAAGAAACCTGAAAAACATCACAAACAAAAGAAATACACAAAAAAAAATTGCCCCAGTTTTCACTGGAAAATTTTTGTGAGTTATTAGCAGATAATTTTTTTTTAAAAAAAAAATTCAGACTAGGAAGTGCTTATCCTAGGAAAAAGTAACCAAATCCCATTATGTAGGATGATCCTACTAATCTCATTGTCTAGGAGGTCCTGCTAATCTAAATCTCATTGTTTAGGAGGGTCATACTACACTAATCTCATTGTTTAGGAGGGTCCTGCTACTCTAATTCCCATTGTTTAGGAGGGTCCTGCTATGCTAATTCTCATTGTTTATGAGGGTCCTGCTACGCTAATTTTCATTGTTTAGGAGAGTCCTGCTACACTAATTCTCATTGTTTAAGAGGTTCCTACTACTCTACTTCCCATTGTTTAGGAGGGTCCTGCTACTCTAGTTCCCATTGTTTAGGAGGGTCATGCTACTCTAGTTCCCATTGTTTAGGAGGGTCCTGCTACTCTACTTCCCATTGTTTAGAAGGGTCCTGCTATGCTAATTCCCATTGTTTAGGAGGGTTTTGCTACACTACTTCCCATTGTTTAGGAGGGTCTCGCTACACTACTTCCCATTGTTTAGGAGGGTCCTACTATACTAATTCTCATTGTTTAGGAGAGTCCTGCTAAACTAAATCATCAAATACAATTACCATAACATTTTTTTTTTAATTTTTTAGATTAGAAAATGTTTATCCTAAATGAAAAATAACTGCCTCAAACTAGAAAGTGTTTATTCTAGGATACAGAAAATAAATAAATAAATAAATAAAATAATAATACTAATAATGGTCTAGGACAACGAAGTGTTTATCCTAGGAGAAAATGAGAAATAAATGTCTCAATCTAGGAAATGTTTATCCTAGGAGAAAAAATGCATGTAATTTTTATTTTATTTTTTGCAATAATGTTCACAAATTTGAGTCTTTCATTTTATTTTATTTTTTAATGGCAGTCGATTTGTGGCATTTGACTTTGAGGATAGTTTCTCCTATTGTTTCCATGTTTGAAGCTAATTTTAGCTTTGAGATAAACTGCTTTCGTTTGCTAGTCAGCTCACCTTGATAATTTTGAAAACATCTCTAGTTGTTCAAAACTTCCAACTTTATACTTGTTATATTGTTTCCACCCTCCAACAATCATTGAATCTTGTATTCATATAAATTTTCAAAATTTGTCAATTATTGGCAAGTTATTATGCATATCAATATTTCTTGAATGATTTCACATTTGAGGTGCTGACCAAACTTTGCTTTGTACAATTGAAAAGATGGTAGCAATTTTGAAATCATTTTCTGCTTGCTTTAATGAAGACTAACCCAAGGGAAAAAATGAAATCGAATTGAGCGATACAAAATAAGAAGAAGGAAAGTAAAAAATAAAAATTGACCTTTAAGAGGAATGAAAATGAAAATAAAAATAAACTCCTTTGAGAGTGATGGTCAATTCTAATGATCATGACATGCATGTGAGATCAAATGGCTTGATTTGTCCAATCAATCTAAACTTTATCTTTGTCAAACTTTCAACCTTCTGAAGTCAGACTTTTATAATCCAACTTTTTCACTAGATTCATACCTCACATTCGACTTATGGTGCCTCGAAAGGTTTTTCACCAATAACCTCTCTCATTTTGTATGTCTCTCACTCACATCATTTTATAGTGCCCTAAAGGTTTTCACTAATAAGACTCTCATTTTTTACTTTCTCTCAACACAAATGATGCCTTATAGTGCTTTCGAAAATTTTCATCAATAAGATTCCCTCATTTTTCACTCCTTATGCGAGGGACGTGACATTTTTCCTTATATGATAATCAACACTGAAAGCTTGCTTGACTTGTCATTGTTAAAAATTGATCAGAAGGTCTTTATTTGGATTGTAACGTGGCTTTTGGATAGGGTTACAAAGAAAGGGTGAAAGCTCAGATATAATACTTATAAGACGGTTAAGACTTACGACTTTTGAAATCGACTCTAAATAAACAAATAAAAATAATAATAATAATAATTATTATTATTATTATTATAATTTTTGCCCCAGTTTTTGTGATGAGGATCTTAGAGATTCTTTTCTTGGTTGGACCGAACCTCATAATAAGGCTGCCTACGTATCTTGTCAAAGCAAAAATCAGGTCGAACGTAGTTTAGGAAGTTTGTTCTTTTGTTGTTATTGATTTTTTCAACCCATTTTTTTCACTTTTTTTCCTTGACTCTTTTTTGTGACTTCCATTTTTTTATTTTTTATTTTTTTGAAATTGTGACTCTTTTTTCCTTTTTTGAATTTGTGACTCTTTTTTCTTTTTCTTTTTGACTTTATTTTGATTCCAAAAGAGGGGTATGAAAGAGAATAAATTTAATGCTCAAAAGGGGTAGCAAAGGATTACACAGTGTTTGGATAGTAGAATGAAATGCCTTCGTCATATCAATTATTAATAATGACAAATACAAGCATGCCCTTTAAGATGTGAAGTGAAAATCATACATTATCTCTTTGCAACGTATGCATTGATGGATATGTATATCAACTTGAAATCTCCATTTGAGTAATACCGGCTTGACAAAAAATGACATACGTCAATTTAAATGAAACTTATTCTTTTAATCATTTTCGATACTAAAGGACGTATCAATGTGTTTAAGTCATTTATTAATTTCCTCGAATGTATTTATTTTTTGACTTCTATGGTGTATTCATTTCATGGCTAGATATAATCTTAAGATCTTACCAAATCCTCTTGCATATCATGTCACAAAAATTGAATTGAAAAGAAATGTATGTGGAAAGCCAAATAGAACAGGTCACTTTGACACAAAATAAAGATTATATTAAGATAAAAAAACTCGATGACAAGACAACAAACTAAATTTTAGGTTACAACTCTATAATAACCCAAACTATGACAAGACTCAACAAACAAACACATAAGAGAAATGATAGAAAGGTCTGACTTACTAAAATAAAAATAAAAAGAATTGCATAGTAGAAATGATGACAAAATAAACTATCCATACACTCTTTTTTGAGAGAAAAGAAGAGTGTATCCCAATCACCAAGCTTGACTTCTTAGCTACTACTTTGCACGCTAGCCTTCACGAAAGCTCCAACAATTTCAATTGTCTTTTCCTGAGAATTGAGAGAATTGTCATATTCTTTGTCATCACATATCATTTCGATGAAGTGTACATCATTATGCGCCGGTAGAGGATTCTTAGTAACATTTGAGGGGTCATTATTTTGAACCACAATCATCTTTGTTTGAATCATCTTTTCCACCTTTCTTCTTAAATTTTGACAATCTTCAGTACTGTGCCCTGGAGCATTAGAATGGTATGCACACCGTATTGTAGGATTGAAACCTTTTGCATGTGGATCCACATAATTTTGAGGAATTAGCTCTATCATAATCAAACGTTTCAATTTCTCAAATACACTTATGTAAGACTCTCCAATTAGTGTGAAATTGTTCATAGGTATTTGACCTCCCTCAAATCCCTATCTTAGACGGGGATTATAAGGTGCTCGAAAATTTTGAGACGAAGGATGAACATTTTGATTTGTTGGTGCTCTCCATTGAGGATAGTTTGGTGGATATGCATATGGTTGTGCACCATAGACTACATATTGAGGTGGGACAATAGAGTATTGTGTATCTTGCATGGGGAGAGAGTGATGAAATTGAGGTGGTGCATATTGATAAACTAGACCCCTTGGACCCTTTTGTGTGTCTGACACAACATTTACTACATCCTCCTTCATTTTCTTTCCCCCGAGATTTCCTGATCCATTTTTAATCACCTGTGTTGTAGCTTTCAAGGTAGCTTGACTTACAATTTTTTCAGACTTGATGCCATTTTCCACCATTTCATCAATCTTAATAACTTCAGCGAATGTTTTTCCAACAACGGAAAGTAAATAATGAAAGTAGTCTAGTTCTTGTGCTTGAAGAAAAACATCAATCATTTCAGACTCTTTCATTGGCGGCTTAACCCCAACAGCTTGCTCCCTCTACCTAATAGCATATTCACGAAAATTTTCGGTGGTTTTATCCCTCATGTTGACAAGTGCAGTACAATCTGGAACTATGTCAATGCTATATTGAAATTGTTGAACAAAACATCAAACCAAATCATCCCATGTATGCCAATTAGAAGTACTGAACCATTTTGAGGCAATTCCCATCAAACTTTCCCCAAAATAAGTCATGAGCAATTCTTCTTTGCTTCCAGCCCCTCTTAGTTGATTACAATATCTCTTTAAATGAGCTACATGATCTTCATGTCCATTATATTTTTTGAACTTTGGAGTTTTAAAATCGATGGGTAGATGAACGTGGGGAAACATACACAAATCATTGAATGAAACACTTTTGTGACTTCCCAATCCTTGCATATCTCTTACACTCTGTTTCAAACTCTTCATTTTTCTAGCCATTTCTTCATATTCCTCGTTCTTAACAACTTTTTCAGCCTCAACATAGGAGCTATACTGATGAGTGTGAGGGTAAGAGCTTGGAATTTTAAAAGTCAATTCAGGAGTATAATCTCGATCATATTGAACTTTGGGTGGAGGATCGTTGTTGGATTTTGGCTCCATTATAGGTTGTTGAACGACATTAGTCGGTGCAGTTGGAATGAATAGTGGATTACTTGTCATAGGTGTACTCAAAGGGCGCACCATAGAAGTTTCAGCTACGTTGGATGCGTTAGCATAGGGACCGAATCCAGGTGGATAAATTGGATCACTTATCGATACTTGGACAGGGGGTGATATATTTGTATTTAAATAGTCATGAATAGAAGGCGGTGGAGCTTGTCCACTCATCCAAGTTTCGTACATCTCCGCCATTTATTGTCTTAGTATCCTTATCACTTCGGCTGACACTGTTTCTTGTCACATCATTTGGTTCTGGACCTCATCATTGTCTGACTCATTTCCGTCTTTGTGAGTCATTTTCTTTTTCCCTTTTGACCTTGTATTGTAGGGATGGGATGCCACCTTAACCACAAATCAATCACCTTAATTTAACTGTACATGAATAATAATGCTTGTTAGGGTTAGACCTTCTTCAGTTATAAGCAATTCTTTTTTTTTTAAATGATATAATAATGCATTGATCAAATCCGTTTGAGATTGCATACGTAACACGCTTGCGAGCATGACTAAGATCTTTGCATATTTTTTCAAAAACTCAATAACTAAGCTTTTTTTAGAGCTTTGAGATAAAATCCTTAAGTTTTTTTTATTTGAATTATTAAAAGAAAATTAATAAAAAATTGTTTTTGATCACTACAAAAAACCCCAAATTGCCAACAAATTTTACTAACAACTTATGTTGGTTAGTATTCTACTAACAAATTACCAACATATTTCTAACTAAATTATATTTTAAAACTTAACAACGAAATTCTAACAGATTACCAACCAATATCTTACTAACTAAGTATTTTAGTTGGTAAATACGACGGGAAAAAATGGCGCCAAATTTAGCAACATTCTATCAATGGATTACCAACTGAAATATTACTAACGCACACCTTTTGTTGGTAATATTACAAACGAAGTATATATCGGTTGGTAAATATGACAAAAAATTGTTTATATAATTTATTAACATATTACTAATGAATCACTAACCAAACATTTACCAACGGCAAGATTGTGTTGCTAAATTTACCAACCAAATATAAATGTGTTGGTAAATTAGTAACGAAATGTAATTTGTTGGTAAACTTGCTAACCAATATCCAATTAGTTGGAAATTTTGCCGACGAATAAAGATTGTAGTTAGTAAATTACTAACATCATTAAAATAGTTGGTAATATACCAACTGATCATTAATCCATTGGTAAAATTTACCAACCTATTAATTATTAGTTGGTAATATTACATATGAATGTTTAGTGGAATAGTAACTATTACCAACTGTGATAAAATTTATTGGTAAATTATTAATTACTAACTTATATTTGAATAGTTGGTAAATTTACCAATTGAAGTTAAATTTTTTGGTAAATCAGCATCTAGTGTTGAGGCTTTCATATTCAGTTTGTGTCGTTAGGCGTTTTAACTTTTAAATTTTAGGCAAAACTTTACTTTGGTCAATATTTTTTATAAACGTGCTCAAATTAGAACTCTGTCAGTGTCATTAGCTTCAAAAGGTCATTTTTGGTCTAATAGGAAGGTTGGTTCAAGTTTTGAGGCTTTCGTTTTTTGTTTGTGCCGTTAGGTGTTTTAAATCTTATATTTTTGTCAATATTTTTGTGAACGTGCTTAGATGAGAATTCTGTCAGCGTAATTAACTCCAAAGGTCATTTTTTATCTAATAGGATAGTTGGTTCAGGTTTTGAGGCTTTCATTTTTAGTGTGTGCCATTAGGTGTTTTTACTTATAAATTTTGGCCAAACTTTAACTTCGGTCAATATATTTGATAAACGTGCTCAGATGAGAATTTCGTTAGTGCAGTTAGATGCTGAAGGTCATTTTTTATGTAATAAGATAGAGGGTTCGGGTTTTGAGGCTTCCGTTTTTAGTTTGTGCAGTTAGGCATTTTAACTTTTAAGTTTTGGCCAAAATTTCACTTTAGTCAATATTTTTGGTAATCGTGCTCGAATTGAAATTTTGTCACCGCACTTAGCCATATAACTTCAGTTTTGGTCTCATAGGATAGTTGGTTCGGGTTTTGAGACTTTTATTTTCAGTTTGTGTCGTTAAGCGTTTTAACTTTTAACTTTTGGCTAAAATTTGAATTAGGTCAATTTTTTCGGGAAACATGCTCAAATTGAAATTTCGTCAGCGCGGTAAGCTCTGAAAGGTCATTTTTTGTCTTATAGTATAGTTGGTTTGGATTTTGAGGTTTTCATATTCAGTTTTTATCGTTAGGCGTTTTAACTTATAACTTTTGGCCAAAATTTGACTTTGCTTAACATTTTTTATAAACGTGCTCTGATGAGAATTCGGTTAGCGCGATTAGCTTCGAAAGGTCATTTTTATATCTACTAGGATGGTTGGTTCAAGTTTTGACGCTTCTATTTTCAGTTTGTGCTGTTAGGCATTTTAACTTTTAACTTTTGGCCAAAATTTAGATTTGGTCAATATTTTTGGTAAATATGTTCAAATTAAAATTTTTGATGTAATTATATGTGTCATATTGAAATTAATTTAACTTGTTATCGTAGATTTTGCATTGTTTCATTCAATTATGATTTATAAAATTGATATTAATATTTTTGGATTTATGTTCGTGCTCTTAGATTTTTAAATGCAATAAATTAATAAATATTTTACTATTGGATAATCATTCAGTTAATAATATTTTGAACATATTTTCAATCAATTACTAACCTAACATTGAACTTGAATGATACATTACCAACAAACTAACTATCAATTAGTAAATTTATTAGAAAAACAAATAATCATACTAACGTATTTAAAATTTATTACTAACAAGGGTTGTGGTGGAGTGGTAAGTACTCCTTCATCCTTAATCAAGAGGTTTCGGGTTCAATTCCCCTTGGGTACGGAGTCGCCTTTGTTATGGAGCGCAGAGGTCTCGGGTTCGATTCCCCTTGGGTACAAAGTCGCCTTGTTAGGGAGCACTTTACCCCCCAATGTGGGACTTCCCGGCGTGAATCCGGATTTAATCGGGCTCCAATGTGGGTACCGGACCGGATGGGAAACCAAAAAAAAAAGTACTTAAAATTTATTGGTAAATTACCAACATAAATTTTATGTTACTAAAATTGCCAACCAATTACCAATGTATCTGGAAAAGTTTACTATCAGACATTTGTTACTATAATTACCAACGTATTACTAACGAAATCGAATAATGAAGAAAAAAATTTACCAACTCCTTTTCAATTCGTTAGTAAAGGTACTAACGATATACTAACCAAAAATTAGTTGGTGAATTTACCAACGGAAATTTTCAGGCCATGTTTCAAAATTTTGTAACAACATCTTTGGGTGTTTACCAACTGCTTTTTGGTTGGTAAGTTTACCAAAAAATTAAAATCGGTTGGTAATATTTACCGACGAGCCTTTTAGCAACGGATTAATATAAGTTGGCATTTGGTTGGTAACTCAATTTGCCAACCAATATTTACCAACGAATTTTTTTGTTGGTAATTGGAGTTCCTTTTGTAGTGGATAATGATTAAAGCTTCTTGTTTTTCATTTTTTTATTTTTGAACTTTTGAAAAAAGATTTTATTTTTTTTAATTTTTGAATAAAGATCACCCAACCCAAAGAGGGTTGCCTACGTATCTCATTGAGGTGAGAATCAGGTGTGCGTAGTTCATCCAGATTAGACAGAAAAAAAAACTTTGAAATATTAAAAACTTTTTTCTGATAAAAATGCAATTTTTAAAGTATTATGAAAGTAAAATATTTTGATTTTTTTTTATTAACGGTACAAAAGGAGATTTAATTAATTTTTTTTTGTAATTTTGATTAAATAGTGAAAAATCTTTTATTTCATTTTCTAGAAATGTATAATATTTTCTAAAAGAAGAAATATTTTTAAATTTTTAATTTTTTTCACTAGTCACACTAAAATGAGTCAACTTATAGAGATTTTCTAAATAAATGTATTTACATGTAGCACATAAAATGATCTAAGTGGTCAAGTAAGAGAGGGATACATGTCGTAGATAGACTCAATTCTTGTTCAAGTCTACTAAGTAAAATGCAAATGATGCAAATAAGCGGAGCCTACTAAGGATAATCATGTATGTATATTAGGTTTAATAGGCTTAAACCTAAAGAGATTAGTTTCTAGACCTGTTTATCCGAGTGGACAACTCGGACCAGGGAGGGGCAACTTATCGGTAGCAGCAATATTTCGACTTCATTGTTGGTCCAACCCTGCCTAACATTTGTGACTAAAATCCTTCACTGGGTGCCCAGACACTCCAGCTTTATCTCAAAAGAAAATGGGATGTATAACTGCATTCCCTACTATCCTATTTTTAGAGACTCAGATGGTGCGCGAGAAGATAATTATATACAATTCAACAATATCGAAGCGATAAATGAGCAGCAAGTAGCACATTAGGTCATCAAAATAATATATCCAATGAAATAATATAATAAAATCAAGTAAAAGTCAATAGACAAAGCTCGAATTCTGGTTAGTGCCCAACAGAGTCGCCAGAGATGTCACACCCCTTTTCGCGCACAATGGCGAAAGAATTTTTCCATTTTAAGTGACGTTATTGATTAAGGGATTATTTTTAATTTTCAGAGTCGCCACTTAGAATTGAGTTGTGGTGTCCCAAGTCACCTTTTTGTTTAATCCCTAATCAAAAGGAAATGACTCTCTATTTGGTCTGCGAACCAGAAATTCAGGTAAGAAATTTTGTTGACCGAGGGGAAGGTATTAGGCATCTCTCGAGTCCCGTGGTTCTAGCACGGTCGCTTTTATTGACTTCCACCTACTTTAAAATATTCTTGGATATATTATTTCAGGCCATGGTTTGCTTGCATGTTTTAGATTTTTATTGTTGAACTTTTATTTGGTCTCGACCTAGATGCGTGACCGCATTCTCGGTCTTGACGATTAGAGACATAACTGTCTTCTTTGCATCACACCTAATAACCTTATTTTTTTTTTAATAAATCTCTACTTTAAATTTAATAAAATTTAATTATATTATTGGACAAGGTGCATAACGGCATCCTTGATTTTTTTTATGTTTCAAAAAAGATGTGCAACCACATTCTTAATCGAAACAAATAATTTTAACGTACCTAAAAGTTTGTCTAATGTTAAAAGAAAATACTTAGTCTTTATAAAGAAAACTCAAATAAAATAAACTACTAAAATTCTAGGATAAAATTTTGGATCATATTCATATCTTTTTATTTTTAATTTTTATATTTTTATATTTTTATTACTCTTAAAATTAACATCAAAATTAAGTATACATTTTCTAATCAAACAAAACAATAACGAATTGTAAAAAAATAAATCTCATTTTTTGTTTCATAAAATAAAACAACAATAATTTGTTTATTTATTTATTTTTTAGCCTAACTATACCTACTTTATCATTATTATCTAAATCAAGACAAGAGCAATGTTACGATCCGTTCATTTTTAAGAGATCACAACTAACAAATAAAAATAAATAAATAAATACAATAATCATCGATTAAAGCTACCTTTATTCATGAAATAGAGATATAACAACTAACAAGTTAATCATTTCAATCAAATTCATGAATGAAACATAATATAAGAAGACTTGTCATAAAATTACATCAAATTTCATAAATAAATTAAAGAGATAAGGAAAAGTTGAATACCGCAAAATCTTGATCAAACCTCGATTAGAACACCCACCAAGTTTTGTAGGTGATTTGTGATGGTATATGTGTTGTATTAAAATAAAATAGTAATGAAAAAGGAAGAAAATATGTGAATGTATTGATGAATTTTTGAAAGAAAAGTAGACTAAAACTAAAATGAATTCCTCTTTTTTCTTTTCCTCCGTGAATGTTTGTGTGTGTGCAACGTGTTTTCCCTTTGTTGCCGTTTTCTTTTTATCTCTTTTTGTGTCCGTTTTTTTTTTCCGTATGTTGGTACGTAGCTGTATTAATATAGGGGGGTGTTGCTGTTTATAGGAATGTGTAGTACGTGTGTGTGTGGGTGTGTAATGGGTTGTGTGGTAGAAAATGGGGGAGGGAAGTGGGGTAAGTGTAGGTATATATAAATATAATTACTAACGAATTATTTTAAATTAATGTAAATTTAAGAAAAGTTAAATAGCTAATTAAAAATATAATTAAGAAACACTAATTTATTTATTAAATATACATTAAAAGAAACATATATTTTTTGAACATTTTCTTCTTTTTTTGAATAAATTGAAAAAAAAAAAAACTTAACTTAAAACATGGCTCTATTTTTATGATTTTCAAATATTTTTACACTAAACTTACTAAAATATGATAAAACCAAAATATTTAATTTAAACGTAAAAGAAATATTTAACCACTAAAATTTGTGTAAAATATCAAGTTCGGTCAAATATTACGTGTCTACAATATCTTTCAAAATTCGTTTTAAAATTACCAAAAATTCGTTTCAAAATTACAAATAGTTCATAAAGACTACATTTTATCAAGATTTCTAAAGTTCAACCTAATAATTAGTTCATAAATTCTATAAATCAAGATATCTAAAGTTCACAACCAAAAGTTTAAAATCCCACAATAATTCAAGATTTCTAAAGTTCACAACTTAAAGTTCTAAACCCACAATAATTCAAGATTTCTAAAGTGCACAACCTAAAGTTCTAAAATCCTAAAATAATATAAGATTTCTAAAGTTCACAACCTAAAGGTCTAAAATCTTAAAATAATTCAAGATTTCTAAAGTTCACAACCTAAAGTTCTAAAATCCTACAAAAATTCAAGTTCTCTAAAGTTCACAACTTAAAGTTCTAAAATCTCACAATAATTCAAGATTTCTAAACTTCACAACCTAAAGTTCTAAAATCCTAAAATAATTCAAGATTTCTGAAGTTCACAACCTAAAGTTCTAAAATCCTAAAATAATTCAAGATTTCTAAAGTTCAGAACCTAAAGTTCTAAAATCCTACAAAAATTCAAGTTCTCTAAAGTTCAGAACTTAAAGTTCTAAAATCCTACAAAATTCAAGTTTTCTAACATTCATAACTTAAAGTTCTAAAATTCTACAATAATTCAAGATTTCTAACGTTTCACAACCTAAAGTTCTAAAATCCTACAAAAATTCAAGTTCTCTAAAGTTCTAAAATCCTACAATAATTCAAGAATTCTAACGTTCACAATCTTATAAAGGTCTAAAATTCTACAAAAAATCAAGTTATCTAAAATTCGCAACTTTAAGTTCTAAAATCCTACAATAATTCAAGATTTTTAACGTTTACAATCTTATAAAGTTCTAAAATCCTACAATAATTCAAGATTTCTAAAGTTCACAACTTAAAGTTCTAAATTCCTACAATAATTCAAGATTTCTAAAGTTCACAACCTAAAGTTCTAAATCCTACAATAATTCAGGATTTCTAAAGTTCACAACATAAAGTTCTAAAACCCTACAAAAATTCAAGTTCTCTAAAGTTCTACAAAAATTAAAGTTCTAAAGTTCACAACCTAAAATTCTAAAATCCTACAAAAATTCAAGTTCTCTAAAGTTTTAAAATCCTACAAAAATTCAAGTTCTCTAAAATTCA
This sequence comes from Solanum commersonii, assembly GCA_029007595.1. Lineage (NCBI taxonomy): Eukaryota > Viridiplantae > Streptophyta > Magnoliopsida > Solanales > Solanaceae > Solanum > Solanum commersonii. Next base: position 255,769 of record JAJTWQ010000221.1, read on the forward strand.
CAACTTAAAGTTCTAAAATTCTAGAATAATTCAAGATTTCTAACGTTTCACAACCTAAAGTTCTAAAATCCTACAAAAATCAAGTTCTCTAAGGTTCACAACTTAAAGTTCTAAAATCCTACAATAATTCAAGATTCCCAACGTTCACAACTTTATGAAGTTCTAAAATCCTACAAAAATTCAAGTTCTCTAAAGTTCACACCTTTAAGTTTTAAAATCCTACAATAATTCAAGATTTTAAAGTTTTAAAATCCTACAATAATTCAAGATTTCTAAAGTTCACAACCTGAAGTTCTAAAATCTTACAATAATTCAAGATTTCTAAAGTTCACAACCTAAAGTTTAAAATCCTACAATAATTAAAGATTTCTAAAGTTCACAACTTAAAGTTCTAAAATCCCACAATAATTCAAGATTTCTAAAGTCCACACCTAAAGTTCTAACATCATACAATAATTCAAGATTTCTAAAGTTCACAACCTACTTAAAGTTCAAAAATCCTATAAAAATTCAAGTTCATATCTAATTTCTAGAATTTCAAAGTTCAAGAATTTCCAAGTTCAAGAATTTCTAAGTTCAAAAATATAATTCAAGTAACCCAATTTTCAACAACAATATAATACATATAAGCACAAAACAATGGCAAGTTGAAAAATTCAACTAATCTCTAACTTCTAGCTTCTAATTATTTGTTAGTTCTAACTTCTAATACTTAATTTACAATCATATTTAAAATCCCCAATTTTTCTAACTTCAACTTTCAAACTTACTAAATTCAAGAACTTCTAAGTTGGACAATTCAACTAATCTAATTTCAACTTTCATATACTATCCAATATTTTTCTAACTTCAAAGTAATCTAACTTTTATATACAATTCAATGTTTTTCTAACTTCAACCGTCAAACATACTAAATTCAAGAATTTCAAAGTTGGAAAATGCAACTAATCTAACTTCTAACTTTATAACTTCTAACTTCTAATTATTTGTTAGTTCTAACTTCTAATACTCAATTCACAATCATATTTTTAAAAACCCAATTTAGAAGAAAACCCTAAAATAAAAAATCCTCAATTCTCTCCCTAACTAACAATAATCAAATATACAAATTAACAATTGAATAAAACAATTCATCAAACTAAAACAATATACTAATTTATAACAAATCAAATATTACTAGAATTGAAAAAAAACTAAAATTAAACCCTAACCTTAACAAGCTAAGGAAAAGAGGTGGTGGGGACGATGGGTGGCGGCGCCGACGGGGCAAGGCGGCAACGGGACTAATGCTCAAGGAGAGAAGGGTGACGACGGCATGGGGGGCGGCGACGGTGCAACAGTTTGGTTTTAGAGATAAGGGAGAGAAGAGAGAGAAAGAGAGATGGAAAAATGAGGGGAAAACCCGCTTTTTGGTTCAACATAATTGTAAAAAAGCAATGGACAACGTTTCTTTGTCCATCACTTTTTCCAAAATATTTGACCAATAAGCGACGGACTAAGAGACGTTGTCCATCGCTTTTCTTAAATGTTTGACTAGTCATTTTGACCAAAGAGCGATGGACTTAGAGATGTCGTCCATCGCTCTTTTAAAAAATAATTAATCAATTAAAATTAATTAAAAGCGACGAGTGGCGTGGTTAGTATTTAATTTAGAAATAATTATTTTAAATAAAAAGCGACGGACTGTGTCTCTACCTATATAAAATAATTAATTATTAATTATATATATATTTGGCCCAAAAATCTGCAAAAAAAAGTGACGGACTAAGCGATGACGTCCGTCGTTTTTTGTAAAATAATTTAAAAATATTTTTTCTAATTTAAAGCGACGGACTGTGTGGCAATTGATGTCGCTTTTTGGAGTGACGCTGTCCGTCACTTTTTGGCAGTTTTTTAGTAGTGTATTCTCTCCCTCACCTCACTTGCTGAAGTTGTTTGTAGCAACTACAATACTTGTTGTAATAATTATCGTAGATGTTGTAATAACTTCAACAGTTGATGGAATAATTTTGATAGTTTCTGGAACAACTTCAACAAGAAAAATATTTGCTAAAAATAAGGACAAAAAAATAAAAAATAAAAAGAGTGCGATATAAAATGATGAACGTCAACTACGACAATCACGGCAACAAAAATGATAAAGAAGAAGAAAATAGAGGTAGAGAGAGAGAGAAAGAAAGAAGAAGAAGATGCGGGAAAAAGAAATTCGAAAAATAAAAAGGATTGAAAAGATATTGAAAAGGAAAATTTCAAATTTTGAAATTTAAAAAGAGAAGGAAGACTTCTCAAAATTTTTGAAATACTAATATACACTCACAAGTTTTTAATTACTCTAATCAAGTCCACATTTCATTTAGGGCTTGTTTGGAAAGCCACATTGGTAATCGAATTTGGTGTAATTGAGTGTAATTACATTGTTTGACATGTTTGGTTGGTCATATAATTACTTGGTGAACAATTAATTGAGTGTAGTTGATAGGGAGCCTTACACCCTCCAATTCTCAAGGAGGGGATGTGAATTGTTGGTAATTAAATGGTGTGTTATTACAAGTTGATTACTTTTTAATTTCCTATTTTTATTTCTATTATGTTAAATTCTTTTTATCTTTATTATTTTAAAATTTTCTAAAAATATATATTTTTATATTTCATTTCCTTCTCATTCTCAACCTTTACTTTTTGTGATTCTATGCGATTTTTTGTATTATTTATTTTATCTTTATTTTTTTCATTAGCATAAATTTGTTAGTTTTCTAGTTTTTAAACTAAAGTATAAGTCATTGTTGAATAAGGCTATAGATTTACGTTTTTCTTTTCTTTTAAATCATATTTATGTACGACATGTTGAAATTTGACATAAGAGTATTATATTTTTTTATATTTTTTTTTAGAACTTATGTTATATTTTCAGTTTCATTTGTTTTAGTAGTATTGACTTGATATTTTGAATTACTCTAAAGAAAATAAACCAAGCTCAGGGGTTGGAAGTGCTGGTAACATTGGTATATGCTAAATGTACCATTGCAGAAAGATTACAATTATGGGAATCATTGGACCATATCGCAGAGACAGTGCCAATGTCATGGGTGGTGGGGGAGACTTTAATACCATCATGAACGAGGAGGAGAAATTGGGAGGATTGCCAGTATTAGCTAAAGAGACTCAAGATTTCAATCACTGTATAAATGTGTGTAATCTTGAAGATCAGGGCTTTAAGGAGAGTAAATATACTTGGTGGAATGGTCGAACGGATGAAGATTGCATATTCAAGTGGTTGGATAGGGTTTTGTGCAATGATGAGATGAGTAATAATTTTACAGAAGTGGAGCATATAACCAGAAGTGGGTCTGACCACTCTCCTTTGTTACTAAAATGCAGTATTAGCAATGAAGGGGTGGTTAAACCATTGAGGTTCTTAAAGTTCTAGATAAAAGAGGAGACGTTTAAAGAGGTAGTAAAACAAAATTGGAATACGGATTTTGAAGGCAATCCTTTTATCATATTTCATCATAAGCTAAAGAGAGTTAAGAGGGCACTTTCGCAATGGAGTAAAGACACCTTTGGCAATATTTTTCAAGAAATAGTCACCCTTAAGACACCATCAAAGTTCTTAAAAAATAGTTTGAGGAGGTACTGTGTGGAGAAAACATGACCAGACTGCAGAAAGCTCAAGTGGATTTTATATACAGCTACAATGGGAGGAAGAATTCTGGAAGCAGAAGGCGGGTTTTGAATGGTTCAAAGATGATGAGAGAAATACAAGATTCTTTCATACTATATTCAAAGGAAGTAGGAGTAGACTTAGAATAAAGAGAATTTAGAATGAAGATGGGGAATAGGTTGAGCAACAAGACAAGATAGCTGAAATGGCAGTGGAATTCTATAAAGGACAATTCACTAAAGGTGAGGAAAGTGAAGATTTTGATATGTTGACTGAAATACCAAGAATGATCACTGGTGATTAGAATGAGGAGATCTAGAAAACTCCGAGTAACGAGGACGTAAAGGCATCAATAATGGGTCTTTAATAGGCATAGTGTTGGAGGCCTGGATGGCATGATAGGGGCATTTTTTCAGGATACCTGGGAAGTAGTAGGCGGGGACTTATGCAATATGGTAAAGGCTTTTTTTGTGGAGCTGAATTAAATAGCTTCATAACTCACACAAATTTAGTCCTATTACCAAAAAAACTGGTGATTAATTCTTTTTCAGTTATGAGACTCATATCTTTGAGTAATTTCGTGAATAAAATATTTTCAAGAATTGTTCATGAAAGAATCAAAGGGGTACTGCCATTGATTATATCTCTGGAGCAGGATGGGTTCGTTAAAGGGAGAAGCATAGTAGAGAATGTCTTGTTGGTGCAAGATATAATCACCGAAATTAGAAAAAGGGGAAAACCTCCAAACTTGGTAATCAAGTTGGACATAATGAAGGCATATGATAAGGTGGAATGGTTGTACCTTACAAAGGTATTAAGAGAATTAAGGTTTCGAGAGAGATTAATTGATATGATCGATAGATAGGTGGGAGATAATTGGTACTCCATTCTGCTGAATGGGCAACCTAAAGGGTTTTTCCAATCGCCTAGAGGTTTGAAACAAAGAGATCATTTATCTCCAACCCTGTTTATACTAGATGTTGAAGTTATGTCAAGAGCTCTGAATGCATTAGTATTGAAGAAAGGATTTAAGTTATTCAGAATGCCAAGGGGGAGTCCTAAAATAAACCACTTGGCCTTTGTGAATGACATGATAATCTTGTGTAGGGCCGAAATAGGTACAATGCATATGGTGAATGGAGTTTTGGAGAGATATGAGAAGATGTCATGCCAAATGTCATGACCCATGGGTACCCCTAGATGTAATAAGGCACATAGAACCCCTAAAGGAACCATGTAAACTACTTAGCATATCATAACATAAGCATATAACAATAATGAGTAAAAACGCATTTCAAGTCCAAAATTTTCATAAATGAAAGCGGAAGTCTAAACTTGTCTCAATATAGCCATCTATTACAATCTTTGAAATGAGAAAGGGTCACAACCCATACAACATAGTTCGAAAAGAACTACAAAGAGATAATATCCGTCCTCGAATCATGAGGACTCACCAACAAGCTAGGAGAATAAGCAAATCCAAGCTTTAGCCACAATGATGACCACCTTGAGAACCGGACCCTACACTTGGAGGAATATGTAGAAAAATATGGGTTAGTACAAAAATGCACTAAGTATGATAGCCATGCATAAAAACCTTGAAAACATGCTAAAAGGGACATTTTAATTGAATGCATGCAATTTGCTAAGTTAAAACATCATTTTGAAGATAATGGAAAAGCATAAGTCATAAGCATATTCATTTCATAGATCATCATGACATAATAGAAACATACCATAAGCACCCTCAAAGCATACTTGTGCAATGCATGAATAAGATCCCATAATCCCACTCATGCTAAGTAAAGCTTCTTGAGTAACCATAGTTCATAATTCATATTGTTGTTCATATTGTTGTCATAGTGGGGAATAAGACTTAACCGATATAGACCATGTGAGCTTAACATGGAATACGGTGTTACCCACGCCGAAAAGGGTTGTTTTACTTGCCTAAGGTAAGACCATAGTTTGTTAGCTTTAGGTGGATCTACTAGCTAAATATCGTACAGAGGCTCGTAGTTTATGGGATAAGGATATTGTTTCTAGAAACCCGGATTCAACTAAGGTAGAAGGTATCCATCTCATGAGATACATACTTTGGAAACCCGGACTCAACTAGTGTAAAAGGTCCTATTGGGAAGCCAGACTCAACTAGTGTAAAAGCTTCCATCTCATATTTAATATCCACTCGGTGCTAAGCATTACTTCCCACAGATTACATATTAAGTCTTAACTTAAGTTCATATCTATGGAAGAATGTCTTGACACTCAATCCAACATAATTCATAAGATAGCTTATAGATTCAATAGGTGAGAATAGCCTTTAAACCTTAGAATCATCATATAGTGAGAAAACCATTCACATCATATCATATTGATGAGTCCATGATTTGGACTCATTCAAGGCTATATTTTAATAGAATTAGTGTCCTCAAATGCATATTTTGTCTCAATAGCTTATGTAAACCCTTAAGTTTCAAGTATTTGGATTGAGAGACAAAGCATGGACGCTACCAACCAAAAAAGAACAAAACGGCTGAAAGAATGGAGAAAAGACTTCCTGAGGATTGGCTAAGCCATTAGGCGAGTCGCCAAAAGGTCCTAAATCCCGCCGAATGTTCCAGTGTGTTGAGTCCTGAAGGAGAAGGTCAAGTCTGCGATGACAATGAGCACTCAGTGCATTACCGAGAAGTTTCGCGAACCAGTACCATATCGCCCAATGATTCAAAACGCGAAGAGGCTGAATGCTAAAGCAGGAAGGTGATGAAATCGACCAAAAGTCGGATTGCCGAGCATATCAGCGATCCCAACTAACTGCACCAAATAGTCCTCCGCAACATAAATTTTCAAACACTATAAATACTTGTTTAAATCTCTAGCTTATTATCACTTCTATTATTCGAACTTTTTACAGTTTTTGAGAGAGTCTAAGTTTGAGAGGGTTTTGGATACATTGTTCTAAGACCTTGAAGATTCAAAGGGTTTCAACTCCAAGAAATTGGACATGGGTCTCGAAGATTCTTCACTCTTTACGTGTTTTAAGACTTAATTCTTCATACCCATTGGATGGAAACTCATATTAGTATACATTTTTATCTCTTTTACATGTCCAGCTAAACCCCCAATTCTTGGGGTGTGATTATGTGAATGTGGGTTAAATTAACTGTTGGGTCTTGCTTGTTGATGGTTTATTTGTTGTTTAAGTCTAATTTCGTTTAGTAGTTGTGTATGAACTTAATGGAATTGTAGTTGCAAATACAATTTCATGTTAGTGTTTTTGGCTTGCTCGAGAGAGAGGTCGTAAAACTAAGACTACTAAATTGATTGCCGGTGGTATTGGGTCGACATGGTTTCAGCTCGAGAGAATGAATCCTAGTCCTTATCCCACACATTCAGCTCAAGAGAGTGAATGGACAAAGGCGGAGGTTGTGCTTAATGCAGCAAATCGGTGTTCGAGAGAAACTGATTTGATTCAGGGTAAGTTGTTCGAGAGAAAGCTTACCCTCACTAAAGTCTAGTCTAGTCACAAATACTCAATAATTTACTATCAAAAACATGTACTTGATAGTCGAGTTTATCCCGTATTCCTATCACATACCAAGAATCCCATCTCCCTATCTCGTTTCCATATATTTTTGCTCTTTTTAGTTGTTAATTAATACAAACCCCCATTGATAATTGACGCTTACGTCACCCCTTAGACTTATTATGTTTTTATTCGTTAATAATTTATAGCTATGACTGATTAGAACTTGCTTTTACTTTACTATTAATTCTCGAAACCACTCCTTGTGGGAACGATCCCAACCCTTGGTTGGGTTATATCACTACACGCGATCGTTGGCACTTGAACTGAAGTAGTGTCCTGATACTTGAAGTCACATATTCATCCATAGGTGTGTAAATGAGAATATCCCTTCAACAACACACAACAAGATCATAAACATAATCACTTCACTCTCAAAGTGTTCTTAAAGCATATACATAACCTTTATAAAACATGCATAGTATCATATATTGCCCTTTCAAAGGTCAAAGCTCATATCAAATCAACACATCTAGAATTACTACATTAGACATGGATAATAATCATAATTCAAATAACTCAATAACTAAAAGCATAATCCCATAAAACTCTTCTATCATCAACAAACCCATATCTCAAGATCATAATTGAGAAATATGGGGAATTCTACTTAAAACCATAAGAAATCATCAATTTGTACATAATTTAACATAATTCAACCATTATAAATTATTTTGAAAGGAATCCATGAGTTTGGAGTCAAACCCTAACTTTTGGGGAATTACTAGTTTTGAAATTGAATTTGGAGGGACTCCATGGATGAAGACTATCCATGGATGAAGGACTACCATACCTTAGCAATTAAATCCAACAAATTTGAGTAGAAAAACTTTCTCCTTGAACCCTAGCCCCAACTTCCTTCTTCTTCTTCCTTGGAGTTCTAGAGAGAGAATTTTTTTTGGTGAAGAGTTGGTTTTGATTTGGGATTTTGGAATTATGAGGAAGATGACTTAATTTAGGGGTATAAAATCAATATATAGTTAGTCTAATTAGAGTAAAACGATGTCACTTAATATTAATTGTTGCTCCCAATTGCACAAGCAAGTATACGCGATCACGCAAGTAATATAGTGGCTCTTAAAAGAACCAGAAATCGAACCCAAATGACTTGTCAATTAACTATTTTTACTAAATTATACTGATCTAATTATTTATTTAAGATATCCAAAAGAGAAGAATGCAAGAACAAAATAATAAAATTACTTACAATAGTTGGAAAACCCCAGGGCTACAACATGTATTGGATTTCATGTATCATATTTTTGAGTTAGAATTAATTTCAGTGTTAATTTACTGGTTTATAGGGTTGATGATATGATCTGGGTTATACACCTCTCGTCGCCTACCCCAGTTAGTTATCTAACTACATCGTTGAGCGGGGATAAATAGACTAACTGGCGAGCATTTATATTTTATCCTATTTCGTAACCAAGCAATGTGTTCGTCTGGGCGTCACTCCTAAACACTAATCACCTCAATTTAATGGGTGGACCGAGCTCTCTATATTCTCTGGTCTATCTAATCCCTCCTCTCTTGATTTTAAGATTAGACAATATATTTATCTCATGGTGATCAAGCACAAAATACTAAAACAATAATATAGAAGTAACTTATAATGACAACCAAGAATTAATTCGAAAATTTCAAATAATCAGCATTGAATCTGTAGCTACCCCAGAACAAAGGCTTTAGCTACTAATCTCTAAGGAAATAGGAAGAAGAGAAGAAAAGAACCCTAAAAAGTATTGTCAACTTTCCACTTGATGCCCTATAATTGATCTTCCCCTCTGCCCAATCTTCAAAATAATTATTTCTATGGACTATTTATAGGGGTAAGAAACCCTAAATAAAATAATTGAGTCCAAATCGAATTGGGAACCAAAACCAAGCGGAACTAGAATTCCTATTTCACGCAGGACAGTAACCGCCTCACAAATCTGCCGCTATTGTTGCATTCAACTGCTGCCCCGTGGCATCAAGGATTCTTGAATTTTCGCCTGTTTGTTGCAACTAACTGCACTTAATATATTTATACATTATAATATTGAATTTAATCCATTAAGTTGTCTGTTTGATTTCCTTTTTCAACCTTCCATCTTTTGTTCGTTTTAGCTCCAAACTTCTTCAACTTTACACCAATTTACTTCTACAAATAAAATACACTATTTAGCACAATCCATAAAATTAATGTTCAAAAAGGGCAGATATAAATAATAAATGTGAGACAAATAATGATTAAAAATATGTATTTTTGGCCTTACATCAACACCCCACACTTAAACTTTTGCTCGTCCTCGAGCAAGCATTAAAGATCATCTCAAAAAATAATACTAGGAATGTCATCACTTTGGTTAATACAAACAATTAGGTCATATACCAATTTCAAAACATCAAGTACTCTTCTCAATCATTATGCAAGACATCCAAATAAACAATAAACCTCTAACCTCCTAACCTCAAGGAATGACTTTAAACTCATCAAATATAAGTTTGCTCACCTACTCTCATCAAAGAAAGTTAATAAAATCACATATCCATTATGAAACAAGTGCCCTCACAAGAAAAAATAGTCCACACACTCAATTCGAAAGATTGAATTTAAATTAAGGACTTCATATCAAGAACAACTCTCATACTCACAAATAAATTCACATGTATGCACAGACAACCATAGGCTTGCCCATTATGTACATCTCCACTAATTAAGCATGCTTGAATAGAATCAAATATGACTTTAACGGGTTGTAATGTAGGCTAGGGGACAGGTAGGAAAAATATATAATAGTGACTTACACTTCCTTAAGCACTTTGCACTTTAAGACTTAATCACCCATTATTTTCTTCTCTTTATTTTTAACCCTCTCTTCAACAATTATTTCACAAGTAATTCTCATCATTTCTAGAATGCTTCAAACTTTTTTTTTCTTCTTTTTTTAAGTTTTCCTTCATAATAGCCACCCTCAACTTACGTATTCTACATGCATTAAGCTTCATGATGTCCTTGGAAGGACCAGGGCCATCATCAAGGTAACTTCTTTTGTTCACCTTTTTTTTTACATCACATTCCTTTAAAGAGGGCTTTTTAAGCACTTTGTAGCTATCATTGATTACCTTTTCACTCAACCATCCCTTTTTCTCAAAATTCATAATTAGAATAAGTTTATGTTATAATGTTCAAGGAAGCAAGGTGCAAAAACTAGGGATTCAACAAATAGTCAAGGGCAAAATATGGCTACCAACAAAAGGCTATAGGCTCAAAAAGGCTAACTAGTGATATCATATCTGAAAAGGATAAAATTTACAGACAAATAAAAGAAAGCCTATTATCATCTCTTAAGCAAATCAACACTTTTTTATTTCACTTCAATAACATGTAGGGCAAGTTCTAGACTAAAATGCAAAACATGGAATAAAGAAATTCTCACCACACATGGCACAAGTATCAATCAAGATGAATCAATTCCACTTCTAAGAGAGACAGAATCATAACAAACTACAAAATAAAATAAATTATATACAAAGTCACAACCATGAGCTTAGGTGTCAAAGAGTCTGCATTTTTTTTTAATCAAGCATTCACAAGGAAGTCCTACTAAAAAATTAGACCTAAATAGCAAGTATCACACCACTCAAAAGGGTCTTTTCTTTTCTCTCAAAAAAATAAAAAATAAAAAAGTATTCCTAAAAAAATAAAAGACACTCGGTTCAAGGGACTATCCTTAGGAAAAGAACCGAAAACAAAAGCCAAGGAACCCATCCTAAAAAAATAAAAGACTTAATAAAACAATATAAACTAGAAATTCATTCCTCCACCCCACACTTAAAAAGATGTTATGTCCTCAAAGCATCAAATAAAATTTAAAACAAGGGTTAGACAAACTCCCTGAGGCTTTTAGGCCTAGCTAGTAGCATGTTCTCTTAATTTTCATCAAGGGTAGTCACCCCACACTTAAGCTCAAACGAGCTTCTTAGCTCCAAATTTCAGATAATCAGACTTCTCCAAAACCTGTAAAAACAACACAAAAAAATGACACTAAAAAAGAAGAAGTTACACTATAAATTGGGTTGCCTCCCAATAAGCGCATAATTTAACGTCGTGGCACGACACAAATAAATTCACCACTTTTCTTTCCACTTTGAACTTATGAATTTACCCCTAACTTTGCATCAATTTTTCTGCTGCTCTCAAGGGGTGGTGGTATAAAGATAAAGAAACCAAGTAATATATGTTGCATCTTGCACTTCTTGGCCCTTATGTGAGGAATATTCATTTGTCTACGTGGACTAGAAAACCTTAGAATGTAGGGGCCTTGTTACCCATCTATAAAGTTCTCCATTAGTTCAGATGACTCAAATGATACATCAACATCTAAACATAATGTTGAAAAGTGATTTGAATGGGGTCCAATACGTCCCTCTTCCAAACTTACACCAATTGCAACATGCTCAGTTTTATACTCATTCCCAAATGTGGCATCTTCATGAAAAGTCTGATTGCATTGCATCTCCTTTCGTTTTAGATCCTCAATTTGACTTTTGAGTGTCGTTTCAGTATCACAAAACTCATAATTGGATTGTTGAGCATCAAACGCACTAACCTTTGCATTCAATTCATTGCTTAAGTTCTTGGTATGCAAGAAAAACATATTAACATTTTGAAAGTGCTTCATTTTTCTATCTATAAGGCGTGACATCACATATATGATTCTCCTACGGCGCTCTTCATATTCCACTATCAATTTCCTGCAAGATTCCATACTATCAAAGGAACAAAGATTATTAGCATCATCATGAGGGGGTTTTGGAGTAGGGTAGCAACACACGGTGCAACCGACCCACAACCCCCTACAAAATTCACATGATAGAGATGGTGCACACAATTCTCCCTCGGGAATATAATTACACTGTTGCCAAAAGTGAGCTCATTTGCAATAAGGACAAGGTCTTACCACTTGTGAATAATCATCATTCTCGTTCATCCCAAGAAAAGTATTAACTAGTAGAAAAAAATATGTATCAAAATAAATAAATAAATAAAAATAAAAAGTATAACCTAGAAGGATAGTTAATTTCTAAGTCCCCGGCAGCGGCGCCAAAAACTTGTTACTGCCAATTGCACACACAAGTGTATGCGGTCGCACAAGTAATATAGTGGCTCTTAAAAGAACCGGATTATCGAACCCAAATGACTTGTCAATTAACTATTTTTACTAACTTATAGTGATCTAATTATTTATTAAAGAGAGCCAAAAGAGAAGAATGCAAGAACAAAATAATAAAATTACTTACAATAGTTGGAAAATCCCAGAGATGCAGCATGTATTGGATTTCATGTATCATATTTTTGGCTTAGAATTAATTTCAGTTGTCAAGTTACTGGTTTATAGGGTTGATGATATGGTCCGGGTTATACGCCTCTCATCGCCTACCCCAGTTAGCTATCTAACTACATCGTTGAGCGGGAATAAATAGACTAACTAGCGAGCATTTATATTTCATCTTATTTCGTAATCAAGCAAGGTGTTTGTCTAGGCGTCACCCCTGAACACTAATCACTTCAATTTAATGGGTGGACCGAGCTCTCTATATTCTCTGGTCTATCTAATCCCTCCTCTCTTGATTTTAAGATTAGACAATATATTTATCTCATGGTGATCAAGCACAAAATACTAAAACAATAATATAGAAGTGACTTATAATGACAACCAAGAATTAATTCAAAATTTTTAAATAATCAACATTGAATCTATAGCTACCCCAGAACAAAGGCTTTAGCTACTAATCTCTAAGGAAATAGGAAGAAGAGAAGAAAAGAACCCTAAAAAGTATTGTCAACTTTCCACTTGATGCCCTATAATTGATCTTCCCCTCTGCCCAATCTTCAAAATAATTATTTCTATGGACTATTTATAGAGCTAAGAAACCGTAAATAAAATTATTGAGTCCAAATCAAATTGGGAACCAAAACCAAGCGGAACTAGAATTCCTATTTCACATAGGACATTAACCGCCTCACAAATCTGCCGCTATTGTTGCATTCAACTGCTGCCACGTGGCATCAAGGATTCTTGAATTTTCGCCTGTTTGTTGCAACTAACTGCACTTAATATATTTATACATTATAATATTTAATTTAATCCATTAGGTTGTCTGCTTAATTTCCTTTTTCAACCTTCCATCTTTTGTTCGTTTTAGCTCCAAACTTCTTCAACTTTACACCAATTTACTTCTACAAATAAAATACACTATTTAGTACAATCCATAAAATTAATGTTCAAAAAAGGATGATATAAATAATAAATGTGAGGCAAATAATGATTAAAAATTATGTCACATCATTTTGAAAACCCCAAAGGCTCACGACCCGGAGCACATCATTAAGGTCTAATACAAGCCTCTTAGCATTCATTCATCGCATAGACACAAAAACCATAAGGAATTAAAAACTTTCTTTTTTACCAAGAAAACATTTCATAAAAAAAAAAATAGCAAGCGGAAGACTTTTTAGACATTATACATGATGTCTCAAACCATCTAATACTTTGAATACAACATTGGGATTAAGCCCATACACAACTTAAACAATACTAAAAAGACATAAAAGAACATATGGGGTATTGTCCTCGAATATATGAGGACTCACCAAGTCTTCATCTTCAACACTTAGAAACCTATCAAATAGCCATGAATGTCATCATCTCCAAATCCCTACACTTTAGTCAAAAGGGAAAGAAAGGGGTTAGCACAATTAAGTACTAAGTATGGAGACCATGCAAGAAAATATGCACAACGGACATTTACAAGAAATGGATGCTTTTATATCATTTTGATAAAACCTTCACTTCACAAGTATAAGAGACATAATACAAGTCAACATTAACATAAGACCATAGCCAACCATACATATACTCAACATATGTCCATATACAATCCATGCTTAACTTTAAAAGAACACATGTCATTTCATTATCATAGGACCTCTACCTAATATAACCTTAAGACATACTTGAGTGAGACAAGAAGTGACCGCCCATACAACCTCTTCAAGCACACTTAAGTGTTCCCCAAGATTACCTTAGGTAAGGACATTTCATTTACAACACAACATCAATAGGCCAACATTCTTTAAGAAACCATTTTGGAGACATTCAAGCACATAAGGGGACTTTCACATAATAGTCGTTAGACTTAGGGAACTCACTTTAGTATCTTCAAAGCCTACTCGTGCCATGTGTAGATAGCATCTCATACTACTACCTACACGTTGTAGAACCTATCCAATAACTAGAGTGCACATCCCACATGATGGGAATAGGCATAACCGACATAGACCATACTAGCTAGGTATGGAATGGAGTCTATCCTACTCCATGGAGGTTGTTCTACTTGCCAAAGGTAGAACTAGTAAGCAACCCATGTAGGCACATGGTTTAGGGGATGTCCAAGGAAGTTCATTGTGCCTAATCTCATACTCAACTAGGCCACCTTCCTAACCACATCCACTCGGTGCTAGCCTTGTTTCCCATAGAGTATTCAATCACATATGTACTTAGAGAAGGTTCCTTTTCTAGTTCAACCAACTCATAGTACCTCTTCCCAAGAAAGGCCCCATTTCTTAGTCATGGCCAATCAAGGTTCATAAGGATAGTGGAAGGGTGCCTTAGGCCTACCGATTTTTCATTAAGGGTGCCTTAAGCCTACCGGTCCAAGGTTCATCATTTCACACATGAGAAGGGCTACCACCATTAGGTCTACCGATTTCATGGTTTTACATTTACTTAGGAAAGCTAGACTTATGAAAGGGCACCATTTCTTAGTTTTGCCGATTCAAGTCTTGGCCTAGAATTCCTCTTTTAGCATTTATAGAAAGGGCACCATTTCTTAGTTTTGCCCATTTCACACATTCATGCATTCAAGACTTTAAGTAACAAGGAGGGACACTTTAGTCTACCAACCAAGTCACAACATTTTCATTTAAGGATACTTCATAATCCAACATCATTTCATATATACATCATGAGAAATCATACTTTAACTCACAATGCTATCCACTTTACATAGGATCATCACAAGATCACATAAAACTCATTCACATCATACCTTCACATAAAACTCTACATATAGCTTCATATAGGACTTTATATATAGTCTCATATATATATATAATAATATAACAATACAATAACACTCATATAATGCCCTTCATGGCCTCAATTCACAATAATACAATATTCCAACATTATGCAACAACTTCCCCAATGCCTTTATGGCTACAATTCACAATAATACCATATTCCAACATTATGCAACAACTTCCCCAATGCCTTCATGGCTACAATTCACAATAATACCACACAAGAACAAGATATAACACTTCCACCAAAGGTGGATTCAACCTACCAACAACAATTGACTCAATAAAGAGAGTTCAAGCTTTCTTACCATAATTCAAAGCCATAGCCAAAATCACCAAAAATCCAAGCAATCACCAATACTTCACTCATAAGGCTTACCACCCTTAATTCACCCATTATCAACAATTAATCATGAATAAACATTAAACAACACAAGAGATATCAATACAATTCACTTTACACATAATTCCATCAACTTTGAATTTATAGAAATAGACCCACTTCATAAACACATTTTGGGGTTTTGTAGAATACAAGGATTCATGGAGTTTTTCATCTTAAAACATCCAATAAACATCAATAATATCATAACTTATCATTTGAAATCGTTTCATGCAAGAACCCTTGAGTTTGAGTAGAAATTAGGCTTTTTCACAAACTTTGGAAAAGTTGAAAACCATTTGAAATTGGCTCTAGGGTGATAGCTTGCCCTAGATAAAGAACTCCCATACCTTTACTAATATTTCCCAAGAAATTTGATGAAGAAAACGTCTTGCATCCACAACCCTAGCTCCCACTTCTTCTTCTTCTTCTCTTCTTTCTCTCTTCTTCTCTTCTTCACTCAAGAACCTAACTCTTACTCTTTTAAAATGGAAAAAAATGATCCACAATCAGCCTAACACAACAATATAACCTCAAAAGAAATGGTTTGTGAAAAGACCAAAATGCCCTTAAATTTCCGGACGGATGCCCAACTTTCAAAGGGCATAACTCGCTCATACGAACTCGGAATCGAGCAAACTCGGTGGCGTTGGAAAGATCGTTCAAGGGCTTTCCAAACATAACTGGGACTACTCCTGGATCATCCTGAGCTAGGAGTTATGACTGCTCAAAGTTGGCCAAAAACTCACCGATTTCCACACTTGGCCGAATTTCCAGATTCTAAATTTTTTTTCCAAAAATGACTACTTCCAATTTCAAGCTTCTTCACTCCAAACTCACATGTGAGGCTCTAGTTTCACTACTTCATTTTTAGGGTCATTACAGCTAAAAAGTAGTTCGAGGCCACACCCACTACCCACTACTGACAGACCGTGGTTGGACCCACGGCCCGTGCTGGTGCACCATGGTTTGGTTCTGGGAGTGGTTCCTGGGGCCTTGATCCACGACTGCCCACCCACGGGAGTGAATGGACCTACGGGGCCTAGGTCCCCTTCGTGGGTCACTGTCCAGGACCTTTTCTAGGGTGTTCCTCAAGGACCCATGGTTTGGTTCTTGGGGGTCGTACCTTGATGTTCTAATAAAAAACCCTTTATTTCTAAGTACAAGGAGGTACATTTACGATTCTAACCCTCATGATAATCTCTAGTTTAGCCTACTATCTTCCAAAGTGTTACACCAAAAAATAAATAAAGAGAAGAGTGCAATTTATCTACATCATAAGGTGTCACAAGGGAATGTATTAGTAGCTGAAGTTGGAATGGACATCCTGAGAAAAGAGTTTGCTTTTACATATCTAGGTTGCCCTATTTTTTACATGAGGAAGCAAAAAACATATTACCAGTAAATGATCAACATGATCAACACCAAATTACAAGAATGGAAAGGAAAATTGTTGTAATATGGGGGAAGAGTTGGTTTAATTAAACATGTACTGCAAAGCATTCCTGTTCATTGCTTGTCAGTGATGAATCCACCATCCCATGTAATAAGTACTATAGAAAAGATGATGGCACAATATTTTTGGAGTAGTTGTATAGGGGATAAAGGTCGACATTGGACAAACTAGAGTAAGTTATGTTTACCAGAGGCGGAAGGAGGGCTAGGATTTATAGTGCTGCATAATATGTCAATGGCTCTATTTTGTAAGTTATGGTGGAATTTTAGGACACAATCGACTATATGGAGTCAATTCATGCTCCACAAATACTGCAAAAAAGAAAATTAGAATGCATTTATATGGAAAGTCGGATACTGTGGATCACATGTATGAAAGAAAATGTTATAGACTAGAGATCATATAGAGCACCAAATATGGTGGAAAACCAAAAATGGGTATGCTCCTTTATGGCATGATAAGTGGACTGGTTTGGGAGATCTTTACTCTATAAGCGAGAAAAGTTATGAATGGGATGATAGGTATCAACAAGTCAAAGATATCAAAAGGGAGGAAGAGTGGGATGAGCAACTTATGCAGGAAATTTTTCCAGTTGAAGTGGCTAACTTCATCAAGGATAATATCAGACCTCCAAGGGATATGGAAGAAAAATGATAAACCTACTTGGATGCTGGAAACTAGTGTAAAATTCTCAGTTAAATCAGCTTGGTCCTATATTAGACACAAAGAACAACCCGGTCAAATAATTAAAGATCTATGGGTGAAAAGAATGTCTTTCAAGATGTCCTTCTTAATGTGGAGATTATGAAAATTTAAAATTTCAGTGGATGATAGAGTTAAAAGGTGGAGAGTGGAGGGACTATCTCGATGCTGGTGTTGCACCAATCCATCACAAGAGACCTTGTCCCATGTGTTTCGACACTCAGATTTTGCTAACAGGACATTATCCTATTTTTCATCTTTTGCAGGTCTGAATATTCAGTAGCTAAATCTCAAGGAAAGCATAATGCAATGGTGGGGAGCTGAAGTGAGACAAGGGTTGCAAGACAATTTTAAAGCTATTCCCAGCATAATAATATGGGAATTATAGAGAAGAATGAACTTGCTAAAGCATGAGGATCAAGGAATTACGTGGCAAAGAAACATTCTTAATATCACAAGAAACATATTGAGGTTACTAAAGGTCCGAAATCCAAAGAGAATTTTTCCTAATACCTGGCCAGAAATATTGAAAGAATTACAAGAGTGCATAGCATTAATCACTAAGGTCTAGTGGGAAATGCCACTGATAGGGTGGATCAAATACAATACTAATGGAGCATCGCGAAGAAATTCGAGGGGTAGTTGATGAGTCCACAAATTGGACTCATTTAGGGCTATGTTTTAATAGAAATTGTGTCCTCAAATGCTTATTTTATCTCAATATCTGATGAAAACCCATAGGTTTCGGGTATTTGAAGTTTGAAGAAAACCATGGACACTACGTCATAAAAAAGAACAAGAAGGCTGAAAAGAACGAAGAAATGAAGGTCTGAGGATCGCCGAGTCCACTTGGCGAGTCACCGAAGGATTAATCTTTGCATTTTATTCCAGTGTGATGAGCCCTGAAGGAAAGGATCAAGTCGGCAGATAAGGGGAGTAGTCAGTGCATCATCGAGAAGTTTCGTGAAGCAGTACCATGTCGCCCAATGACCCAGAGCACGATGATGTTGAAGGATGGTGCAAGACGGCGATGAACTACACCAAAAGGTGAAAATCGCCGAGTTGATCGGTCATTTCGACTAACGACGCTGAATGATTCGCTGCAGCACAAATTTGTGAAAACTATAAATATTAGTTATAGTTGTAGTTTTAAGAGTTGAACAATTATTATAATTTACATATAAAATAGTACTTTTTGATATGTTTGCTCTAAGTTTGAGAGAGTTTTGAAGACTTGAAGTTCCAAAGGGTTTCATCTCCAAGATTGGGGATTGGGTCTCTTGGATTCTTCAATTTTGGCACGTATCAAGACTTAAATATTCATACCCAGTTGAATGTGAGCTCAATTTGGTATAAATTTCGATCTCTTATATATGTGTGGCTAAAAACCCCAATTCTTGGGGTGTGATGTAGCGAATATGGGTTAAGATAATTGTTGGGTCTTACTTGCTGATAGTTTAATTGTAGTTTAATTGTGATTTCATTTAGTAGTTGTGGATGAATTTAATGAATTTGTAATTGCAAATACAAGTTTATTTATGTGTTTTCGGCTTGCTAGAGAGAGAGAGGTCATAAAACTAAAACTACTAAATTGATGGCCAGTGTGAGTGGGTCGACATGAGGTTCAGCTCGAGAGAGTGAACCCTAGTCCCATGTCCACACACTCAACTCGAGAGAGAGAGTGGGTTAAGGCAGAGGCTGGTCTTTATGCGACAAGTGGGTGTCCGAGATAAACCCGCTTGAAACGGGGTAAGTTGCGAGAGAGAGAGCTTATCCCCCTTAAAGATTAGCCTAGTCACAATTATTTTATGAATCTTTTATTGAAAGCATGTACCCAATAATCTAGCTTAACTCGTATTCTCGTCAAATCCCAAGGATCCCTTCTCATTACTTAGAAATCCTTGTTTATTTTGTTTTTACTCACTAGTGACAAAAACCCCATTGTTAATTGACACTCTTGTGTCCCTCTTTAATTTACAATATTTTTAATCGTTAACGTCTTTAGCTACGACTAGTTAGAATGAAATTTTATTTTTCTATTAATTATCAAAACCACTATCTTGGGAACGATCCCAATCCTTGGTTGGGTTACTAAACTATTGTACGATCATAGACACTTGCATCGGAAGTTGTGTCCTGATTACGCAAATATCAAAATAGCGCCGCTGCTGGGGAGTGGTGTTATTTGGGAATTCTTAGTTAAGTAGAGTTTTTTATTCTTCTTAGTTTTAGCTTTACTAATCTAAATTGTAGTTTTGTTTTGCTTGTTTGTATATTGAAACAGGAAAGATGAGTATGAATGGTAACTATTGGTACCAAATGGACCAAGTGCTATCTTGTCTCTATCCAGAGCCAAAAGAGGGTTGGTCTCATGAAAATGAGGCAAACCACACTAATGGAACTTGAGTGAGGAGTTGCGTCGTGCCACAACGTTAAATAAGGCGCTTCTTGAGAGGCAGCCCAAGGTTTTACCGCTTTATTTTTTCTTTAAGAAATAATGGTATGTTGTTTGTGTAGGTCGAAGTATAGAAACTGAGTGAAAAGTGCAAATTGGCGAGCCAAAGGTCCAGTCGGCGCATCGCCGAAGAAGTCGGCGACCCTAACTTAGATCATCGTTGGACTAAAGGCAAATTCAAAGTGGAGTCTATAAAACTCGGCATGCCCAAGAAATTATTGGCGAATAGTCGACCTGGTCGATGATTGCGATCTAGTTCGCCGTTTGGACCCCAGTTTAACTGGAGATTTAGTAAAACTCGGCGAGGTAAGTATCCACTCGGCAAGTCACCAAATGGATCGGCGACCATGACTAATGTCACCAAATGGGCTAGAATTGGACGGTTTCTTAACATGCCAAAGGTTTAAACTTTCAAACTATACATTTTCCCTCACTTTAGACCTTCACAAACACGCACCCGTTTAGTATTTTCAATATTTCTTGCGTTTTTAATGTAATTGAGTTGTTGATTGGTGCTCGAAGTTGGATTACGTTGCCGCCTAGCATTCAAAAGTATTTTAATCGGCATCTAAGGTTGGTTTTCCAAACCCCAAGTTTATTTATATCGAATGTGTACTCATTTGCAATGATATTATCTTGATGACATGTGCTGGGCCTCTCTAATAGGATTAGAATGTTTGAATGCCTATTTTAATTTGATAATCTTGCCCGTATTGTTTTGATTGTTGAAATCCCTTATTCTTATGCTTTAAAATGAATTAAATTTTGTGGGGTTGTGCTAGAATGTTGTTTAAGTTAGTTGGGTGAAGTCCAAGTAGCCCGTATTTGTGCCAAAATACGTAATTTGCCCAATGATAGAGCGAGTGACGTCATTCTTAAGGGCAAAAGTCATCACTTGACCAAATTTGGCAAAAATGGGAGAAGTCTGAGTATCCCAAGGTAATGGGTGCTATGGGTCTAGTCTTAATTTGAGTAGTGCATGTTTTAATTTTTTTCGGGGGTTGCGGGGTTGAATTCTAGAAGTTGGGTTGAAAGTACGCATATTGGGTCATTTGGCGAGCTGGGTCAAGCTCGCCGAACCACTCGGCGATTCACCGAAGGTCCCCATCTTGCCTTTAATTTCATGTTTTATGTGTTGTTAGGTTCTGTAACTTTCGGCAAGAAGCCTGAGGTCGCCGAAAGCACTCCGCGACTCACTGAAAGTCTTCTTGATCACCTTTTTGTTTGCACCATGAATTCTTGTTGCACTATAACTTTCGGTGATCTGACCCTTGCTCACTATAGCGATTCGGTGACTTGCCAATCGGTTCGATGAGTTTGTCTGCAACTGATTTTCTGTGTTTTATTGTTTGAATATTGTCTAACTTTTTCTCAATGTTTTACAGACATGGCCATACCTAAAGTTGCAGGAAGAAACATGCCACCCTGAAAGATAAGAACACGGAATTTCAAAATAAATTAAGGGAGGCCAAATCCTCCCAAGAAGAGAAGACAAGAACCTCCACCTGGAGATAAAGGCAAGGGCAAGAGGCCCATTTCTGACAGGGAGACTACTCCCCGAGGCCCCTCTATTCCTTCATGGGCCCGGGGATTCTATGCATGTTGTGCGGAACTTTTGGGCGGATACACATGTGGCAACTCCTGGTGGATCTGGTACTACTGTTCCTCCTATGGTGACCCCGACACTGATGCCCAGACAGACGAAGCGACTGTGTAGAGAGGATTTTTCTCTACCTCCCTCTTTGTCTTTCTTTATTCTAAAGTCTGGATATTCTGTTATTTGCATTTGAGGACAAATGTTTTTATTTGTGGTGGGGTGAGGCCCACACCTTTTGTGTGCTACTTTTGTTTGTGTTTCGTGTATATATTTGGGTTGTTCTGTTTAAAATTGTGTTAATACTGCTTTTTTGTGGATGTTCAAGCCTATGGCTCTTTTTTTTATTTTAAATTGCAAAATGATTTGACCCTTCCAAAAAATTTTAAATTTTTCGCACATTTTCTCCACCTTTTAAATGCTCGTGAATGTGGTTGTTCCTTTGCAAATTTGAGTCTCGGTTTCGATCAATACCAATGACTTGAATAGTGCTTACAATCGAACGAACATAAATGTACGGCTACGATGAGGCCAAATGAAGTTGCATATACAATATGTGAACTCTTTGCATCTCGTTGTGATTAGCCATTTATCAAATCGATTCTCTTATGATGACTGTTGCACACTAGCGACAGTATGGAGTCTTGTTTGACTCAAGTGTTGATGCCTTGTGTGATAAGCTTTCCTGGAACCATACATGACAACACCTAGAATTTGCCCTGTTAGTCCAGTTGACTAAGCAAGACTTTCTCTTGATATGATCTTAGGTAACTTCGAAGGGTGTGAACCAATTTGACATATACCTCTTTTGTGACATACCTTGTAAGCGTGTGATTCTCTTTTGAACACCTTTTGAGGTTACCCTTCTTTGAAATAAACTTGATGAAAACTAGACCTTTCTTAATACATTACCTATAATCCTCTTGAATTGTGGTTAATTGAATAGCCAACTTAGGCCTAAGTTGGGGGTGTGGTGAAAAGATAAGGGCAAGTCAAGAAGTGCAAGGACAGTCTCCTCTAACCTATGGTGTTAAGAAAAATGGAACCCTTCCATATAAAAAAAAAAGAGAAAGAGAAAAAGAGAAGAAAAGAACTAAAAAAAACAAAAAAAAAGAGAAAGTTGTGGAATAAAGTACCAAAGAAATAGGGTTCCGAACAATTCATGGGAAGCGAATAATAGGATAACCTATGATGCACTAATGAAAATGATGAAGGAAAAAGAAAGAAAGTGTTGAGAGTACCACATTTCATGAGGATAAAAGTCATTGAGCTTAAATGATCATACCTTTACACTCAACCCCGTTACAAGCCTTGTTAAGACCTTTGTGATTTTGAGAAAGTCGAAACAAATGTTGATTGAAAAATACGGGCAAACCTGAAAGCATGCATTGTGGTCCTCTTTGTGAGTGTGAGCATTGTATCTGATTCCTGAACTTTAAATTGATTATACCTTTGCGTGTGAAAATGAAATCATCATTTGTGTGAGGGCATTCGAAGGCTTTTGTTGAGCTTGAACTTGCATTTAAAGTAAGTATTGCGAGCTTGAGAATCTTTGGTAATAGTGTGTCACAACTTAAATCTTTGAGTACACAATTGATCCTTGCATAAGTAAATTGACTCTTGTTGTGTGCATTCATGATTGAGTCTTGTGTAGCACTGTTTGAGACACCCTTTTTGAACGACTGAACTTGAGTTTGCTAGAGGACAAGCAAAAGTTTAAGTTTGGGTGTTGATGAGTCCACAAATTGGACTTATTTAGGGCTATGTTTTAATAGAAATTGTGTCCTCAAATGCTTATTTTATCTCAATATCTGATGAAAACCCTTAAGTTTCAGGTATTTGAAGTTTAAGGAAAGCATGGACACTACGTCGCAAAAAGGAACGAAAAGGCTGAAAAGAACGAAGAAATGAAGGCCTGAGGATCGCTGAGTTCACTTGGCGAGTCGCCGAAGGATCTTACTTCACCTTTTGTTCCAGTATGCTGAGCCCTAAAGGAAAGAATTAGGTCGATGGAAAAAGGGAGCAGTCGACGCATCGCTGAGAAGTTTCGTGAAGCAGTACCATGTCGCCCAATGACCCAGAGCACGACAATGATGAAGGATGGTGCAAAACAGCGATGAACTACACCAAAAGGCGAATCGCCGAGTTGATCGGCGATTCTGACTAAATATGTCGAACAATCCGCTAAAGCACAAATGTGTGAAAACTATAAATACTAGTTAGAGTTTTAGTTTTAAGAGTCGAACAATTATTATAATTTTCATATAGAATAGTACTTTTTGATATTTTTGCTTTAAGTTTGAGAGGGTTTTGAAGACTTGAAGTTCCAAAGGGTTTCATCTTCAAGATTTGGGTTTGGGTCTCTTGGATTCTTCAATTTTGGCACATATCAAGACTTAAATCTTCATACCCAGTTAAATGCGAGCTCAATTTGGTATAAATTTATATCTCTTATACATGTGTGGCTACCAGGTGAGTTGTTGCTCCAACACTTCTACCGTAGTCTAGATTCCGTGAATAAAGGAATAGCTGATCAATTGGTGCAAAGAGGAATAATGTTACAATCATTTGAAGTAGCCTTATTTCTCCTAGATGGTATGACTAAAGTAAACCAAGCATGGTATACCAAAGATGATCAAGTCTCCCCACTATACTTTCGATTGACGCAAGAACAGATCGAAAAAGAAAGGGAAAGGGACGAAAACATCAAGAATATGTTAACTCAAATGGAAATGCTACAAGAGCATATGAAGGGGACACCTTGGGTGTTTCGAGTTGAGGAGGGTTCTTCTTCCGGTTACTCAAGATTGGGGGAGAATAAAGGTTAGAACTCCAGAAGATACGATGAGGGTTTCCACACATGCTATCAACCGCGTGGTGGGAATCAAGGTTGGAACAATTATAGAGGAAAAGAACTTGGGAGATATTGGCAAGATTGGGCTGAGCAGGATGGTCAGGAAGGGGACCATATTCACTCATGTGAAAGCCCGAAATCTAAACGGAGTGTAAGTAGTCCTCAGGTAAATGAGTTGTTATCACGCATACTCGACAAAGTTGATGGTTCTGATGATCTACTAAAAGGAATGAAAGATGACTTTTCATCATTGAACAGAAAAGTAAATTCTCATGCGGATGCCATCAAAATGTTGGAAGGTAAATTGAGCATGTTATCAGCTTAATTAACATCCACAACACCCATGGACCATATTGAAAGAGAGTTGGTTGTGGTTACTCGTAGCGGTAAGGTGGCGATAGGGGGTATGTATGATGGAAGATGAGAATACTCAAAAACATGAAGAGAGTCAAGGAGTGGAGGAACAAGATTTTCTTATTCAACAAGGCCTTACTAAAGAACCACAGGAGTAAGCAGATCAACAAGTTCAAGTTCCAAAAGTCATACATCCCTTACCCAAGATACCTCCACCATTTCCCCAACGTTTGAAAAAGAAAAATGAAGATGAGAAGTTCAAAAAAAAATTGTCAGTATTCAAGAGCTTATCAATCAACCTTCCTCTCGTATAAGCATTGTTGGAAATGTCGGGATACACTAAATTCATGAAAGAGCTGGTTACAAAGAAAAGGAGCTTGGAATATGAAACGATAGAGGTGCCCCATAGTTGTAGTGCAATTATGACAAATGATTCAATCACTAAGAGAGAAGATCCTGGAGCATTCACAATCCCGTGCACAATTGGCATGCTCCAATTTGCTAAAGCCTTGTGCGACTTAGGGGCAAGTATCAACTTGATGCCTTATGCAATATACAAGCAACTTGGTTTGGGTGAACCAAAAGCAACCACAATGAGACTTCTCATGGTTGATCGATCAATTAAGAACCCAGTCAGAAAACTCTATGACATATTAGTAAAAGTGGATCAGTTCATCTTTCCGACTGATTTTGTGATTCTAGACTGTGAGATCAATGCTGAAATTCCTATTATATTGGGAAGGCCTTTCTTAGTTACAGGGAGAGCACTGGTGGATGTTGAAAGCAGAAAATTGAAGTTCCGTGTGAATAATGATGAGGCGACCTTCAATATATGTATATCCATGAAGCAACCAAGTAACATCCATGTGGTGTCCACTGATGATGTGATAGATAAGGCAGTGGCAAGTGTGAGTCATTTTATGCGCAATAATGATCCCCTTAAATTTGTACTTACTAATTATGATGAATCCGAAGTTTAGGGATACGAGGAAGTGGTAGCTGCTTTATCAGGATTAGGAGCATATTCAAGGAATCCAATCAAGTTGGACATCAATCTGAAAAACAGAGAAAGTCCCCCTGATAAACCATCAACAGATGAACCACCGAATTTGAAGTTAAGTCCTACCCTCTCATCTCAAATATGCCTTCTTAGGATCCAATAATACCCTACTGGTAATTATTGCCGCCAATCTGCTTGAAAGGCAGGTGAAATTGCTCATTGAAGTACTGCGGAAGCACATAAAAGTTATTGGATGGACAATAGCCGATATAGTAGGAATTCCTCATGGCATCTGCACTCACAAAATCCGGCTTGACAAGGAATGCAAGCCTAGTGTGGAACATCAACAGAGATTAAACCCTCCAATGCAAGAGGTGGTAAAAAGGGAAATCATCAAGTGGCTAGATGCAGGGGTGAGATAGTAAGTAGGTAAGTCCAGTACAATGTGTCCCGAAAAAGGGAGGAATAACCGTGGTCCCGACTACAAAAGGAGCACTTGTGCCAACAAGACCAGTAACTGGGTGGAGAGTATACATGGACTGCCGAAAGCTTAACTCATGGACCGAGAAAGATCATTTTCCGAAAACCACTTTTACTTGCCCTTATGGAACTTTCACAGTCAAAAGGATGCCATTCAGGATATGTAATGCCCCAACAACATATCAGTGTTGCATGCTGTCTATTTTTGCATATATGGTCGAAGACTCTATGGAGGTGTTCATGAATGACTTCTCAGTCGTAGAGGATACGTTCGAAGAATCCTTGACTCACTTAGGCCAGGTACTCCAAAGATGCGTCAAAACGAATTTGGTTCTGAATTGGGAGAAATGTCACTTTATGGTTAAAAAAAAAAGGCATTGTTCTTGGGCATAAGGTATCACAAAAGGGACTGGAAGTTGACAAGGCAAAGATTGAGGTCATTGAGAAATTACCCCCATTGATTTCAGTAAAAGGTGTTCGCAGCTTTTTAGGGCACGCAAGATTTTATAGAAGGTTCATCAAAGACTTCTCAAATATTGCACTCCCATTATGCAAACTCCTAGAGAAGGAAGTGAAATTCCACTTTAATGATGCTTGTATGGTTGTATTTCAATGTTTGAAAGAGAAGCTAATATCCACCCCGATCATCATCAGCCCTAATTGGTCTGAATCTTTTGAGTTAATGTATGATGCAAGTGGTATGGCACTAGGGGTTGTGTTGGGGCAGAAGCGCAACAAACTATTTCACCTAATCTACTACGCAAGCAAGTCTCTAAATAGTGCCCAACAAAATTACACAGTCACCGAACAAGAGTTGCTTACAGTAGTCTATGTATTTGAAAAATTCAGGGCGTACTTGCTAAGCACCAAATAAATCGTACACACTGATCATGATGCACTTCGTTATTTGATGGCAAAGAAAGATGCAAAACCACGATTGATTAGGTGGGTACTACTATTACATGAATTTGATTTCGAGATGAAAGATCGAAAAGGGTGCGAAAATCAAGTAGCTAATCATTTATCAAGGCTGGAAGCAAGGGAGAATGTCGAGCACGAGATTGGCATAGATGACTCTTTCCCAGATGAACGGGTGTTTGCAATATCCCTCAAACATACGCCATGATATGCAGATTTTGCAAATTACATTATGTGTGGGCTGATGCCGGATGAGTTGACCTTTTACCAATAGAAAAGATTCCTGTTCGATGTTAAAAAGTACTTTTGGGACGAGCCATACTTGTTTCGAGAGTGTGCTGACCATGTCATCAGAAGGTGTGTTCCTAAAGAAGAAGTGGTAGAAATTCTCCATGCGTGCCATACATCACCAGTGGGAAGTCACCATGGTGGTGTTCGCACTGTCACTAAAGTTCTCTAGAGTGGATATTACTGGCCATAACTCTACAAGGATGCACATGAGTTTGTAAAGAAATGCTCTAAATGTCAGCAGGAAAGCGGAGTGTCTAAAAGACACGAATTACCTCTCACTCCTATTTTAAAGGTGGAGCTATTCGATGTATAGGGAATAGATTTCATGGGCCCATTTGTGAGCTCGTTTGGACATAAATATATCTTGGTTGCTGTGGATTATGTTTCCAAATGGGTGGAAGCATCGTACTTCCAAACAACGAAGGAAAACGCGTCGTCCAATTCTTGAAACGCTATATTTTCGCCAGATTTGGCACTCCAAGAGAAATCATAAGCGATGGGGGATCCCACTTTTGCAATACGATTCTCAATGGCACTGAGTAAATATTGGGTGAAACACAAAGTGGCAACCCCATATCATCCCCAAACAAGTGGCCAAGTCGAAGGGCCGAATAGGGAAATCAAAAGCATCTTGGCCAAGATAGTAAATGTCAATAGAACTGATTGGTCTAGGAAACTCAATAATGCACTATGGGCATATAGGACTGCTTACAAAACACCTATCGAGATGTCTCCATATCAGTTGGTTTATGATAAGGCATGTCATCTACCCGTTGAGTTAGAACACAAAGCACTATGGGCATTGAAAGCTTTAAATTTGTACTGGCCAAAAATTTCAAGGAAGAGAACAAAGCAGTTGAACGAACTGGATGAATTTAGACTCAGGTCATATAAAAGTTCAGCCATCTATAAAGAGAAGATGAAGAAATGGCATGATGCTCAGATACTCAAGCGAGACTTCAAGGTAGGAGATTGGGTTCTGCTATACAATTTGCAACTTCGACTCTTCCCTGGAAAGCTCAAATCCAAATGGTCTAGACTATTTCGAGTAATGTGAGTGTTCTTCAATGGTGCCATAGAAGTTAAAGATCAGGAAGGACCTCCATTTACATTGAACGGTCAACGTTTGAAATTGTATTTGGGAGATTATCAAGAGATTTTGGTGGTTGAAGTGGTATATTTGGAAGACGCTTGAAGACGTTGCTGCGTCGTACCACGACGTTAACTAAGGCATTGTTTGGGAGGCAACCCAAAACCCTTTGTTATCTTCTATTTTTCATATTGATTAAATAATAGTGTGCTAATTTTACAAACTAAAGTGTGGAAGGCGATCAAAAGGTGCAAAATGGCGAACAACAGCTCCAGTTGGCGAATCGCTGAAGAATCCGACAACCAACTCTATTCCGCTGTTTGACTCAAGATATATTCAAAATCAGGAGTCTGTAAAACTCGGCAACAGTTGGAAATCATTGGCGAATTGCAGAGCATTTCGCTGTTGGGACCCTCGTATAGCAGCGGTTCTATAACCTTCGATGGATAAACTCACAGTCAGGGTTCCGCCGAATGAGTTACCCAGTTTGACTAATGTCACCAAGTGGATGTTTTGCAAGACAAAGCATTAATGTCCAGATAGATGGAGCAACCACTTAGCCAGGATCCCCCATTTACCTCCCTCTCTATCTTTCTTATTTTGCCTCTCGAATTCTTATTACTTGCATTTGAGGACAAATGTTTTTATTTATGGTGGGGTGAGGCCCACACTTTTGTGTGTTGTTTATGATTTGTGTTCTAAATACATTTGGATTGTCTGTTTATAATTGTGTTAATTACTATTTTTCTGTGGATGTTTGAGCCTGTGGCTCTCTTTTGCTTTTAATTGCAAAATGATTTTGACCCTTCCAAATTTTTTTGAATTTTTTGCATATTGTTGCCACCCCTCGTGAGTTGAATGTGGTTGTTCTTTTACAAAAAATTTAGGTCTCGGTTTTGATCAATATCGATGACTTGAATAGTGCTCTCAATTGAACGAACATGAATGTATGGCTACGATGAGGCCAAATGAAGTTGCATAGACAATATGTGAACTCATTGCATCTCGTTGTGATTAGCCATTTATCAAATTGATTATTTTGTTATGATCGTTGCACACTAGCGAAAGTGTGTAGTCTTGCTTAACTTAAGTGTTAATGCCTTGTGTGATTGGCTTGCTTTGAACCATGCATGAATAAACCTAGAATTTGCCCTGTTAGTCTGATTGATTTAAAAAGGTGTCCTCTTGAAATGATCTTAGGCAACTTTAAAGAGTGTGAGCCAAATTTGACATATACCTCTTTTGTGGCCTACCCATGAGTGTGAAACTCTTTTGAACACCTTTTGAGCCTTACCTTTCTTTGGAAGAACCTTAAAGAACCCTAGACCTCACTTGACCCACTACCTATAATTCTCTTAATTTGTGGTTTAGTGAATAACCAACTTAGGCCAAAAGCCTAAGTTGGGGGTGTGGTGAAGAGGAAAAGGAGAAGTAAAGAAGTGCAGGAAAAGTTCCCCTTAACGCATGGTGTTGCAGAACAATGGAAACCCCTTCAATCTCTAAAAAAATAAAACTGTGGAATAAATACAAAAGAAATCGGGTTTCCAAGCAATCCATGAAGGTGAATAAACAGGTGACTTAGAAGCATTAGAAAAAGAATTGATAAAGGAGGAGAAGGGAATGCCTTGAGAGTACCACATCCGACGAGGAAGGAGCCATTAAGCCTAAATGACCATACTTTTGCACTCATCCCCATTACAACCATTAGAAAGACCTTTTTGATCTTGAGTAAACCGAATCGAAAGTGGATTGGAAAATAAGGGCAAACCTATGGGTAAAAACATGCATTGTGTTCCTCTTTTTGAGTGTGAGTGTTGCATCTGATTCCTGATCCTGAATTTATTAACCTCTGTGTGTGAATATGGAATCATTCTTCATGTGAGGGCATTTATATACTTTTTGTTGAGCTTGAACTTGCACAAGTAGCAAGTATTGCGAGCACGAGAATCTCTGGCAATGGTGTGTCACAACTTGAATCTTTGAGTACACAGTTAATATTTGCATAAGTAATTTGAATCTTGTTGTGTATGTTCATGATTGAGTCTTGTGTAGCACTGTGTTAGACACCCTTTTTGAATGGCTGAACTTGAGTTTGCTTGAGGACAAGCAAAAGTTTTGAGTTGGGGGTGTTGATGAGTCCATAAATTGGACTCATTTAGGGCTTTATTTTGATAGAAATAGTGTCCTCGAATGCTTATTTTATCTCAATATCTGATGAAAACTCTTAAGTTTCAGGTATTTGAAGTTTTAGTGGAAGCATGGACACTTAGGCACAAAAAGGAACTAAAAGGCTAAAAATAACGACGAAGTTGAAGCCCGAGCATCGCCAACCACACTTAGCGATTTGCCGAAGGGATTTACACCGCCCTTTGTTCCAGTACACGAAGCCCTGAAGGAGAAGGATCAAAAAGGCGATGAAAGGAGCAGTCAGCGCTTCACCAAATAGTTCCGCGAAGTAGTACTATACCGCCCAATGGTCCAAAACGTGAAGGTGCTGAAGGCAAGTACGAAATGGCAATGAGACAGAAGAAAGGCGAGTCGCCGAAGTCATTCGGTGATATCGACTAACTTCGCCGAAAGATCCGCCAGTGCTATTTTCTGAAGTCTATAAATACTGAACTTATTAATATTTTTAGGGAGTCAAAATTTTATTTTAATTTCTATAATAGAATAGTACTTTTTGGATATTTTTCTCTCAAGTTTGGAGAGGGTTTTGTGGGAGACTTGAAGAGAAAACGATTCCATCTTTCCCAAGTTAGAAGTGGGTCTTCTCCATTCTTCTTCCTTTGCTCAAATCAAGGTTTAATTTCTTATACCCATTTGATTTTACTATCATTTTAGGTGTATTTTGTTATTTCTTGAAGTGTGGCTAAAAACCCCATTCTTGGGGTGTGATTTAGCAAATATGTGTTGATATTATTGTTAGGTCTTGCTTGCTGATAGGTTAGATGTAGTTTAATGGTGATTTCACCTAATGGTTGTGGTTTAATTTAAATAATTTGTAGTTGCAAATACAAAGTCACATATGTGTTTTCGGCTTGCCTGAGAGGGAGGTCGCGAAACTAAGACCACTAGACTGATGGCCTAATGAGTGGGTCGACATAGGTTCAGCCCGAGAGGGTGAGCCCTAGTCTGATATCCTAACACTCAGCTCGAGAGAGTGGGTAGGGTAAGGCGTAGGCTGGTCTTCATGTGGCAAATGGGTGTCCGAAAGGAACACATTTGAAACGGGATAAGTTGCCCGAGAGGAAACTTATTTCCATTTAAAGCTTAGCCTAGTCACCATTATTTTGCAAATTTCCTTTCAAAAAGCATGTACCAACTACTTATCTCAACTTGTATTGCGGTCACACCCCAAGAACATTTCCCCATACTTGATTTTCTTGTTAATTTTCGCTATTTTTACTAATTGTGACAAAACCCCCAATTTGATATTTGACACTTTCGTGTCACCCACTTTAATTTACCATGTTTTGTTCGTTAATGTCTTTAGCTATGACTAGTTAGAGCTTAATTTTATTTTTCTATCAATTCTCAAAACCACTCCCTTGGGATACGACCCTAACCTTTAGTTAGGTTACTATACTATCGACGATCGTAGACACTCATACCCTAGGTTAGTGTTGTTGGTCACGATAGCCATCAATCCCCTCTCATTACTTAGAAATCCTTGTTTATTTTGTTGTTTTTACTCACTAGTGAAAAAACCCCATTGTTAATTAACACTCTTATGTCCCCCTTTAATTTACAATATTTTGAATCGTTAATGTCTTTAGCTATGACTAGTTAGAACAAAATTTTATTTTTCTATTAATTCTCAAAACCACTCTCGTGGGAACAATCCCAACCCTTGGTTGGGTTACTAAACTATTATACGATCGTAGACACTTGCATCAGAAGATGTGTCTTGATTACGCAAACATCAATAGTGCATATGCTTTCTTCCTAAGGGATGAAAAAGGGAATGTTCTATATGCAGAGGGAAAAAAGATAGAAGACACTACAAAATACAGAAGCAGAAGCAAAAGCTATATTGGAAACAACCAAACATTGCAAGCAAGCAGATTATAATAGAGTATTCATTCAAACTGACTCATTCCTACTAAAACAAGTATTAATGATGAAGTGGAAATGTCCATGGTGTATTGCAGATTTGATATTGCAAGTTAGGGAATTATTGGAAGGTAAAGAAGTCCATTTTCAACACATATTGAGGGAAGGCAATAAAGTTGCAGATTACTTACTAAATCTAGCATTAGATAAAGGTATGCAAGTTTGTTCACTTCCAAGAGATGGAATCAACATGTAAAAGTCTAATTAATATTGACAAATTACAATGTCCCTACATCAGAGTATCACAAACAAAGGATAAAGGGCAAAGAAAGGCTATAGATTATAAATTTCCACTGTTTTTCCGGTAAGAAAAGAGTGAAAAGCTATCTAGCATAACCTATGTCAGCCGACAAAAAGGAATCGCAGCAAAAGGGGAGGGTCTTGTGGTCAGATGAGAAGTAGAGCACCTGGAGGAGTCCACCTACTGACAGGTGGTGGAGATCGGAGCACATCATGCTAATTACACATGTAGGAAAAGGAATTCAGTACAATACAAGGTTGTAAAACACAAACAATCAATTAATGTTAGTGGTAGTTATTTGTTTTTTTGTTTGAACTGTTGTTTTTTATATATGTATCAGAAGATATAATTATAAATAGTATAAGTTGTCTTTTCATTTTGTAGTCAATGAAATATGTCCTTAAAAAGGTACCAACACATGCTTTAAGGTTTGGTGCTCCTTACAACACAAAATTCTTAGATGAGTTCAAAAAGTCTATAGGGGATGTTTGTCACGCCCCGAGCCTACACCCTGGGCGGGACTGGCACTCGAGAACCATTGTTG
The DNA here is from genome assembly GCA_029007595.1 of Solanum commersonii. NCBI lineage: Eukaryota > Viridiplantae > Streptophyta > Magnoliopsida > Solanales > Solanaceae > Solanum > Solanum commersonii. Next base: position 289,624 of record JAJTWQ010000221.1, read on the forward strand.
GCCCCAAGCGAACCCTTGGCCTAGCTTACTTACTCAGCGGAAGACTTAAACACAAGGAATAGTCTCAAAAGGATAACTCATGTAATGTCTTAAAGAAATATCAAAGTTAGCCAAAATGACAACTCAAGTCTTAAACGTATACAACTGAAAATGGAATGACTAAAGAACTATAGCTACTCGTTTATGAAGCCTCTAAAACAAAGAGGGATGTCGGGACAAGATCCATGATCATTCTAACAACTGAAAAACTAGAAAGCAATGTAAAAAGGAGCCCTACGGAAAGCAAGGGGGCTCACCAAAATATTCTGAGTGCTCAACTGGATCAATGAGGCGTTGGATGTTGATCCTGGTTACCTGTGTCTGCATCATAAAAAGATGCAGCCAAATGGCATCAGTACATTGAATGTACGAGGATGCGAGGGGAAACTAAACATAACATAAGCTTGAAAGGAATCTGAAAAGAACACTTACATTGACTTTACTCAACTCATGAATAACTTAACTCAATATAAAGCAACAACACATGCAATATATGAGAAGCTTTTAAAACAATAGAAAGCAACTCAGTTTGTTAAAGAAATGCTATAACAACTCAACTTACTCATACAATAAAGTAATATAATACTGTAGGTGATTCTCTAACCGAAAACCACCACTATGAGCCTAAGTGGTGATACAGCGTCTTGCCCAAGCTGCTAGAACTGTCCTATACTTTGCCGTCATATAGAACGCCTTAACTAAGTGGATCCACTAGTCTATGCTAAAAATCACTAAGGAATCATCTAAAAAGTATAATCCTTTTCTACCCATGATGGCTACATGGTTTATGGAGACTTGAGTTATTATGAACTCGCGTCCCCATATTGGTGCTCAATACTACTCCCAAAATATACTCAACTCATATGTTTTAAAAACAAAACACTTTCTTTGGTTTGAAATAATTACTCAAAAACTTAGCTCAAAAGCTCTTCTTGGAAATCGATGTTTCCCTTCTTGTTTAAATGTGAAAATATTTTTAACTCTTGGGAATACTTAGTTCCTGTATAATCTTTGAAGAATTGAACTTTACTCTTACTCTTTACTCAACTCAAAGCTTAAGTCTTAAAACAAAGTTAAAACGTTTGTGAAAGACTTTTGGAAAACTTTATGAATTTCTCTTAACTTGACTCTTAACTTCTCTTGACTTGACTCTTAACTTCTCTTGACTTGACTCTTAACTTCCCTTGAATTGAATTATAGATTCAAGGATTGTGATTTGTGATATGAAAGATCTCATGATGTTTAGGAGTGTATTTAGATAGTTAAACATAAGAAAATTTCAAGAAATCAATATCTGGAAGCAAGTCCGCGATGAGGAGATGCATTTAAATATTTGGTAGTGAAATAAATTTTGAGGCAGAACGGTCCGTGACCACTCCTTGACGCGAAGGAGATTTCCCCAAATCTGAGGAACAGGTCTGCGATGCGGACCTGGTGCTAGATTCCCCTGACTTTTCCTTCTTCATTTTTCCAACCCTAAATTGCCTAAACTCGACTATTCTTTTCAAATTCTCTTTAGACTCAGATACCCTGTCCAAAACTCGACACGATAGTCTCAAGAACTCCTCAATTCAACCCAATTCAAGAACGAAAATAAATTCAAGAACACATATCAAGAATATCAAACTTTCAACACTTTTTAGGACAAATTTCGTTGAACTAAACATGATTGGCGCATAGGTGAATGAACCCAATGCTATGAAAGTCTCACATACCTCATAGGGATCACCCCTTGATGAAATCCACAATCTTAGCTTCGAGAATTTTACGATTCTTTCTTCTTTCCCTCTTTTCTCCTCTTCCTTTCTCTTCTCTAAAAACCCTAACTCAATATTGTAAAGCGAAAAATGACCAAGTTCAGTTTAGACCCCAACAAATTACCAAAAACAAAATTAAAATAATAGGGTATGGAAAAGATCAAAACACCCTTCCAAAATCCGGATTAGACTTTCCTTTTCCAACCAGCCCAACTTCCAATAGGCATATCTCATTCATACAAACTCGAAATCGCGTAAAATTGGCGGCGTTGGAAAGAAAATTCCAAGATATTTCCTACGGTATCTGGAAGCACACCTAACTCTTCCTGAGCTAGGAGTTATGATCGTTTGAAGTTGACCGAAAACCCAAACTTAGCATTACTTAACAAATTTCTAGATTTTTCATTCTTTCCTAAAATGACTATTTCCAATTCTAACTCTTTCTAGTTCTTTCATAGCGAGATGTTACAATTTTGGTATTGAACTGTTCAGAGCTACAATTTTTTGACCATATTTAGACATTCCACAATGCAATTTTCAAGGACAAATAACTAAATGTTTGTTGTTGTTAGAGTTGGAACAGGACAACAAAAAAGTGTTGCATATTAGACATGCTAATGGTAGTATCTTGCATTTTGGTATCAAGAAATTTTCCCTAATAACTGGTCTCAAATGTAAAGGCAATACTAAAAACTTTGCACCCAGAATCAACTCCCTGTAGGTTATTTCAAAAATACTTTCCTGATGCAGTTACCGGTATAAGCAAGAGTCGTCTTGTCCACTACTTTCTGATGGGCAATTGGGAGAACAATCAGGATGCCCTTTATATGGCTATTCTATACTTTGTACATACATTCATTTTGTCTCAAACTGGTGATTCTTCAATATATATTGATGAATTCATAATGGTTGAAGATGGTATCGATTATATCCTTGGGGACAAACTCATTCTCAAAGCTGATAACTTCACTCATACATGATTTCAAACTTAATAAACAGATATATCGTTTATATGGCATGCCTTATACACTAAATGTATGGACCTACGAATGTGCATCCCAAGTAAATCTGAGATAGTTGTCAAAGAACAGAATGTCATCCCTAGGATTTGCAATTGGAGGGTTGTGGCTGTAAAGCCAAAGTTTGAAATGCTTATGTCTAGCATTTTCACAAAGGTAACATTCATTTCCATTTTATATTACATTTTTTTTTAATTAACTATATAGTTGTAAGGTTACAAGTTTTTCTTGTTAATATTATTGTCACGCCCCGAGGCTACACCCTGGATGCGGATGCAGACGCGGACACGGGACCTAGGACCATAAGTGATCCCAAGCTAAACCTGCTGGCATGATCACGAGCATACTAAAGATAATAAACTGATGCGGAAGCTAAATCATAAATAAAATGAAAAGATGGGGAATACCCATATACTATAACTGAGATAAATGAAAACTGATGAGTTTAATACAAAGTGGATATTAACTCAATACTAAGTTGAATCTTACTATGTCTGAAATAAGCCTCTCAACTGACTAGAAATGTTGGGACATCCCCCAACTAGATCTAGCAAAACTGAAACTAAAGGACTTAAAATACTAAAAGAAACTCATGACTATTATCCTCGAAGAATAAGGACTCACCATTGATTTTACTGAACTGAAGATCGAGAATCGATCTAAGCGTGATCTGGATGCTGAGAACTTTAACCTACATCACGAGAAGATATAGCGCATGTATGCATCAGTACTTGAAAGGTACTGAGCATGCAGGATAGAGTAAAACTGAAATAGCATATAACTGAACAAAGCAATGAAGCAATGAAATAATCTGAACATGATGTAGATGTTGAATACTAAGTTAACTGAATGCAATGACCAAATTTATAACATGTTGAAATTGAAGAGTGACTGTACTATAAATGAGGTCAATGCAATAGAATCTGAGTGAACTGTGGGGGCAACTAATAACCGACAATAAAACAACATGATCTAAATGTGGAGTCCGATGTATAAGCCCTATCGAGAGGACCCAATATACCCGGCCAAAGGTATAGAGACATGACTGGCATGATCACTAACTTATATTGCCCACAGAGGGGACTTACACCTACGTGGCTCATAGTTCTGGGACTATATGGGTATGTTAAACCCTAGTCCAACTCGGTATTATGCTACTCCCAATGGATTAAGTACTGAACGCATTATGACTGAATTTATGTAAGTTACTGGATAGCTTAAACTGAACATGCAAACCAAGAATGCAACAATTAAACTAATATTGATGCATTAATAACTGAGGCATGTATAACTAAATAACTGAAATATCTGACCTAGCATGTGTAATTCAAGAACTAAAGAAATACATAGCTAGGGTTCGGGAATTTATGCAATAAACTGAATATTAACATACTAATCTGATTTGGATCAGTCTGGCAGCTAAGAACCCAATAATTCTAACATTCAAGAAACTCTAGGTCTAGTCATAATAAGGGAATCAAGAAACTAACTGATAACTAGGGACCTAATGGGTGAAAGGAACCCACTAGTGAAATCCCACATACCTGGTGACGAATTCCACGGAGAAATCTTTAGATTTCGGGGCTGGAACTGATGGAACCTTGTTGCATTCTTGAACTAGGTTTCTTGACTTCTCTTCTCCTCTTACGCTCTAATTTTTCTAAGTTTTGACTAATGATTTGACTTAGGCAAGTTCTAGCTATGTTTCTAGGCTTAAACTGACTAAAACCTCATAATTTAGGGTCTAAATGACGTAGCTTAGGAGTCCAATGAAATAGGAAAAGACCAACAGACTCTGACTTAACTTCTGTCGAAATGATCGACGAACAGGACCTATGGGCTGTAGGTCAATCTACGGTCCGTAAATTGGGGTCGTAGGTCAAGTATCGCCCGACATGGCTTCACTAAAATGAGAATAACTTTTTACTCGGAGGTCAGATTTTAGCAAACTAAGTGGCGTTGGAAAGAGGATTCAATTATCTATCATATAATAGGTTATGGGACACATAATTCGTTTTGTGCTAAGAGTTATGATCATTGAAGTTGACGCAATCAACAATTTTCCTCTAAGTGGCTGCTGACCCTCACCTACGGTCAGACCTATGGACCGTGGATCGAACGACGGTCCATGCTGGTCAACTATCGTTTGCGTCAGAGACTGGGTAAAGGGGGCCTCGATCTATGGAAACAGACCATGGACCGTGGTCTGACTTACGAACCGTGGGTCTGTTCGTGGGTCGAGACTTAGCCAATTTTCTGGGCTGGGTCTGGGGAGGGTTGTTGTGGTGAACAATGGACCACTAGCATAGGTCGTTGTCTGACCTATGATCCGTGGATGGAAACCGTGGGTTGCACCTGCAACTTTTCAAGATCTGCATTTTTTGTCTGTTTTGGATACCGGGTGTTACATTATCTCCCCGTTGGGATCATTCGTCTTTGAATGAAGACTAAACTAGCTGAGTATAGAGGGAAGAAGCTACAATCCCTACCACTAAGTACTAGAAACTAATTTCTGGTTGAACTGAGTTCCAAGAACATGCAAATACGCTGAAAATGCAAGGCTGACTGAAGGAACAAAATACTAAGACTGAATTAGTGCATGAATGACTGAAAAACTGAAGCGGAACTATTACCTCAAGCTGGAATGGAATCGGAAGTAAAGGGGTGAGTATACTTGAACTTCATGGCTGCTTCTGCTTCCCAAGAAGCTCCCTCTACGGACTGACTCCATCACAAAACCTTGACTGAAGCGACTTCTTTGTTTCTCAACATTCTAACCTGACGATCAAGAATCTAAATTGGTACATCCTCATAAGAAAGGCTATATTTTACAGCCACACTCTCTAATGGCAACATGGATGTTGGATCACCCACACACTTCTTCAATAGTGAAATGTGAAAGACTGGATGCACTACTGCTAAATCTGCTGGCAACTCTAGATCATTAGCCACTTTACTAATCCTTTTCAAGATACAGTAAGGGCCTACGTATCTGGGACTGAGCTTCCCTTTCTTGCCAAATCTCATCACCCCCTGCATAGGTGACACTTTAAGGACAACCCAATCATCAACTTGGAACTCTAGTTCCCTTCTTCTCACATCTGCATAAGAGTTCTGGCGACTCTGGTTTGTCTTAAGTCTATCTCTAATGAGTTGCACTTTCTCCATTACATAAAGGACTGAATCTGGTCCTATCAAGGCTGTTTCACCTACTTTAAACCAACCAATTGGAGATGTACATCTACGCCCCATACAATGCCTCATAAAGGACCATCTGAAAGTGGTTCCTTAGCATGCCATGCTTGCTGGTAAGATATTTGAACCCCATAGAATTCTCTAATATCATCAATTATATCTTCAGGAGTATGAATTCGTTTATGGTTGACCAATTTAGGAGTAGTCACACCACTAACAAACCCAACTGTTGCTTGGACTTTGGTTAGTATCCTATCCCGCATTGGACACGTATGTTCACTATTGAAGTATCTAACTTTGAAAATATTAGATTTTTTCCAGCATGAAGCCTTCATAATCCAGCCAAATTCATCCGAAAAGCACACTAACACATAGCTGTACATTTTTTTCATCATATTAATACATATAGCAGTTACATTTTATAATATACAAACCTGTAATGTTCAAATTAATCAAAGAATGATATACATTAATGTATCAACAATATTAACGACCAATACAATTAATTTAGTGTAGTTTTTATGTATGAGATTCACAATTTTTTTTAATAATACACGTAAAACAAAATTATAGAATGTATCTGCTTCATGACTGTTGCGACTCAAATCTTTAATGTATCAAGAACATTAACTTAATGTATCAAGAATATTAACGACCAACACAACAAATTTAGCTTAGTTTTAGGTATCAGATTCACAAAAAATTACATGATACACGTAATGCAAATACTTATGTTTTCACATATCAAAATTATAGAATGTATCTGATACATGAGGGATGTGACTCAATTCCTTAGCACTCCATGTATGTATCATACACAATCCATTACGCTTATTTATACGCTAATAATTTTCAACTAATGTATCTTTACAAATAATGTATCATTATTATTATATCAGATATCATAATCAACAAATTAAATAAAAATCAAAATCACCATCATACAAGTTCTAAAAATAATAATGTATCATACAAATAAAAATTACTTCACAAGAACCAAACACATTACTTCACAAATGATGATAAGATCTATAAACGTATCACCATTTATAGATCTAAAAAACCAAACACATTACTTCACAAAACAGATCAAATACTCCCATACCTTTGTCTATCAGATCTCTTTACTTTGCAATTGAAGTTGTGCTTTATCTTATATTTCGTCATCACATCTACGAGTGTTGCTTTATCCTTATATAATTGACCTTTCTTCACCTCTATACTATTTGAATCAGTTATGTAATTTGTAACTTCTAATTTTGGAATATAATACGAATAACAAATTCTTGATTCAACCACTGCAAGAGCTTCTGTATCCTGTGATGTGCCTTCGACACACGTAATCTCTCCGCATGTTCCATCAAAGTTATGTATATCACCACCAATCTTCTCAGTTTTATCAATGCATAATGGATACATTGCAAATTCCGGCTCATTTTTTTTCACTTCTAAATATAGTTTAACACCCATGTCGTTCTTGATTTTCAATGTAGACGAGTTACCTTCTACGATGTATCAAATTTCAATATTTTTCCTTACCACATCGATATCTAACTCGACTGAAATTGCTGCCTTAAGATTCAAAAATGAAATTATTTGTCCAACAATGATTCTGTCACTTTTGTAACCTTCATAATTCACTTCGCTCACCCAAATTCCTGAATGCCTCAGCAGAATCGATATATTCATCATGTATCAGGATATTTTCAGAGTTTATTTAAACTTATCATTGTTTTGAAATCGATGGTTGTTAAAAAATTGTTCTTCAATGGAGAAGATGTAATTTTGAAATTTGAAATTTGTAATGTGTGAGTCGATTACCTATTAGGATATGGACAGTTTAGGATTAGTTAGGCGTAAATCAAGCAAATTAAATTTTATGTTTTTTCCCTTTTTAGCTCAAAGGTTAGCTATGTATCCGGCTGCCTACCTTTTTAAGGGATTTTTGTAAAATGGAAATTAGTTGGGATAAGATGTAATTTAGATCTTACACTATGAGATTCCTTTAATTTTTACTTGTTGATTTGCTCTTAATAAAACCCAAATTTGTTTTTTTTAAAAAAGACTTGATATTCACATTGCAAGTCATTTATTTTTTAGTTAGATTTGATAAAATTATATTCAAATATTTTCATACTTTATGACATTATATTTATAATATTAATCTCTTTTTCAAACATGTATTTTATGATGTTTATAGAAATCTTGTACTTTTAGTTTTTATTATTAATTTAATTAAAACTATACTAATTTGAAAAAGATAAATCATTTTTTTTTTAAATATTAGTTAAGAGCATATGTTTGTTGATTAGTATGTTTTTAAAGGACAATATATATAAATATTTAATTTAATATCATTTATAAAGAAACTTATTTGTCTAATATTGATTTTTAATTTTACATAACTAACTTTTATTTTTAAAATTTAATATAATCTTTATGATTACAATGGTGCATCCAAACAGTGCATTTGTAATTATACTGTAGCAAATAAACATGTCTGCATGATTACTAAGTTTTGTAATTATTAACCTAGTAATTACACAAATTTCAATTACTTATGTCTTTCCAAACAGACCCTTAAGCCCGTTTAATCAAGTCAAGTCAAGTCAATGTTATGGAAGACTTATTTAGACTTGTGTTTACCATAATATCGGGTCAAGCCCCATTTCATTAGGGCCATCCAAAATTCGACCCGATTAGTTCTCATTTTTCTAACAACGTCAGAAAAAGGACTATCAATGGAGATTCATTATAACAGTGATGTATACTTTCCAAATGAACACTGAATGAAGATAGCTGATTTTGAAGTTTAAGTAAAACCCTAGTTCAGATTCTTCTTAATCAGCAGAAATGGAGACCGGAAGAAGCAGTGAGAGTCCAGAAGTACCCAAGAAGGGCAAATCAAAAACCCCTCGAAAACCTAAAGATAGCATTCTCAAACAGAGTTTGTTCTCTCTCTCTCTTAGTCTATTGGTTGAGTCTAGGCGAAACTTCTAATCTTAATGCTTTGTCGCCTTTTCATTTACTTGGATTAATTTTCATTTTGTGCAGAGTCTCCCGCTGAGTTCTTTGCAGATAACAAGAACATTGCGGGTTTTGACAATGTGAGTTTCTTATATGTTTAGGATGCCTTATAATTTGAACTTTTTTCTAATATTATAATCTCAAATTGTTTTGTGCAATCACATATTATAGTTTGATGATTCAGGAGGTGAATTAAGTAATATTGCCTTGTTGGCATTTGAGTGATATGTTATCTGTAACTGAAACTGTCAGTATATAAGGTGCAGTGTTAGCTGCAATGTGAGGTATGTACTGCACCAAAGCAAGGTGCTTGTTATTTTATACAAATGGAAACTCTGCCAAGTCTAAATGCTCAACTGTTGTGTTATTACTTATTGTTAACGTTAAGTCAGCCGTTGCCTACAGTGACTGTTAATCATATTAAGTGAATTTATGTTTTACTTTCAGGAAAATATAATTTCCTCGACAACTTAGATCAAATTTGAATTAAGAGAAATAATGGAGATGTTCCAAGAGAAATAGCTTGATACAGAAGTAGAATACAAAAATGCAGAAACACAAAAGGATTAGTGGAAAATAAAAATGAATGCAATCAAAGGGTAATTGCAAAAGAAAGAGAAACAAAGTTGCATGGTCTCCATAGAACTATAAATGGAATTTTTAGTTTTTAAGAAAATATTGCTTTGTTAATTTATTTTGATAAAGTGAAGTTAATATTCCTCTTGGTTAATAACCGTTATGTTGGAGAGCAGAAGCTAGTACCTCAAAATTAAGTAAAGTTTGGGTACCTTTCCTAAAGAAAAAGTTGAAAAATTAACCTCCATATGCCCCGTGGTTAACATATAATCAGACTGTTGATAACTCATCAATGAATCCTTATACCCCTCTTGAAGAGATGTTCCTATATTCATAATGATAGTAGAGTAGGTGGAGTTTTTTTTGGAACTGGTTACTTGTAGAGCAGGTGGATGTTTTTAGGGTCACACATTGTTGCCATTAGCCAACAAAAAAGAATCGACCACATTGACGGGAATGTTGAAGGAATTAAATGAAATAGGCTCTCCCTTTTTTAATAGCTCAAAATTTTCATGAGGTGGAACTTAAGCAATGATACACTAAATGCGCTGTTAATCAAGTTAGTCTTTCTTCAAATTTTCAGCCTGGGAAATGTCTTTACACTACTGTGAGAGAACTTGTTGAGAATGCACTTGATTCTGCTGAATCCATCTCTGAACTTCCAGTTGTAGAGATAACCATGTAAGTGATTATTTTGTCTATTTTAGATAACTACTTCAATGAGCTAACAGAGATACATTAATGGGAACCTCTCTTCAAAGCTTAGTGCTGTTTTTTGTTTTGCTTCTGTAGTGAAGAGATTGGTAGAAGTAAATTTAATTCCATGATTGGTCTGGCTGACCATGAACGTAGAGATGAAGCCCTATATGATGATTTTGAGACAGCAAAGGCTCGTGAGGTGTGTAAGCAGTGATTTACTCTCACTTAGATGGCGTTGTGATTTATATCTTATGCTCAATGTTTGACATTTAGCAGATTTCATTAGTGAAATATTTTTCTAACTACTGTGTCTAGAAAAGACTTGCCAAGGAAGCTCGGGTTCTAGAGATTCAAGCAAAGAATGCTGCTCTTGGGAAGAAAGTAAAAGACCCCGCAGCTACAAAAGCAGCTAAGGGTAGGGAGGCATCGTATTATAGGGTGACATGCAAGGTATGCTCTGTTTCTCTTTGTTCTTCTATATGCTGACTCTGCTCTCAGTATGCAAGACAAGAAAAGTACATTGTTGAATTAAATCAATTTGGCAAGTTAGTGGAAGATTGTTCTTCCCTAAAAGACTTTAATTACTGTACTTTGTTTCTAATATAGGATAATGGAAGAGGAATGCCACATGATGATATCCCGAATATGTTTGGACGAGGTTTGATGTGCTTGCCATTTCCAGTTATTTTACCGGTTGAAACTTTTGCATGTTCCTGCTTTTTGTCATGTTCCAACTTCTTTCATTTTTTCTTGACCTTCAATTGGGAGGAGCAAAGGAGTTTTAGACTGGCTTCTCTAGTTTAGTTATTAGGACATATTTTCCTAAGATTGTCATACCAAGTGGAAACCTTTGAATATTGTAACTCTGTTTTACTACACCTGATGAAGTGTGCTTCTGCAGTTTTGTCTGGAACAAAGTATGGATTGAAACAGACACGTGGGAAATTTGGTCTTGGTGCAAAGATGGTATGTTGAGCAATTGGTCTTGACCTGATCAACTGTCATTCTTCTGATTCTATATTTTTGTGTCTTAGTTATTTGTGTTATATTCCCTGTCTTGTTTCTTGTTTCTGTTCTCTGTTTTAGGAGGTGGTTGCAAGGGTGATGGATTATGTTTCTGAATTAAGAGAATATTTTTGTACTGTTAGAATGCTTCTTCCAGTGATTTTAGCCTGTAATTTTTCTTTCCATTTTAGTTGCGCTCATCCAGACCTCAATGGATGTCAGCATGGAGCATAATTTAAGAATTTATCCTTTTCTCTCATTTCTACAGGCATTGATTTGGTCCAAGATGAGTACAGGACTTCCCATTGAGATTACATCTTCCATGAACAGTCAAAATTATACCTCGTTCTGTAGGCTGGATATTGATATTCACAAGTATGAGATGACTTAGAAATAGAAAGATATATTTCAGAATGCATGGTAACACGGAATTATATTGTTTTTGTTTTCCAAGGTATATCACTGTATTACGCCTTCTTTTCAGGAATGTTCCTCACATTCATATACATGAAAAACGGGAAAACAAGGAACGGTGGCATGGTGCTGAAATCCAGATTGTTATTGAAGGGAACTGGACAACGTACCGAGTATGTAGTTCTTGAATAGTTGTGACAAATGTTCTCTTAAGTTTCACCTCATTCATGTATTGAAAGCAAACTTAATCAAATAATTCACCTTCTATATTTCTGAAATCTTATCTTTTCTTTCTGTGTTTACAGTCCAAAATATTGCATTATATGCGACAAATGGCTGTCATCACGCCCTATGCCCAATTCCTTTTCCAATTCGTATCAGATTCTCCTGAGTACTTTCTCTATCTCCCCTCCGCCCCTTCACCCCTCTCCCTTCTCTTCCCCCCTTTGTTTTAATTATTTTGTTTGTGCAAGCTACAAGCACGTCCACAATTTTGAGTTCGTAAAATATGTGCTGCACTGCATTCTTCGGTTTCACTCTAGTTTTGAATTGATCGTAGGAAAAATGTGACTATAAGGTTCACCAGAAGAACAGACATAATGCCTTCAGTTCCTCTTGAGACCAAGTACCATCCATCTGCTGTGGACATACTTCTTATCAAACGGCTTATAACGGAAACATCAAAGCAGACTCTTTTGCAGTTCCTTCAGCATGAATTTGTAAACATTGGGAAGTCTCATGCGGAACGTTTAATCGGTGAGAACTTGAAACTGATTGCATTCATCTGTGTGAGATTCCTTGATAAAATAAAATTAGTTGGCTCTATGGCATATTGACCATGGAAAATAGTTTATCTATTGCTTGCATTCTATTCGGCCACTATTAGACGACAGTTTGTTATAGTGGTTACTTACTGCTCACCGACTCAATGCAGTTGGAAAAGATATAAAATTGTCCTTAATGTCACACCCCAATTTAGGGGGTACACATGTGACTGACACCCAATGCCTTAAACTAATACTGAGCAAAGCACAATGACATCCTACCCTTACATGAACAATGCAATATAATATTCCATAAAATGTGTGATTCTCATTCAATTAAATATATAAAGTTTTGGAAGAATCAAAACAATGTGCGGAATCAAAGTAGATGATACATATCACTATCATGTCTTATGCATGTAGCTAGACCTCATAGTACATGCCATATGACCTCTAAAGTTGTAGATAAGAATTATGGCACAGTACAAGTCCCCCTGGCTCGTTCAAAAATAAAAGTCTATGAACTAGCACCTCGTTAAGAGGAGTAGGGCTCTCCAACAAAAACAATGGAAGATGGCAACAACCTAGCACATCTTGCCACCATCCTGTGCAATAGTATTTGCATTAGACAAACCAAAAATGTCCTTTCAAGTTGAATACAATTTCATAAATTGTACCCCATAAGTATCACTCCCTCCGTTTCAATTTGTTTGTCTTACTTTCTTTTTTTAATCTATTTTAAAAAGAATGTATTTTTTTTGGCAACTCTTTAATTCTATCTTTCCACATGACATGTTTAAGGCCAAAAAATTAAAGGGCATTTTGATAGATTCTATATATGTTTAGTTTAAGACCACAAGGCTCAAAAGTCTTCTTTCTTTTCTTAAACTTTGTGCCCAGTCAAAACCAGATAAACAAATTGGAACAAAGAGAATATTAACTAAGGCAAGCAAGGGGTCCATGTATTATCGGTCCAAACTAGTTCCAGTAGACCCGTTACGCTTAATATTGATTAGGGCCTGGTTTGCGGGGGTTGGTTACCATAATGGGTCCTAGGGGTTTTCTCGATTGACCTGAACTGTCGCAACAATTAGAATTTTATTTTTATTTTGAAATTAAAACAACCATGTTGACGTCCCCCCCCCCCCCCCCACCAACGGCTATAATCAACCTAGCCCCTTCCCTAAACACCCCTACCCTCTTTTAACCCCCCATACACTAAATATTCATTATTCTCTCCTGTTTTTCTCACTATTACTAACTCTCTTATATATATATATTCTCTCAATTCTAAATTATAATTTTGTGCTATTGGCTAATTGGAGTTAGAAGATTTATTTGAAGCAATTTGCAAGCTTCAATTGTTATCTCTCAATTCTGGCTTTTGGTTATATACGTATGCTTTTACGGAAACGTTTATTTGTTTATTTATTATATTTTTTTTGTTATATTTATCTTGTTTGTTTTTTTATATTTTAATTATTTTAAACTTCAAAACATGGATCCCCTTAAAAAAATAGTGGTAAAAAATCAATTTATGGAAAAAAAGGTGCTACTAGTAGGGGTGGGGGATTTAAAATTAATACCAACGATTATACTCATGTTGATGAAACTTTTTTTATTTCACATCCCACTATTTTAGAATTTAATTCTGAATATAAAGTTGACCATGAGACCTTAAATAGATGGTTTGCTAATTTTGAGGAAGAGTTGGAGGAAGAAGTAGAAATAGAAAACCAAGACTGAGATGACACCCCTACTAGTTTAGCCACGAAATTACCACATTAAAATGTTCTCCCTCTTTACCTATGTTTTCTAGGGGTACCTCAAAGGCCGAACTTCCTAAATGATCTTTAGCTTGACAAATTATTGAACAAAATAAGGAAAAAACTACTGCTACCTGCTTTATATGTAAGCTAAGTTGCTCGGACTCGGGTGTGGGTATTCGAGACCGATGCGAATTCGAGAGTCGAATTCGGCAAAATCTAAATTTTAAGATTTGGGGGTGCGAATCCGAGTATGGATACGACTGTGTGGATTCGGCTAAAAATATATATTCAATATTATAAAAATATAGTTATAAATATATTCTAAATTTGAGAGATATGTTGTGATAAACTTGCATGAATTTTGTAGAATTCAATCTTCCATTCTCCAAGATGAGATTAGTCTTCCATTCTTCCTGTGAAAACACAACAAAATAGCAACTAAACATTAAAAGCATATTACAATTTACAATAGAATAAATATAACTAGAAGAATAAAAAAAATTGAAAAAAACTAACCATAGAACAAGGATTGTAACTCTTGAAACAAAGTGAAAGTGAAAGTGAAAACACTAGAATTATTAAGATTTAAGATATACACAAAGATATTTATCCACAATCTAGATATTCATAATTAGTAATCAATATTCAATACACCAAGTTCAAATCAACTTGTTGAGAATATAATTAAATAATAAAAGTGTGCTCTCTCTAAAAGCTTAAGCTTTTAGATGAGATGGTTACACATTCAACATGGTATCAGAGCAGGCAAAGGTTCTGGGATCGAATCTCATCGCCACCCAAATTAAAAAGAATTTCCACATGCTTGGCCCATGAAAATAAATTCAGGCCCGCACGTGAGAGGGCATGTTGAGAATATAATTAAATAATAAAAGTGTGCTCTCTCTGGACTTTTGTCATTCTTTAACACTATTATTTAACAAAAAACAAGAGATTGTCTCAACTTAACTCATAACTCATAACTAACATAACAACACAATATTGCCAATTGTCATGTTATTTAATTAAGTTTGCTACTCTTCCGCATCTTCTTCAACTTCTTCCTAATCTTCAAACTCTTCCTCAAATATCATACCTTCAATTTGAGGTTCATCTATTGATAACTCGGTTAGATCATTAGTTGTCCCATCAATATCAAATCAATCTCCTCCTATAACAAATTAAAAAGAATAAATATATTAGAAGATTTTATATAAAGAGAAAAAAGCGTCATGCAAAATAAATAATTGAGGAAAATAATAAAGAAAATAGACATACCAACATCCCAATATTTGCTTGGTCTATTTATATATTTTTCTTTCTTGCAAGACAACAACTGGAGATTATAATGTACAAATACTTAATCTTCGGCTCTTGAAGTTGCTAACTTATTTCTCTTGAGATTGTGAATCAAAGAATAAGTACTCCAATTTCTTTCACAAACAAGAGGAAGAAGCATTTGAGTAAGCAACTTGTAAGCTAATTGTTGCAAAAGTTGAGCTAAGATGCCATGATTTGCCCACCAAGAAAGAGAATCTTCATACATCATAGCCTCAATCACACGAGGCTCACTAAAATAACCACTTCTGCTACAAAATGATCCATACTCCGATGAGACTTGTTCAATTTCATTAAAATCTTTAAAGTACATTTGAAAGCACTTGACTTTGTTCAATGAAATTTCCTTATTTTCATTAGGAGCTAGCCTTCGGATCCATTCTCTCCTTGCAGCCATGATTCGTGATAATATTTGGAAACTAACGAATGTGCCATACAATGTAAGAGGTGTGTTGCTTTTGTTCCACCTAGCCACAAGAATATCATGAATAGTATCGAAAAAAATTGATTGATCGGAAATGAGATCTTTCCCCTCATGCTCCAAGATTACTTTCTTGACCTTCTCAATCATTGAGTCCCACATATCATAAATGAGATGTAATTTTGGACCATCAATATCGGCACTTCTTAGCATATCAACAATTGGTTCCGTAAATTCCAAGTAGTAGTCAATACTATCCCATTTCTCATCATTCATTATAAAAGATTTTATTAACGAGTTTTGGCTTCAATTCCCTTATCCCTCTTATAATTCTTCCATTCATCATCCATGACCATTTTCTCCAAAGACGATTTCACTTTGCGAATCCGGATGGTCATAATAATGTGTGAGGCAAATCTTGTTTCACCAACTTTCAATAAGCACAAATCCGAATGTTTTTGAAAAAGTGCATGTGCCAAGGCATGATTCACAACAAAGTTCTTCAAATTACTCCACTAAGTAACTCTAAAATCCATTTGTAATTAATAAAGTGAGGTGATTTTTCCGAAGGTTGACACATACTTTTCAAAGCTAGATTCAAACAATGAACAACATAAGGAGTTCAAAATATATGAGAATTTTTTTTTCCATAATAGAACCGGCAAGTTTCATATTACTTGCATTATCTGTAATAACTTGAACAACATTATTTGAACCTTCATTTTCGATTGCTTCAATAAACAAGTTAGCAATATATTCTCCATCTTTTACGATTCCACTAAAATTGATTGAATTTAAAAACATTGGACATCCACTAGATGATGCCATTATATTGATCAAAGGTCGTCTTTTAGTGTTAGACCATCCATTCGAACAAATCGTCAATTCTTTCTTTTTCCATCTATCTTTAATTGGTTGTAACTTTCTATCAATGTGTGTCTTTTCTTGAGCTAAAAGAGTTGTTCTCAACCTATTATATGATGGGGGATATAACTGGGAATGAAATTTTCAGCTAGAAACTTTGAAGATTTTTTAAAATAGGGAGAGTTTGCAAAGTTGAACGATAAACCTGATGCGTAGAACATTCTAGTGGCTAATTTGTCAGCTGTATTTCTCTCATAGATGCCGAAGGATTTCCCTATAGCTCCATTCTCTAAACTTTTTTTTTTGTTGAAGTAAATCAGTCCCCTCCAGAGTGATACATAATCAACTTTTTTTCTTGCATCAACTTGAATAGATGCTCTTTTTCTTTTGGCTTGTTCATGCTCCATCTTCAAAGCCACAAATATATCACCACTAATTTCTTTACATATTTGAACTCCATGGCCGGATAATCTTAAGAGGTGTGCTTTCACTCTATTATATGATCCTGTAACTATTTTATCGCAATAGTTACATGACCATATTCTATTTCCACCCCCCTTTGGATCAACCGAAATAACTTTCACATGATTCCATAATGGTTTATCATCAAAATCTACTCCTACACTTTTTGTGGGTCTCATAAAATTCTTGCCTTTTTGACTACTTGATGCAAATGCCATCTTGCTGAACAAAGAGAGATATAATTTTTTTTAGTGTATATACTTTGTTATTAGTTAATTTGTCGGGTTAAGTCAATCTTAGTTCCCACTTCCTATCAACATATACTTACATTTCTAGTATTTCGATAGTTCAAAGTTTGTATTGATAAAAAAGAATCAAAAGATCTAGCAAGATGGGATCCTTAAAGCACTTGTATTGATAGGAAGAATTAAGTGATCTAGCAAGACAAGATCCTTGATATAAAAAAGGGAAGCCCAAAAAGTCTTCGAGTAACATCAAAAAGACTCTTTTTGCAGTAGTGTTTTCATTCTCACCAGCTTTTCCCTCCTAAAACAAAAAACACCATTGTCTCTTTTCTTGTCAATTTCTTTGTTTTTCAGTCAAGTTCTTTGTTAGCTAAAAAAAATTCTCTCTTACTTTGTTCAACAAGATGGCATTTGTATCAAGTAGTTAAAAAGGAAAGAATTTTATGAGACCCACAAAAACTGTAGGAGTAGATTTTGATGATAAACCATTATGAAATCATGTGAAAGTTATTTTGGTTGTTCCAAATGGGGGTGGAAATAGAATATGGTCATGTAACTATTGCAATAAAATAGTTACGGGATCATATAATAGAGTGAAAACACACCTCTTAAGATTATCGGGCCATGGAGTTCAAATATGTAAGAAATTAGTGGTGATATATTTGTGGCTTTGAAGTATGAACAAGCCGAAAGAAAAAGAGCATCTATTCAAGTTGATGCAAGAAAAAAAGTTGATTATGTATCACTCCGGAGGGGACTGATTAACTTCACCAAAAGAAAAGAAAGAGTGAAGATATAGGGAAATCCTTCAACATCTATGAGAGAAATACGGTTGACAAATTAGTTGCTAGAATGTTCTACACATCAGGTTTATCGTTCAACTTTGCAAACTCTCCTTATTTTAAATAATATTCGAAGTTTCTAGCTGAAAATTTCATTTTCGGTTTTATTCCCCCAATCATATAATAGGTTGAGAACAACTCTTTTAGCTCAAGAAAAGACACACATTGATATAAAGTTACAATCAATTAAAGATACATGGAAAGAATTGTTGATTTGTTCGGATGGATGGTCCGACACTAAAAGATGACCTTTGATCAATATAATGGCATTATCTAGTGGAGGTCCAATGTTTTTAAATTCAATCAATTTTAGGAATCGTAAAAGATGGAGAATATATTGCTAACTTGTTTATTGAAGCAATAGAAAATGTAGGTTCAAATAATATTGTTCAAGTTATTACGGATAATGCAAGTAATATGAAACTTGATGATTCTATTGTGGAGCGAAAATTTCCTCATATATTTTGGACTCCCTTGTGTTGTTCGTATCTAGCTTTGAAAAATATGTGCCAACCTTCGGAGAAATCACCTCACTTTACTAATTGCAAATGGATTTTAGAGTTACTTAGTGAAGTGAGTAATTTGAAGAACTTTGTTGTGAATCATGACTTGGCACATGCACTTTTTCAAAAACATTCGAATTTGTGTTTATTGAAAGTTGGTGAAACAAGATTTGCCTCACACATTATTATGACCACCCAGATTCACAAAGTGAAATCGTCTTTGGAGAAAATGGTCATGAATGGAAGAATTATAAGGGGGATTAGGTAATTGAAGCCAAAACTCGTGACATAAAATCTCTTATAGTGATGAGATAGTATTGACTACTTCTTGGAATTTACAGAACCAATTGTTGATTGCTAAGAACTGATGATATTGATGGTCCAAAATTACATCTCATATGATTGAGAAGGTCAAGAAAGTAATCTTTGAGCATGAGGGGAAATTATATATATAAAAAGCAAATAAATAGTTCTTCTCACTAAAATAAATACCATATCCATGTAAATATAAGGAATAAATGTTATTACTTTGATGCAATAGTTAAATATATTCTACATGAACTTGCTATTAATTCTTTATTCTAATATTTAGGCCTTTTAAGTTATTGCTATTAATTCTTTATTTTAATAATTAGTTATTTGTTTCAATTCTCTTGTGAATTAGGAGTCCTGCTCCTTCCCCATATAGATTTATGAGTTTTTTTAGGTTACAACTATTTTTTTTTTTGGTTATAAAGCTTCAGTTTATATTTACAAACATTAAATCTCATTCAAATGTGTTTTAGCTGTCTTTTCATATATTTTAATATATAATATTATAAAGATAACTTAAATAATAGTTTGAGGGTAAATGTGAAAAGATGATTGTCTAAAGAAGAAATTTTTAATGAAAGGTAAAAAGTTTAATAAACATTTCATATATATATATCCTTGTTTTTTCTACATTATATTTAACTTATAAATTATAATTATGTTTTTTACTCCTTGTGTCCTCATTTTTATAGTATTTTTTTATTTTTTCAAGATTCAAACTTCTAAGTTTTGAATTATATATATTGATAATCACGTAAAAGAAATACTTTAAGTTATAATAATGTAATAATTAAAACTATTTAAAATAATATGAAAAGATTCCAATCTGAAAATAAACAATTTAATAAAAGGGTTAATTATGTTCAATTAGTAAATTTATCCACGCTTTGGGCTAGGGGTGTGCTTTTGATTTTTCGATTTGGTTTTGTATTATCCGAATTGGGTTTTTCGGCAAACCAAGATATATTTTAAAAATTATTAAATGGTGAAATACACGTGCCAAGTGCGTGTATTTCACCACAAGACACATACCTGATAATGACGTTTAGGGAGGAATCTTTAAAATAGCCTGGGGGGGGGGGAATAGGACTCCCGTGAAGTATAAGTGTGTAGTTGGAAATTTGGTAATAGGTTGTGGGGTCATTTGGCCACCTCCAACCTACACCATAACTTCACTAACATACTCCAAGGACTAAACTGCTCTCGTGTGGGTCCACACACACCTCAGGGCTACTTTAAGAATATCGTTAAAGTTTGTAATTGACCTAAATATATATCTGAGAGACTGGAACAACGAAACTTAAGGGGCTTTACACTATTAGACCAACATAAGGTTAATTTGTTTTTTGTTTTAAAAATTGGCTTTTTATATGGAATGTCAATGTAATCATTAAACCTAATTTCTGTGGTTGACACTTGTAGTTCTAATTTCATTATGTATTTGGTCATTTCATTCAATCTGTTTTTTAGTGGGTGGGGGGGGGGGGGGGTTAAGATCCGGTCCCCTTGGTTGTATCAGAAATTGAGGACGAGATCTTTGATAATGGACAATTCACATCCTAGGACAAAGATGACAATCAAAGTTAAATTGAATGGTTAAATGAAGCCAATTCATGAAATCTGCACAATCGTATAGTCTAATATTATTATAGGTCTCAAGTATTTTGGTATATTTGAATTCATCTTACACACATGTGATGGGTGTGTATGTTACGGTCCTCTATAATGGATCTAGTTATGGGATACTGCTAGACAAAATCAGAGTTAATGTAGAGTGATGTAGGAGTTTGAAAAGAATTTTTCTTTCATGTAATCTCTTGAGTTAAAAGTACTCAAAAAATGGATAATTTTCAACATATCATTTCACTGGATTCAAATAACACTAAATACAACACTGGTGGATTATCCACCCATCTGAAAACAAGGAAATAACTTCCTACTTCAACTGAAATGAGAAAGCGGAGGAATAACCTCCTTGTGGCAACAACTGCTACATAGAAATAGGAAAAATAAATAACTTATAAGCTAAAGTAATCTACTCTTTATTTTCCTTAAATCTTCCATGTGTAAACCGTTGGTAGACTAAAGGGGTGCTAAAAATGTAGGTGTTATAGTGTTTCTAGTATCTTCGTTTTCACTATTCCATTTTTTAATTTGAGATGATGTCATCTTTATTGCACTAACTTTCCTATCATTACTTATTTACCTTGTTAAAAAAGAAGTTTTTCAAGCATTATTGCTTTTGCTCGGTAATAAAAAAAAAAAGCATTATTGCTTTTGCAATCACTGATATGATGCAAAAGTCAAACTATTTTTAAATTCCATGTCTAGTCAAACATCATATAAAATAAAACTGAGCTCGGAACAAATTTTCCCCTATCATTACCGAAGACTTATTTCGAATTTTTTGAGTAGCAAGTCGTAGTTGAATAATGTTGAAATTGAAAGCATACTAAACATTATGCCTTCAACACGCCCTTTCACATGCGGACATGATTCTTTTCATGGCAAGCATGTGAAGTTCTTTTTGATAGTAGGCAGCGGTGAGACTCGACTGGAAGACTAGCCAATCTAATAACATGTTGATTTGTGTGATGCCTAATCTATTAGCTTAAGCTAATAGAATATACTTTTATTTACTTAATATTATGTCTTCAACAAATAATAACGTAGAGAGGAGCCCCCAATGCCTAGCTCAAGTGGCAAAAGGTGGAGGATTTGTGGCTTAGGTCGCAGGTTCATGCCCCACATCATGCAAAGCGAAGCCGGTATTTAAGTGGAGAAGGGTAGAGGGGCGGGCCCATTATCCACCGAGTTTAGAAGGCTGTGATTGGTCCAAAGGGCGGGTCACAGACGGATTTCTCGGTTATCAAAAAAATAAAATAGCGTAGAGAGGAAAAACTTAAATTGATGGCTGGTAACGGGTAAGAATGCAGACTACACAACAAAGTAAGAAAAAACCTTGACAAGGTCAAATATAGTCTTATTTTGAGCATTAAGTTCCTTTGGTAGCCGCTATACTTTAAAATCGGAAGCAAAATTCAAAACATAAGTTTCACAAGAAAATCTGAGTTGCATGAATGTTATGTTTTGGTTGATTCTGGCTCTGGAAATTCTTCTGACATGTATGGCTAGGCATGTGAATATGTTAAGAACTATGTTCCTACTGTTAGGTTGATTGCCAATTGTAATATTTCAAGTCTGATTCTGGAACTGTAATGAGAATTCATTATGATGTTGCTGACACTAGGAATTCCAATATCCATGACGAAAGAGAATTCATGTGATATACAGAATGCAGCCTTGCTAGAGTTGCATTTTGATGGGTTTGTGTTATGTTCTCTCTTAAAAACCTTATACTTATTATCATCACATCTACCATTAATACACCAATCTTTCGTCATGGATATTGGAATTTCTAGTGTCAGCAACATCATAATGAACATTTCTATCCTTTGTACTTATATGCATATATTTATAGTTTACTACTCATTCACTTACATAACTAAAAGGTTGGCTTCATTCATTGTACATTATATCTAAAATAGAATATTCTTTTACATTCTAGGGGAGATGGGTCCAGATTTTAGCCCAAAAATGTCAGTTAAATCTCTAACACCACAGCAAATAGTTCGTATCCATCAGTTGTTTCGTCAAGCCAAATTTGATGATCCCAGTGGTGATGTAAGTTCCTCTTTGTGAAATTCTTGCCTCTTTTCCAATTTCCTTTAGCAACAGCAAACTAAAAATGTTTGGTGATTCCCAGTTATCTCATGCATATGATTTCTAAGCCATATTGCAGATTTTAAGTCCTGCTGGAGAATATAATCTACGTCTTGGCATTATAAAGGAGCTGCACCCAGATATGGTTGCTACCTTTTCAGGAAGGTTGGATCATATATGAAGTTCTTCATCTACTTAGTTTGATGAATCCTTTGATTGGATAATACAAATCATAAAGTGTTAAAAGCTACTATGTCTTCTGTCCAGTGCTCAAGTATTTGAAGGTCATCCATTCATCGTGGAAGCTGGAGTTAGTGTTGGTGGGAAAGATGTTAAACAAGTAAGAATCTCCCTTATGGTAAAGTATATAAAACATGGAGAACGTAATATGCTTAGTCCTGAAATTGATTGTGTCTATTCAATATGTTGTATCTCCAATGTTAGAAGCAAAGGACCCATGAGAATGCATCTTTATCTGCATTTGATAAGTAGTTAAAGATGATTTGATTTAGGATATGTTTATCTGTTCGGTTAGGTCAATATTTGTATAGATCAGTTGCACAAATCGGCCATTGGTTTGTAGATATGCTCTCCTGTGAACCAAACTGATAAGATATCGATTGCTTCGGTTTTCCGAGCAGTTTTGGTCGGACATATGAATCTCTGCTGCAAATATTGCCCATGGTCTTTGCCTTACTCCTCTGTAACGCTTCTTCTCCAAGGTATCTTTTGCTTTCTGAACAAATTACTCTGTTGCTTACTCCATTTTCCTGACAGGAGGTATTGCAAAAGTCAAGGTAGGTTTCTTCAATTGAAGCTTTCGTGCTTCAGGAAAATTGAGCTTGTTAGAGGTCCAATCTGGCATTTTGCTTTTATTTCAATGAAATCAAATTCAGCTTGAATTCTTGAAGTAGCTAGAGAAGTCATGGGTCAAACTTTGAGTCGTTTTTTGTGTAAATGAAAGTGGGATCAAAAGAGAAAGTATGTTTCGATATTAGAAGCAAAAGATTCCAAAAAATTGGATGCAAATCTTTAGTTGGGGTGTTGCCAACAAGCCAGAGAGACAGCAACCGGAGAGACGAGAGAATAGAGAAATGTGCGCTGAGGTGAAATGGTGAATGGCTCAACCCTGAATCCCTAGCCCTTATCTGTATAATGGTCTGGTTCGATTAAAAAATTGGGATACTTGACCACCTAATTATTATCGATAAGTATATAAATTAGCTCAGTATCCTGAAACATTTTCCCAAATACCTAGACTTTTTAACCGATATGACTTTTTCAGTTTGGTATTTCGGGTACAACTGAGAACAGCCCTAAATTGATTTTTTGAAAGAACCTGATTTAATGACTGTGGAAGCACTATATGATAGCCAAATTCTTTTTCTTTGTTATGAGCTTGACATTACTATATGGTGAGGCTTTGGAGGGAATCACCTGGTGTTAATGATATATTTCCTAGGAGCTATAACAAGTAATTTTTAGGCACATCCTCTGCTCTTACCATATCTGTGTAATAAATAGATGAACTTCTGTTTGTTGGATGATTAGTGTTTCTTTTCTTTTTCTAAACTGATCAGTGGAAAAGAAAGAGGAAAAGAGAAGCAACTGTCACTGTTAGAAATTTCTAATCCATAGAACTTTTGTTGCTTCTCTTAGCTTATTGCCTCGTGACGCAGTTGGTCTTAGTCCAATTGTTACAACTTTTTTGTCTTCTAAACTTATTGATCTCATATTGTTGCACTGACTATGCTTGACTAAATTTTAGGGGCTGAATGTTTTCCGATTTGCTAATCGGATTCCACTTCTTTTTGAGCAAGGTGCTGATGTTGTTACCAGGACTGCTATGAAGAGAATCAAGTAAGGCATTTAAAGCCCCTATGAAGTTGCTCACAATTCTCATTCATAAAGTAACTAAGAAACTCTGTTAGTCCTGGTGTGTGGTGGGGGGCGATAGTTTTTCCTTTGAGGCTCCTCTTATGTCTCATACTCTTTTTGCTTTCCTCTTTTTTTATTGGGTTTTCCCTTTTTGGGCGAGGGTGGGAATATTGCTGCAAATTGAACTGCAGACAGTAATAAGATGTCACTTTTAGTTGGAACAGTTACAAGATCAACCAAACACAAGACAAGATTGGTGTCTTTGTGAGCATTGTTAGCACCAAAATCCCCTTTAAAGGGACTGGCAAGGAGTATATTGGAGATGACATAAGTGAGATAGCTTCTGCTGTCAAGGTAATTTCTATTGTCTGCCGTTAACAAATTATTGAGCAATTTTTCAGTACACTAACAGAATCAATGTTCCAGACAGCTATTCAGCAATGCTGCAATCAGCTCAAATCAAAAATTGTAAAAAGAATTCATGCTCGTGAGCAGCAGGAAAGGAAGCGGAATCTGAGCAAGTAAGCGGATCATTTAAGGTTCATATTAGTAATTTATGTTTCATCAGTCAAATTCAATATCATTTTTCTGCTGGATGCAGGTATATTCCTAGTGCTACTGCTGCTATTTATGATCTCCTAAAACAGACGACAATTGTGCATGCATCAAAAAAGAGACGCTTCAGGGATGACAATGCTGACCTACTAAAACAAGTTTCAGTTAATTCATTAACAAAAGATACATTCAGAGAAAAGCTTGCTCAGCATGTCGAAAAGGTATGATCCTTGTATAGATTTTATTCTAGGGCAGAGAAGCTTATGTATGACATTATGATCAAGTACTTCTGCCTTCAACTTGACAAGATGTTGTTTTTGCCTCTTGAATTTGACAAAGAAAGTGGTTCGATGAACCTGATTGCGGCTGTAAAATTGGAAATTGAGATGGTTCCCCAGAACCTGCTAATATTGCTATATTTTGTCAAGAAGGATCTGGATGAACAAAATTCTATATGGTTCATTGTTTTGTGTTGCAGGTGGACTACGAAATGGGTTTGGAATATGCCACACAGACCGGAGTGAATGAAGAACCACGGGAAGACATATACATAGAGTCACTGGATGAAGATAAGAAGAACTTCATAGACCTCCAGAGCCCCATATTTGTCTTCAGACTCTATAACTAGTTATTCACTTGCTGGATTGTCATAGGAATGTGTTGTTTCTAATATTATTTTTCATTTTGATTTTGATTTTCATCAATTAAATTATAGAAATTCTAGAGGTGTAGAGGACAACGAGGCAGAAATGTATTATGATAGGAAGAGAAAGTGCGACTTATTGCACCTATGTTTACCTTATTGTTTGAAGTAAAGCTTTGATAGTTCAGATCTTCAGTTTATCAATTATGGTTGAACTTTAAATAGGTCTTTTAATAAAATAGATATGTTTTGAATGGTTCCTTTAAGAATATTAAGTGATTCAGAAAGGAACTATAAATATATTCTTGTGTTGATATAATTAATTTATGGTGACGTTGATGGTGATGGAGAAGGAGTTGCTAGTGTGGTGGAAGAAGAAGAAGAAAGGAAGGGGTAAAAATGTGTTGGGGGTGGTGAGATGTTGGGGTGGCAATTGGGCGGATTGAGTTAAATTTGGGCGGGTCAAAATGGGTCGAGACAATAAACAAGTCAAGACTCAATCCAATTCAAGTTTATTTGGACCAAAATGGTTGGGTCAAAACGGGTCATAATTTAACCCGCCCGATTTTTAGTAAATTTTAATAGCTTTATTTGTTATTTTATAAGATTTTAATACCTAATAAAATTATTATTTTTCTTTCTAATAGCTATATATAACATATAAATTAAAAAAAAGTTTTTTAAAAATATTTGACAAAATTTCTCAAAAATCAATTTGGGTTACATTTCAACTCATTTTTTAATGGATTGAAATGGGTTGTGTTGAAATAGATTGAACTATCAAATGGGTAGGCAAATGAGTTGGGCCGGATTGGACGGGTGGGTTTGAATTTGCCACCCCTAGTGAGATGGCATGTCACGTGAATTTGCCACCCCTAGTGAAAAGGGTAAAAAATGTCCTTAAATTATGTGAAAGGAACAAAAATGTCCTTTGTTTATAGTTTAGCTCAAAAATGCCCTTACCGTCAATACTTTGGCTCAAAAATGCCCTTGCAGTCAATACTTTAGTCCAGAAATGCCCCTATAGTTAAAAAATGGGTCAAAAATGCCATTTTCCGAATAAATATATTATTTTTTTCTTTTTAAACACCTTTTCTTCCTAATTAAAATATTATTAAAGAACACTATTCTTGTTTTCTTTCTTCTATGTTCTAAAATCACTACAACAAATAAAAATGTAGGAACTATTTTTTTTTCTTCTTAATCTCATTTTATCAATTAAAATAGAATAACTTCATGTACCCTTTCGACAAATAATATATGTCATATATATAAGATCATAGTATATCCATCATTAATTTATATTTATATAACAATAAAAAATAATGATAATAAAAGAAGAAATATTTTCATTCTTTATTTTTTTCTGAATTGAAGTAAGATAAACATTTGCTAATTTTTAAAAAAAAACAATAATTGAAAAAGAATGTGTCAAAAAGAAAATAATAATATATTTATTTGGAAATGAGCATTTTTGACCTATTAAATAACAATAAGCACATTTTTGGATCAAAGTATTGACGGCAATGACATTTTTGGACCAAACTACAAATGAAGTGCATTTTTGTTCCTTTCGCATAGTTTAAGGCCATTTTTGAACCCAAGTATTGACGATAAAGACATTTTTGAGCAAAACTATAAACGGAGGACATTTTTATTCCTTTCACATTGTTTAAGGGCATTTGAACCCTTTTCCCTTTATTATATACCAAAAGACAAATAAAGAGCTTTGGACCAAAAGTGACCAAATCCCAAATTAAAAAAAAAAAGAAAAAAGAAAGAAGAAGAAACAAATGAAACATAGATACCATCGTTATCCAAATGAAACAAATGTTGAAGGTATTTTTGTAAAGATAATAAGGAAAAAAATCTTATGTATTCCTTAATTTTGCTATTAAGAGTTGATATATTCATCATTTGATTAAAAAGGACTCATAGATACCATCGTTATCCAATAAATGACATATATTTGTCGTTGTCGTTAACATACCAATATTTATTAAATCTAAAAAGATACTTTTTTTTTAAAGTTTTAACATTTTCACATGTTTTAGATCATAAATTAAAGGGAAAGGGCTCAAATATGCCATTGAACTTTAAAAAAAGGCTCATTTATGCCATCCGTTAAAAGTTTGGCTCATCTATGCCATTACCGTTTAAGAAAAGGCTCATTCATGCCATTATTTTTTAACAGTGGTTTTGCAAAACCATTTTTTACACATGACCAATTATAATTCGGCCACGTCATTAATTTTTTTAATAAAAAAAATTGAAATTCTGAACAAAAATTGAATTATAATTTGGCCACGTCATTATCTTTTTTTTTTTTAATTCAATTTTTGCAAAATCATTTTTTACACGTGACCAATTATAATTCGGCCACATCATTAATTTTTTTATAAAAAAAATCAAATTTTTGAACAAAAATTGAATTAAAAAAAAATGATTTTAAATTATTTTATAAAAAAATAATGACGTGCCGAAAAAATGGTTTTAAAAAATGGTTTTGCAAAACCACTGTTAAAAAATAATGGCATGAATGAGCCTTTTCTTAAACGGTAATGGCATATATGAGTTAAACTTTTAACGGATGACATAAATGAGTCTTTTCTGAAAGTTCGATGACATATTTGAGCCTTTTTCCTAAATTAAATGATATTTTGATATGTCATACATATTTTTAGTTTAAGATCATAAAATTCAAAAATCTTCTTTATTTTTTAAAATTTTGAGTTAAGTCAAAGTTCAACAAATATTGAAACGGATGGAGTCCTATTTAAAGAAAAAAAAATAAACCTTATCAAAAAGAAAGAAATAACTTTCATCTCAAAAATAATTTCAAATATAATAGCAATTCTACATCTTAAAAAAATTAAAAAATAAACTTTAAATCAAATTAAAAAAAAAAAAAAGTTCTAAGCCTCCAATTCATTTTTTATCTAATATACTTGAGCCGCCCTCATTCAATGCAGGGCATCTTGTGTCTAGTGATCATGTTGTAAATTCTCAGGAGAAGAGTCAACCTTGGGTATTGAAAAAGGTACTATCATTTTCCACGAATCGGAAATTATAAAAGTCAAACATTATTTTGTAAATCACTTCGATTTTTTTTTTTGGCATTCGAATTTGGAAAAGTTATTTAAATACTCTACATAATTTATTTTATTACTCTATATTTTTTAAAATTTCTTTATCATATGAAAAAATTATAAAAAACTTTACTCTATCTTATTCTTAAATATATCATTTTACGTGATATATCAGGGCGTTGAATGATGTATCTCAAATCAAAACGCATGTATCAGGATATTGTGAAATGTATCCAAAATCAGAACGCGATGTATCGATATGTTTTGAGATGTATCGATATTCCATCAAATTTAAGGAATTTTGTAAATTGAAAAATAATAGAGATATGAAAAAATTAGCCCTTAATACTATGTGATTTATGTAAAATTTCCTTCTAATTTAGTCATCAGGTTTGGGTCGGATTTTGCAATATCTCAAGGGAATAAAAGAGAGGTTCAATTTTTCTTTTCCAGTTGGCTCGAGTTTGGAAGGGTAAAAAATAATGGATGAAATTATTTTAAAGCAACGTGGTAATTTTCCAATAAAAAATTAAGAAAATTAAATTTTAATTTAGTAAATATTAATCTATTAATGAAAACGATAAATATAGATTATTTGTTGGATTTAAAGATATATCACCTCTAAGTCGTAAAGTTAAGAAATATATAAGATTTTTTTTTCAAGATGATATAACAAAAAAGTAAATTTAATATTTTCCATTTAAAAAAAATTATAAATGGTAAATGCTCTCGAAACTAAATAATCAAGTATAATCCATAAGAATTGTGATGGAGTAATATGTATTCTTTCATCTTTAACCCAAAACTTAATTCAAATCCCCCTAAATACAAAATCGATTTTCACTTTTCTTACCGAGCACGCTCTACTAAATCAAATATAGCTTGGAAATGACGTTCCGGAACTTTCCCAATTAAAGTTGCAAAAAGTGATTTTGCCTCTTTTTATATTTTTTATTTTTATTTGTCCCTTCAAAGGTACATGCTATTCATTTTTTCTTGTTTATTGTTTAAAAATTAATTTTTTATTTGTTATTCTAAAGACATTTAAAAAACATATTTTATATTATTTTTAATATAATTATTTATCTATTAAATAATTTTTAAAATTCAGTATTAAATATTAATTAATAAAGATAATATAATATAATAAAATAATAATATGAATTCATTATTTGTTTGTGCCAAGTATATAAGTATATATAAATGTAACAAGTCAAGAGTAATTGGGATTTTGGGATTTTCAACCATTTTTTTGCTTCTCTCTCTTCTTTATACAATTCACAGATACATTTCTGCATTTATATTTTGTTCATCCATTTCTAAACCCCTTTTGCCTTTTTCTGGTCGGTTCCTTTTTCCCTTTAGCTAAAGAAAAATATAGTTAGAAAATCTGCTAAACTTCTTGGGTTTAATCTGTTGGAAACTCTTGTTTTGCGCATGGCTGTGATGGATGAGATTGGAATTGATATCAGGTTAGACTTGATTTTTTAAAGCCCCGAAGATTTTTTTTTTCCGAGTAAATTAATGTAAAATCTGGATGGATATGAGCAAATCTACCATCATTTGGCAGAAATTGTAAGTTTGATGATTTTTTTGGCTCTGTATTTAATTTGGGTTTTATGGGTTTATTTTTTCCTGATCATTTTCTGTTTTGATGTAATTGGTTTATGGTATCTTTGAGATGTTGGGTGTGTGAATTGACAGTCTTTTTGGTTGAATTATATGAATTGATGGAATTTCTGATGTGGGTTAATGCTTGAGAATTCTAGAAATGATGTTGGATATTGAGAAACGAGTATTTGGTTATTGGAGTGTGATTATTTGGATTTTGTTAGTTGTTGAATTTTGTGATACTTTGAGGATTGCTGTTTTAATGAATTAAGGGGGTCAGGGATTAGTGTATTTTCATTAGGTGTGTATATTTTTGTTTTCATTTGGTTTTGGATGGAGTACTGTATGATTGATGCTGATGGATTGGGAAACAGCTCGGACATTGAAGTTGATGACATAAGGTGTGACAATATAGCAGAAAAGGATGTCAGTGATGAAGAGATTGATCCTGAGGAATTGGAGAGGCGAATGTGGAAGGATCGTGTCAAGCTCAAGAGGCTTAAGGAAAGGCAGAAAATTGCTGCACAACAAGCTGCAGAGAAGCAGAAGAACAAGCAAACCACTGATCAAGCTCGGCGGAAAAAGATGTCAAGAGCTCAGGATGGGATTTTGAAGTACATGTTGAAACTCATGGAGGTCTGCAAGGCTCGAGGATTTGTTTATGGCATTATACCTGAGAAAGGTAAACCAGTGAGTGGTTCATCTGATAACATAAGAGCATGGTGGAAGGAGAAGGTGAAATTTGATAAGAATGGTCCTGCTGCAATTGCTAAGTATGAAGCAGAATGTCATGCCAAAGGAGAGGGAATCGGCAACCAAAATGGGAACCCACAAAGTGTTCTACAGGACTTGCAAGATGCAACCTTGGGGTCCCTTTTGTCTTCTTTAATGCAACATTGTGATCCACCTCAGCGGAAGTACCCATTGGAGAAAGGTGTCTCACCACCCTGGTGGCCATCAGGGAATGACGAATGGTGGGTGAAAATGGGTCTGCCTAAGGGTCAGAAACCACCGTATAAGAAGCCACATGATTTAAAGAAAATGTTTAAAGTTGGTGTTCTAACTGCTGTTATAAAGCATATGTCACCTGATATTGCAAAGATCAGGAGATTAGTGCGGCAGTCAAAGTGTTTACAGGATAAGATGACTGCAAAGGAGAGCTCAATATGGTTAGCTGTTTTAAGCAGAGAGGAATCCACTATCCGGCTACAAACCAGTGACAATGGGTCATCTAGCATAAGTGAGGCACCTATTAGAGGTCATGGTGACAAAAAGAAACCTTCTGTTGATAGTGACAGTGATTATGATGTTGATGATGTTAATGTCTCTGTTTCATCTAGAGATGAGAGGAGAAATGAACCATTGGATGCTCGTCCTCTGGATGATGTTCCTCAATCTCACCAAAGTAAGGAGCAGGGAGATGGAAAACGTCGAAGAAGAAAACGAGCTAGGTCAAACTTTCAACAGACTCAACTGTCTCCCAGTGAGCAGCAACCTGATGACGTGGCTAGAAACACCTTACCTGATATGAACAATTCCAATGTTCAGTTTTCTGGGTACATTGCAAATGAAAGCCAACCAGAGAACAATATGATGGTACCGAGGAAGTCTGTGGAGAGAAACTCTGAGGGTCAATCTGACTTACCATTGAAAGACTCCAACCTTTCCATGGTTCCATCAGCTAATGCAGTCTCTACAGAGGAAGCATTCGTTGGCAATGGGCCATCAATTTATCCAATGTTGGAAAATTGTGAGGTTGTCCCATACGAATCAAGTTTTCATCTTGGAACTCAAGATTCCGTTGTGCAGCACCAGCTTCATGATACCCAATTGCAGAGCAGACCGCAGTTTTCCGGGATGAATAATGAACCTCCAAATTCCATATTTCATTATGGACCTCCAAACAATGGGTTGCATAATGGATCTCGAAGTTCTGTCCTACATCATGAACTACAGGATTCGGGTTTCACTCATGGATCTCAATATTCGAACTTGCATAAAGCCCCCATTTATCAATATTACACACCATCAGCTGAATTTGGATCAGCTCATGAAGAGCAGCAGTCTCGCTTGGCATTTGGTCAGCCTCAGATTAAGTCACAGGATTCTGGAGTTAGATCAGCAGTGCTTCATGGAGATAGAAATGGTATTTCCAGAGAGGACCACCATTATGGGAAAGACACATTTCAGAATGATCACGACAGACCAGCTGAGATGCATTTTGTATCTCCGATCACTAGTGGCTCTCCAGATTATGCTAGACTCAGCAGTCCGTTTAACTTTGAGCTTGATGTCCCAAGTCCATTAGATACTGGTGATTTGGAACTATTCCTTGATGAAGATGTGATGACATTCTTTGCCTCGTAGGCAGCTATGTGGAAAATACAACTTTTAGAATGTGAGTTGCAGGGAAGCGACCTTATTCACTCCCTTTTTCATTGTTATTTAATAGTGATTTAATTGTATATCTTAACTTTTTTATGCAGGTACCTGAAAGCTGCGCCAACATATTGTGAACTAGAGTGAGTCCTCTCTCATAAAATGAGATCCTGGACCATAAGTTATGGTACTCGCTGTCAAAATGTAAATTTAGTGGCAGAAAATCTTTTTGTTTTCTTTTCTTAGCATGTCTTTTACATATTTCAGCCTTGTGCTTCACATAAGTGAGATAGTTTTTGATTGACAAAGGCAGGAAAGCTAGAGTTCCTCATCATTTTCTTTAATCATAACTAACTTCTCGTCATACTAAATGATATTTTTCCAAGTGCTAAATGATAATGGGTTTTTGTATTTGTTCTATTCTTGAGGAAAGGCATTAGTACATGTTCCAGTAGCTCATCTCGATATTCTCTTTCTCTATAATGTGGAAACATCATCAGTAGCCTTATTAACATGCCAACTAGGCTTCACAGATTTGTTAAATGATTTGTATAGCACTACCCAGTTTGATTTTTGTCTTGCCCAGTGCTGTCAAAGACATACTTGAGCCCGGAAGCAGGGTGCAAAACATGTTGGGTGCTTTGCTTGCTTAGCGGGCTCTTCAATGTCGTCATCAAGGCTTTATCACTTATTTTTCCTTGCCCATGAACATAATCCTGAAAAGGTGACACTAAACAATTGGTATTTCACTTATCATAATTTTTCAATTTCTTTGTCTATATATTTGTTTGTCGTGCTTATAATTAGTAGTCTTGGACTGCTCATACATATTTGTATTTTTTGTCTATTTGCACCTTTCTTCATTAAGGATTCAGTGAACCTTTAGAGTTTTTTTGTGCTTGTCGCCTTTCATAACACTGGTCTCACCTCTATTGAGGGTGATACAGAACTTCATCATAAATCTTGTAGTCTTAGTGGCAGCTTGCACCAAATTTGTGCTGTTTGTTGTGGAAAATGGTAAGGTAAGAGTGGAATTAAAGAGGAGGGGAAACAACAGTATATGTTTTCTATTAGTAATAAAAGAGTGCAATTAAATATGGGAACCCTTACATGTGATCTGAGTCTCAACACCAACTTTTCAACCCTTGCAATTGAATGTGATGGTGCAAAGTAGGAGGTAAATCTGTAATGAGATGAAACTAAACTAATTTCCGAGGGGAAAAATATATCAGCACTACTTCCCCTCCCCCTCCCAACTTTCTACCCATGAACAAACCCTTATCTAGAACATGAGTATGTGAAGGTTCTCTTGTAATGCCAAAGAGATTGACTTGCTACGGCGTATTTTAAGTTAAAGGTTTTGATGTTTATCCTGTCACGAAGTCATAACTTGACCATATGTCATTTCGAATAGCACATATAAGTTGCTTCAGGAGGATCTTTCATTTGCATTCAGTTGCAATGGGGAAGGTGATTAGGGAATAAGCTCCTCCTAGAAGGGAGGATACTTAGTTATAATAGCTAGGCATCATTGTGGCATAATCTTATTTATATTAACAGTTGAACATACGAACATCCATTCTCAAAAATAAAATTAGAAAGAGACAGTTGAACGTATGAATAATTTCATTTGATGTTCCCTCTAAGAAAAATGCTTTATTGTTGTTTCTACCTGTTGTGCTTTTGTTTTCATTCGTGAGAGTGAAAAGTCAAAATGAGAATATGACAAGAACAGGAAGTCAGCAAGCGCGGGGAAATCCCATAGTCCTAGATACGATTTTGAAAAAAGTTACAAACTACAAAAGGTTTTCCTTATTTCTTTTATCCTTGTATGTCAAATATAAATGTCTCTGCTGAGAATGACTAATTGTGTAATCCAGTAAGGAGGTCTTTGATTATGTTTATGATGGACCCTGAGCTAGAACATAGAGGCTGCCTTTATATTGATATATTCTAATGAGTACACATTACAAATTGCAAGAAAAGCTTGATGGAAATGTGTTTTGTATGAAGGAAAGTGTTGTCTATGGAAAATGTTTTCTTGAAAAACAAGTGAATTATTTTTTATACTTATTTTCTAATTTTTGGTAAGTAAAAAACTATAATCCCAAGCACGTTTGTATGTAATCTAGGGAAACTCGATGTCGGTGGGGAGTGGGGGATGGTGGGGTGGGATAATTGAAGGGGTTGGGGTTGGGGTGTAGGTGGGTGGGGAGAAGACAATGAACTTATAGAATCTCACTTATGAAACTTGTTTCCCGTACTTCTGTTAAGGAAGTCATTTTCCTCATTTACAAAGAACTTGCTTTCCTAGAGAATATTTTTAGAAATATTTTGACCAACCCAAAATGAGAAAATGTTTCCTCCATGCCAAGCACCTCCTAACAGGACAGAGTGATAAAAAAAGAAGAGAAATTGTATTAAAAAGATTCTCTTTGTTGTATATTTTGGCCAACACATGCATTCCTTTGTCGATATATAACGAAGAAGTTTTGAAGTGTATCGTTTTTTAAGATAGTATATACCCAATTTATGTCGTCTTCTAAACAAGAATATCTTGTGAAATATAATGATATCATTCGACCCGCATGTAGCACTTGTAGATGACAAATTGAGAGAGAGTTGCTTGTGATGATTTGCATTCCCAAGCAATGGTCCAAATGCACTGGTCTGTTGGTATTGAACTATAATGATTGAACGTGTTAAAGGAGGATGGGGTTGAATTTAATCACATGCAAGGAAGTTATCCTAAAAGCCTTACTCCCTCTGTCCATTTTATGTGATGGTGTTTGATTGTTTGAAACTTGTGGTTAAAAAACCATGGAGATTTGTGTGGCTATAAATCTTATTAAGAGTAAAATGGAAGTTTAAACTTAAATTATTGTTTAAATATAGAAAAGTGTCATTTGTTGTGGGACAAATTAAAAAGAAATAGTGTCACATAAAATGGGATATGGGAATACAATATTCAGAATCCATACAAACTTAAGGACAATATAACCCAACGAAGCAAAAAATCGTTATGGTGATGCCATTTTGTTGGGGTTAAGACTTATAGCCTATTTGGCCAAGCTTCCATTTGCTTATTTTTAAAAAGTGCTTTTGGTCAGAAGTGCTTTTCGGAAAGTACTTTGGAGAGTCGCATCTATGTTTGGCTAATCAATTTGAAAAGCACCTTTGCCAATATTATTGCAGTAATTTTGCTTGACTGAAGTTTAAAAGTGCTGCCGGGAAAAGTTTTTCTTTTTTTTAGTTTTTGGAAAAACAACTTTTGCTACTACTCAAACCACTTATTTTTTCTCTAAAAGCCACGCCAAACACCTCAATTTTCTAAAATAAACAGTTTTGGCTTCGCAGAAGCTTGGCCAAACAGGCTATTTAGTCCATTGCTTGAGACTGAGTCAAGCAATACAAGTTGAGTATAAGTTGTTTTGAAAAAAATATGTTTCAACCAGTGTTAAGGTACAAGCTCAATGTCAAGCCAGCAATAATGCGTTTCTATGTGCAAAGAGATTGAACCTGAGGCAGAAAAGGATCAAGGAGCGTTGAGCTCTTTTGGGGCCTTAAGAGCAAAGTGAAGGACATTATTGAAGACGTGTGCAAATGAAGAAAAAAATGGAACACTAGAAATGTACCTTCAAGGATAATAACTATGAACATAAAAAATAACTATATGGACAAATGAATAGGAAAAAGTTAAAATTAAGAAAAGTTAACTGTTGTTTAGAGTGCTGCTCTCTTCTCGGCAGAGCCAACTGGAGATAAGATGCATGCCTTAATGATTTGGCACTTGAATTGAAGCATTGCTGGAGCGAGGGAAGCGCTTGGTCTGGCTGGAACTTCTGTCTTGAGATGGACAACAGGATGATCCAATCTTTTGAGCTTTTATCTTGTAACTATTTACGTTACAGGTTGTCTAAAGAAAATTCAACGAAGGATAAAGTTCATATATATATTTGCAGGAAGTGTGAGGAAGTTAAAGAGTGGCACTTGAGCCTTCTTTATTCTATTTTTATTTCTTTCCACTTTATTTATTCTCTGTGCTCTTTCTTTACCGCCTTGTGTTTCTTTGGTTTGTTCAATAATATAGAGAAAAGAGTAAACTGTAACCTTGTGGGCAAGATTCAGCTAGTTAAAATTTTGGCTTGAATTAAGCTTTACTAACCAAAGATCCTGACTGCATAATCTCTTAGACCCTTGTACTATTTGTAGAAAGTAGGCTATCACTCTAAGATCATTACCACGAGGTTGTTTTCAAGAACGATTATTTGTTCTGATTTTTGTATATGAGATGCCAGGAATTCTACACTGGTTCTTGTTTGATGGGTCAGAAAACTATTGTGCGGGAGTATTGTTGGTTAACAGATAAGAAGAGCGAGAAATTGGGAAGGTTCTGTGCTTGTGCTTGTGCTGTGTGCTTACTGGAATCATGGAACTTTTTTGTTAAAACTTTAAGAGAACCACTGTGTTTTGACTCTGAGATACAATACCTGAACGTCTTGCTTGTTTACATTGGTCTTATCCTCGATTGCAGGATGCACCCAATGAAGAAAATAAAAAGAGAAATCTTAGAAAAATAAAGTAAGTTCATCAGAAACCAAACCGGTGAATATGAAATCTTTCCATTTGTTGTCAGTGCTCTAGTCTAATTGCTTCTGCAAGTTATAAGACATGGTCAAAATTCCTAGCAACAGTTTGCAGGAACCTTTTTTGTGGGTAACAAAAACAAAAAGATGGGAGGTAGGAGGATCATTTCTGGTTACTGCTTGGGGCTTTATAAATTATGGGGGAAGTTCCTAAGTTTGGAGGTATTTTACTCGTGCCCTCATGCAGCTCAAGTAGCAGGTTAAGATTGAGGGAGAAGCAGAGGGATAGATATCAGTTAGAATATAATGGCCTTTAGAGATTGTTACCTTCCTTTAACTCCTTATTGAGAATATATCCGAGGCAAAGCAT
Organism: Solanum commersonii; assembly: GCA_029007595.1. Lineage (NCBI taxonomy): Eukaryota > Viridiplantae > Streptophyta > Magnoliopsida > Solanales > Solanaceae > Solanum > Solanum commersonii. Next base: position 327,706 of record JAJTWQ010000221.1, read on the forward strand.
CTGCTCATTCTTTGTCAGGGTGGATGAAATTGAATCACTTAATTTAACAATCCTTTTAGTTGAGTGCCGAAAGTGTTTATGTACTTGAGTTGTCTGCTTTGGATTTGTTGTGCTTTATGCAGTTTGGTATTTCTTTGACTTGTATCTAAGAAGATTTGTCATTATTAATGTGCCATTTAGACGAATGTGGACATAGTCGGTCAATGTGTCAATTTCTAGCAAGATAACTTCAGTGAGACATGGGACCTGTTTTCATGTTGCTTGGACTCTCTGCACCCGTGTCAGGTCCTCCAAAATGTGGTACTTTTGGAGGATACAACATGCACCTGTATCCGAAAGAACTAACAGGCAGGTTAGGTTTAGTGCTTCCTCTCTCTCCCGCTCTCTCTCTTTTAAATGACCTATTGCATCTGAAAGAATTGAAAAACAGATGCAATGGATGTCTGAACCTGTTTCTAGGAGCCTGGCATTTTGCATGATCTAGTGACAGAATCAGGATTAACTTCTCCGTTACAATATACTGCTTTCCTACTTTTTCTTTCTGTTCTTTTCTTTTTGCAGCACGAATGATATTATCCTTGTGGAGGTAAACATAGGACAAATAATAGCCAACACACAGTTTCAGATATTTTCATTTTCTTTTTCGTCATCTGTTGAGAAGGGAACGTTTCACTGGTGTTTTAATAGATTACAAGCGGAATGCATATGTTAATTGTTTCATCCAGGTGTACACATATCACGAATCGTCTTTGATGGAAAAAATATAAACGATTCAAGTAATTTGCATGGGTATGATAGTTTTTGTTTTTGTTTTTCGTTTCTTACTCCTGATTATGTCATGCTCCCTTCTGGACATGTTACTATCGGAATATGTACCTTGAATGGTGTAATGTTAGAACCTCGGAACCTCTTCCATTTTGAAGTTAGTCATATTTGTGTGTCACTAATGTTTGTTGATATTGTGCAAACTAGAAGACCTTTAGGTCTATCCCTACAGAAGAGTCTCATTAATCAGTCAGAGGTGAGATATAGGAGTTTTTGGTTGCCTATCTATTGTTGTTTATTTGCACAACTAAGGTGGTACTACCAAGGCTTATAGTCTAGTGGTACCGGTGGTGGAAGCCTATGGTATGTGTGATTTGCTATTTAGTCAGTAGCATCTGAAGTGATTTGCATGCAGTTCTACTGAAGGTTCTATGACTTCTCAAGTGAGTATTTGTAGTTGGGGGACCTCGCGTAAAGCTACTATGTTTCATGCTTTGTTTAAAGAAGCTCCGAGCAGTCTGTCTTTCTCGCGTCCCTCCATCTGCTAATCTCTACCAACTTTTGCACTGGGTGGTGATCTTTACTAATGATATTATGCTTAATTTGTTCAAATAACATGTTATGGTACCTGAAGAATGGTTTTCTTCCAGCTCTATTGATGCATTTCGACACAGTTTTACAAAAAAAATGCATGTTCAACACTAGTTGTATAGGATTTAGGTGGGTGTACTCAATGCTGTTAAAAGGCACTAATTCTTGAAGCCTAGGTGGCTTGTTTTGTTTCTCCCTTAATTGACGCGTTATACAAGTGTCAAGATGCTAAGGTACGTGGTAGGTGTAGGTATGGCAATGGGGGCGATGTGGGGTGGGTTGAGCTTAACCCGCAAAATTTTTAATCCGTCTCACTTTGCTTTGCATTACAACTTTTTTCATTTTTAACCCATCCCGCCCCTCCCGCCCTGCTCTGCATAATTTTTTTAATAATTTCTTTTTCTTGTTAAGTTTGATGCTAAAAATAAATATATTTTTTCATTAAGTTGTATTAATTTAATAGTTAATGACTTAAAAATTTATTTTTTAGAGGTCAATTGGGAAACATGTAAGAAATTGTATTACTTTTTATTGAATCATTTTCATTTACTACCTTGAATATTTTAATAGTTTTAAAGAAATTATCTTAATAAATAATACTCTATCACTCTTATAACATGTTAAAAGTTAAAATTAAGTTTGAACTTGCATAAAATCACATATACCTGCCTTGCGCGCCCCACATTAATTTTTAAAAGCATTAGTTTAACCCGCCTGCATCCCTCCCACCTAGCACAACCTTAAATCTGCCTCGCATAGCCTTAAATCCAGGCTGTCCCATTGCCATCTCAACCTAGGTCTTTAATATCACAACACTAGACCATATATATGCTTGCGAAGTCGTGCACCACCAATTTGAGAAACTTTTTTATGTTTGAACTTTTAGATATTAGGAAAGAGAAGTTGGAGATTTATTAGTATAAGAAAGGGAAAGGGAAAGGGAAAAGTGTAGAATAACAAATATTTAGCCTATATTAGGTACTATAGCTATGGTTTAAGAAAATTATAATTTGCGGCATCAGTTTTTGCTATTTGCCTAATTTGTATGATTCACCTAATTTGTATAATTTGATTCCTGATTATATAAATCTAGAATTTTGTATATGTTTATCCTAGCTATTTGTATACTTATTATGAAAAATTCATAGTAAATTACCCTGTTTGTATATTAGCAAGCGAAATATACAAACGGGCAAAAATACACAAGCCACAGCATCCATAGAAAACGAAACTATATCTGTTGAACACAATTATCGAAATTATAGCTATAGAGCCTTATTATGTCTATTATGTTTACTATTTCTATTTTTTCTCAATAAGAAATTAGATATGGCAAATATAGAACTACGTTTTTTCATGTAACCCCAAAATTTGAAATGATCCAAGTACTGAAAACCTCCGGCACATTAACATCCTCAACTTCGATTGCACTCAAGCAAACAAAACGACATCACTATATATCAAACGCTTCCCCTCAATTTTAACACCTGCTCAATTAATGTACCTCAACTGCTCTCAACGTGATTCTAATGGATCTTTGAATGACATGATGCAATTTACGACTAGCTTTTCTCCTCTTGCAACCTTGCTCTAATGACTTGAAGTGTTAATGAACGTAAAAGAATTGATTAATACATTAAAAGCCCTTAATTAGGTGTAAAATGTCGTGGTTTAGGTTTAGAATAGGAGTTAAAACGATGTTGTTTAAGTATCAATATATGGAAAAGACCAAAATAACCTCAACTTAAAAAACTGACGAGGTGCCTAAAAATTAAGGCTCCACGGTCCGTGAAAAACTTCACTTGCCGTATAGCCGTCCGTGAAACTTTGACTGTCTGGCAGAGCTTCACTAAAATGGGCATAACTTTTTACTTCGAACTTGAAATGAGGCAAACTTGGTGACGTTAGAAAGAGGACTCAAAGAAATTCTATTTGATTGGTCATGTGCCACCTAATTCGTTTTGTGCTGAGAGATATGATCATTTGAAGTTGACCCAAAATTTAAAAACTGATGATGTCTCTTTCAAGGACGACTTCACAATCCGTACAAAGCTTCATGGACCATCCAAGTGTCTGTGAACCTTCTTGAGTTTTGGAATTCAACTTCATGGGTTGGGTGATGTGTCGTGAACCTCTTCATGGCCCGTGAACCTTTCGTAAAAAGACCTTCAAGTTCACCATTCACCATGGTTCGTTGTACAGTCCATGAAACCCTGTACGGACCGTACAACCTTCCGTACACATGCACATGTACTCAACTAAAGCTTTTTCTCTTCCATTTCAAGTTCCAATTTTTGAGGTGTCACATGGATGAAGATGAAGAAAGAAATGACTAATATGGAAGAAGAAATGTATAGGAGTGCTTCAATGGAGAAGAAATTATTCGGGGAAGACTACAAAATAAAGAGAGAAGAAAAAGATTAAATATTATTTTAAAAAATGGGACCCACAATTGCATTATATTACCTCTAAATTATAAATTTCACATATTCTTAAAAAGATTAATTTATAAAAAAAATATTTAAAATATTAATTATATACTAGCCAATAAAAAAAGGTCATATGTACAGTTTTATAATTCAATTTTTCACTTACTTTAAAGAGAGTGGAGAAAATTGAACATAAGGTATCTGTTAAATCTCTATTTAAATTTTGGTGACTATTTTGACCAAAAAAAGAGTCAAAACATTTAATTATTAGATTAAGTTAATTGAGACTGAATTAACATTTTCAAAACTTCTTATCTTTTTAAAAATACAAAACAATCTAAATTTTAAAATACAAAACAATCCAAATTTCTCTCCACTTTCTTCAACTTCTCTTCTTCATTGTTCTTCCTCTCTTCCGACTCAAACGCCTCTTCCTCAAACTTCTCTGCCATCGCTCCCAATCGACTTTCGGCAACTTTTCAACTTTCGGGTCTCAACTTTTCAACTTCTGGCAACTGCTTTGATTCCAAGTGTCAATTTTCTCTCTTCGCAGGTAAAAATTTTTATTTTTGAAAAATATTAGGGCTTTTTAGTTATAAAGAAAAAGATGAACTTGAGTTGTCTTCTCTTTATGTATACGTTAGCAATTTTAGAAGTTGATGCTTGAAAAAGAAGACAAATCCGAAAAAAAATCTTAATTTGTTGTTGTTGTTGATCTCGAAAAATCCAAAAAGAAGCAAAATGTGATTTTTTTTTTGTTGTTGTTCTTCAACATTGTTGTGTAATAGTAATAGTTATTGTGATTTTTGAGTTTTTCATAGACATATTTATTATTTGTATTTCTCGAACAATTGTTGATATATTGACTTCTTGTTGTTGTTTGTGTTGTTGTATTGAATCAATTAGTGTTGTTGGTATTCTTGATTTTGTTGGAAAGAATGAAGAAAAGAAAACATAATCAAGACATCATAAATAATTTATTGCCTCCAAGAACAGTGCTAAAGTCAATTTTCTAGAGTTCACATGATTTTTACTTTCGACAATTCATGCAAAGAGAAGGGATTTATTCTTCTTTACTTATAAACTCTTATATCTATGGAATAAGATCCCATTGCTATAATATTTTTGGACCAAAGCAACAAGTACAGGACAAAGTCTTTCTAAGATTGTTTTCTACACTTGGGATAAGCTGAAATGCTTAATTTTTTTTAACCAAACTAATCTATTGGCTAATATACAATTCGTTGTTCTAACTTACACATAGTTATATTGCAATTGGAGGAAGATTAGAAGAGTTTGTCATGGGGCCATTAGTTTTTCAATAGTGTAAGTTAGAGATTCTGCCCAACTGAATTTGAGCAGCAATGTCTACAAGGTGCGCATAACATCATAATCAAGATCAAGCTTTCTTTTCCTTTTTAGTTATAAAGAAAAAGAAGAACTTGAGTTGTCTTCTCTTTATGTATTCGTTAGTAGTTTCAAATGTGAGAAAGAAGTTTGATCTCTTTTACTTTTAAGTTATAAAGAAGAAGAAGAAGAACTTGAGTTGTCTTCTCTTTATGTATTCGTTAGCAATTTCAAATGTGAGAAAGAAGTTTGATCTTGCGAAGAGTCCTCTTTGCATCAATTTTATTTTCAAATGTATTCCCAATTTTTTTGATGGCTATCTCTTTGCATCAAGTCTTTGTTTTGTTGGTGCTCTTACTATATTGGTAAAAACATGAGATCGATGTTGTTTAATTGGTAAAATAGCTTGTGTGGTGTTTTTAGTGTTTTTGATTTTGTTGGTGTTGTAGGTAATATTGGTAATAAATATTTTAGTGTTGTGAAAAAAATATTTTATTGTTATGTTATTTTTAATAGATGCCCTATCCGTTGCAACATATGAGTCATAGATTAGAAGAAATCAAATCAATAACAAGACTTTTTTTTATTTCTTCCAACATATGGCTCATCTGTTACAATAGACGGTCCATCTATCGCAACATAGAAGTCATCTGTTGGAAGAAATTAAATCAGTAGACTATTTTGATTTCTTCCAATAGATGACTTGTTCGTTGCAATAGATGACCTATTTGTTATAACAAATTGTATTATCTATTGATGATTGTATTATGTTGTAATTATTAAATTTATTATCTTTTTTTAATGATGCACAAATTGATTTCTTGACTATCGAATATTTTTTGTCAAAGTTATTATCAAAGACGAACAATTTATATGGTTTTTCTTGGGCTTGCATGGTAAACTTCTAATTTTAATATTTTATTCATTTGTGTTATTGAATAATTATTTTAAAATTTTATTTTCATCATTTTTATATTTTTAGGCTTGGGCATTTGAAGCAATACCTTACTTCTGGAAGCAATTCAAGGATTACTCGAAAAAGATTTCTCAACCAAGGATTCTTAGGTGGTTGTCTGCCAAGAACAACCCAAAAATAAATTCTGTTCATTTATTCAATCCTTCTCATTTTGTAATTGTTGATGACAATATTTTATATTTAATAGATATCCAGTTATTTTATCATGAATTCTATTTTGTTAGTCGAAGAATCTGATATGAATTGTAATTCATGAACACTTATCATATTTAGTTAATCATATTTTGTAATTGTTGATGACCATATTTTATATTTTATAAATGTTCAATTATTTTACCAATAATTCTATTTTACTCTTAGATTTGTAAAATGTTAAATTATACTATTGAAAATAAACATATGTTGCAGCAAGTTATGAGTTACTTTTTGCAACAAATAACACATAAAATGAAAACAATCAACATTTATTGTAATAGATTATAACCAGCTGCAACGAATGACTCACTCATCTGTTGCAACTGATGATCATTTGCTTCAACAAATGAATCATCAATTGCAATAGATGAGCAAATATGTTTGATTATTTTCAACAAATGAGTCATCTATTGCAATAGCTAATACATATTAGACATTTGTTGTAACAGATTTCTATATTTGTTGCAACAAATGATCATATTTATTTGATTATTTTCAATATATGAGTTATCTATTGCAACAGATAATGCAATAGATAAGACATTGATATTGTAATTGAAATTATTAATTGAAAGATAATTATAATTAAATAATTTTATTTATCACTAATTATGAGTTTATGAAGTATTTCAAATCAAAATAATCAATTGATCATTTTATTTAAGACAAATAGCGTTAGTTGATCATGTAATTACTTTATAATGCATTGAGATTGTAATTGAACTTATTAATTGAAAGATAATTATAATTAACTAACTTTATTTATCACTAATTATGGATTAATGAAGATCACCTTATTTAAGATAAATACAGTTAGTTGATCATGTAATTACTGTATAATGCATTGAGATTGTAATTGAACTTATAAATTGAAAGGCAATTATAATTAAATAACTTTGTTTATCACTAATTAGGGGTTAATGACGTATTTCATATCAAATTAATCAATTGATCACTTTATTTAAGATAAATACAATTAGTTGTTCATGTAATTACGCTATAATGTATTGAAAATATAATTGAACTTATTAATTCAAATGTAATTATAAATAAATAACTTTATTTATCACTAATCATAAACTAATCAAGCATTTCATATTAAATATATACAGTTAAAAAATCATATGCACAATTATTGTCCCAACAAGTCATCCATTGTGGCAAATGACTCACTTATTGCAACTGGTGACTCACTTGTTGGATACATGTCCAAAACTAAAAGCCTATCTAACATGTAAGTCAATTGTTGTAACAAATGAGTCATCTGTTGCAACAGGTAACTCATATGTTGTAATATATGACTTACATGTTTGGATAAACTTTTGGTTTTGTCCAAGTTTGGCCTGGTACTATAACATATATCCAATAGGTAAGCCATATGTTGCAGCATGTGAGTCATTTGGTGCATCAGATGACTCATCTGTTGGGACAAACTTTTGGTTCTGTCCCAACTTGGTCTGGTACTGTAATATGTATCCAACGGGTAAGTCATCTGTCGCAATAGATGAGTCCTCTAGTTGCAATAAATGATTTATCTGTTGGGACACGGTTCTGATTCTGTCCTAGCTTGACCTGATACTGTAATATGTATCAAACAGGTAAGTCATCTGTTGCAACAAATGACTTACATGTTGGATACACGATTATAAATTATTGAAGAAACACACAAAATATCCAAATGAAAAATTAGACTAAAAATCACTTATGAAGTAATGCCCAATGATATAGGAATGAAATTTGATCAGATAGCAATATTACCAACAATGTGCTTGGGGATAAGAAAGAAGAACTTGGGGATGAGAAATTCATCTTCTTAATCCTTAATTTAAAAATTGTCACCCTTACTCAATAATTAAAGCTTGAGTAACCTACATCTAATTTTGAAACTTTTCTACCACCCTTAATTCATTGTCCTAGGAGAGTGAGTACTCACTCTTCCACCCGTTACATGATACTTGATTCATTCGAAAGTTCTTAAGGGGGATATTTAAACGTTCATGTAGTTTAGGTACTAAAATAAGTTGTGTTGCCAAGTTGAGAAATTTTGTTATATGTGTAGTTTCTTTTTAATTAATTTAAGTAAACTATGTGTTAAAGCAGGCGAAACTTTATTTAAAGCAACTTGACAAAGATAGTCGATGTGATTATTAATTAACACAAAAACTTAAATAATAAGATAATTAGAGAAGTTAAATTAATTTATTTTTAAATAAAATAGACATGTGAGACCAAAATAAATATTAAATAATAAGACAATAATTAATTTTGAAAAATAGATAAGCGAGGAGGAGAATTAATACCAAAAGATACAAAAAAATCATAAAGGTGACTGCAAACTAATCTACTCCAAAATAAAGATGAAACAAAATTATAAGAGATGATTCCTAAACATTAAAAGTACTTAAAGATTTATACCAATCCGTAAGAGAATTTAAGAAGGCTTCAAATAATTGTTTCATTATAGGGATGATACCACGATATTATTAATCGCGCTTCTCTGCCATTTTTTTTATTTGAGAATGGTCTTTGAAAATAATAATAGTATTCAAAGGATAATGGAAAGATTTGAAACAATAATTCTTTCATTTCAACTTTGAGATACCCCAAGTATATGGAGTTTCACCTTGACATATTGCCAAAAATATATGAATACTTTAGACTTATTAAAACAATAGCTTAAAACCAATCCATTATTCATTCATCTTTTGCCAAGTTCTTGAAGTTTGCTAACCCACTATATATACCAGGGCATACGAAAAAGTCTCTTATAACATTCAATCACTTGAATTAGCTAGCAATTTCATTGGCACACTTGTATGCTTAGATTTTCGTAATTCAATATTTTTCTTAATTAACATACAAGAATCCTCCAATGGATAACTATAACCTACCTCACGGCATACCAAATACCCCCATATCCTCTCTAGGTATGCTACTTTTATATTCACAATCATTTTTAAAGGTTATACCTACACAATCTTAATAGAATACCTGAAAGGACAACCTTTCGTGGAGAAGCAACACATCATTAAAATCCTTTTTGCTTTGGTTACCGAAAAACTACATCATATTTCTTAATACTTGTAACTTGTGTTTCATAGCGTGAACTACTATAGGTTGAGAACATCTCGATATTGTTTTATTATATCCCTTTGATCGGCATGTAGTGTTTAGCCGCTATTTACCTTAACCTTTTAAATTAATTTGTCGTTGGTTGTACAGTTTTTGGTTTCTTCCATAGTCGTTTGATTGTACATCCTGGATTTATTTGTTCCAAGTTTACTCCTATTTTCAGTTCCATTCCTCTGCTTTCAACACTTACAACTAGTATTTTATTTGAAAAAAATGTTTTGCCAACTCTAATTAAAAGTATGCCCTATCTAATACTTTCCTATAGACAGAATCAATCGCTTCCTCACTTTCTAATTTTTTTTCTCTCTAGAACTTCTCTATAAGCGTTTGCTCTCAAAAAAAAGAATAACGGCTAGTTTACCGGAAGCTTAACGGTAATACTGACCGGAATCGCCAGGGAGCCGGCGGCGGGGGTCAACATACCACCGGACTTAGTCTATAAGGTTCGTCAAGAAGGAATGCGGGTAACTGAACAAGAAGCCCCATCAGATTCTTCCCACAACTCCTTGACATCGAGACTGAATGAAGCGATTTCTGAAAGGGCACGAAATATTATCTCCATGGAACACTCTGGTTTAATTGAAAGTAGGTCGGTGGACATTACGATGGCCCAAAAGAGCAGAGGGGAATATGCAGATGGATCCAATTGAGATATCAAGTTGTTGTAATTTTTCTTTTGGCATAAGACCTAATTTGCAGGAAGAGGAAGGCACAAATGCAAATCACGAGAACAACATTCAAGAGGCAAACAGGATGATGGAGGGGAGGTAGCACACAACAACCTCCTCACAAATTCCAGTGATAGGAAATGGAACCAATACTCCTACTGATATAGTGGTCCAAACATATGCAGCTATATTGAGACTTAATCAAGCAAAGAATGAGGTCCCATAGACTTTACCTCCCCCATATTCACTACCAAACAAGGACTGCCTGCTGTGCTTTTTGAAGAGGAAGATGTTATGGTAAAGCTGCAGCCAGATGCAGGTTCACACTAATTGGAAAATTCAGTAACACTATGCCTAAGGTCGAGTTCATTAGGAAAAACTTTATTCTGCAGACCCAACTTTCTGGGGGAGTCAAGATTGCCCATTTCAATGCTAGACATGTCTACATTGACTTGGACAATGAAATCGATTACAACACTGTGGACCAAACAAAAAATGAGTATTCAAGGTCAACTTATGAGAATTCAAACATGGACTCCTACTTTCAAGCCGGAAGAAGAAACACCAATTGTTCCTAGTAACCCTTTTCCGGAGCTCCCTTGGCATTGTTACAACAAGGAAATTGTGACTGCTCTACTCTCCCCCATTGGAGAAGTCCTATACCTAGACACGGCAACTACTCAAAAAACTAAAGGAAGTCTAGCCAGAGCAAGAATGAAGGTTGATCTCACTCAAGTCAGGCGCCCCCTTATTTGGATTGGCTATGATGAAGAAGATATCAACATTGGAAGGTGGCAAGCTGTGCTATATGAAAGTGTTCCAGACTATTGCACATATTGCAAGCATCAGGGTCATTTGATACATGTGTGTACTATCAAAAAAAGGGATGAGGATCAAAGAAAAAGGAGGGAACAGGAGGCTGAAGGAGAAAATGGAAAAAAAGAACAGCCACCCCCTTCAATGCATGAACAAACAGAACCTCAACTGGATCAGGAAGAAACAAACTTCAGCACTGACAAGGAAAACAAGAATCAGATGGAATTCACCAAAGTCAATTGGTACAAGCCCCCTAACAATATTCTAAAGCTGAATACAGATGGAAGTGCAATTGGAAATCCAGGCAGAATTGGAGGTGGTGGGATTTTAAGAGATCACCAGGGCAATATGGTGTATGCTTTCACCACACCTCTAGGGATGGGAACCAGTAATCAGGCTGAGATACAGACAGCACTGTTTGACATGCAATGGTGCAGTCAGCATGGCTATAGCAACATCATCTTGGAGGTGGATTCAGAACTTCTACTGAAATGGATTAAGCACAGTTTAACCCCTCCTTGGCAAGTACAGCAGCACCTTACACAACTTCAAGACATCATCAATCAAATGACCTTTTTCCAATGCAATCATATATACAGAGAAGCCAATTTTACTTCAGATGCACTCTCAAAATGGAGCCATACATACCACTGATATCCCCCAGCAGTATTATACTTACCAGCAGCTTCCAAGGAAGATTAGAGGATACTTCAACAGGGACAAGCTTGGCATGGCAACTTTCAGAAGAAGAAAACTGAAGAGAATCCCCTAGCCTTGTGGTGTAAGTATAGCTATTTCTTACTTGTGTAAGGGGAGAGTCTCCCTTATTTATGCATTCCTAGAATTTTTGTATTGACAGGAGTCCTCTCATAGGTACCTAGATACTAGGTTTCTTTATAGTATTGGGATTGAATTGATTGACTTTAGTAGGTTAGTCGATTTAAAACCACCATAGGACCGGAGGTAAGGTTTATGTCCCCCTTTATTTATGTTAAGGCTTGGGGTGTTGCTAATCCCCTGACCCCCCCAAGGGTCGTTAAATGGAATCACACTATTTCATTAAACTAACTTACAAGTCTCTGTCATTCACGATCAGAGGCGTATCCAGGATTTCGGTAAGATGGGTGCACGATTACGAAAAAATGCTTCATATAAATTTGATCAGTTTGACTTTTAGGTTCTTAATATGAACCATTAACTTTTAAAAATTATAGGTCAAAAATAAATATTACTACTAGTTTTAAATTTTAATATACACATTTGATTTAATTATATAGAAAAATTTATAGTGCTAAATTTTTTAAAGAATTTTCAATGTAACACACTTGAAAATTTTGAAAGATTTAAAAAAAAAAAACAAAAGAAAAATTAGTTGAAACGCCAAAAGTGTAACCGATAGCCACTTGGAGAGGTGTTACTCAAAACCAGAAGATAAATATAAGATTTAAATTTCTATCATCACTCAGAAAGGTGCACCCTATTGTCATCATATTATTATATGATACTTTGAACGTGAGTTCACAGATCTATATTTAAATATATTTTTAACATATAACACTACTATATATGATCTAGAGAGGGGAGCATGGATTCACGCGAACCCACGGCACCCCCTCTAGATATGCCCCTGTTCACGATACACACAAAATCATGAAGTTTACAAGTAGATTGTAGATAACTACTTTCAATGTAGACCTTCCACTATAAGTACTTCATCCTTGCAATATAAGTACTTCATAACGGATGTTTGTACAACTACAAATTTGAACAATTATAGTGCAACTGTTATAATAATTAGGATCAGACATATTCCCAAATAGAGAAGATTAATAAGTTACATTGGTGTACAAAATCAGAAAGAAAAACAAATATTATCTAATTATCATAAGTAAGCCTAATGAGGTAGTTCATTACCGTGCGAAGCATACATAAATTACCAAGTGTATTATAATTAGATAGATTGTAATATTAAGATCCACTATTATTAGTAAGTGATTTGGGAGGACTATTTAGTCCCGAGATGACATGGGTTTAGAAAACCCAAGTCCCATCACTACGCGCCAATAGGATTATGTTTCACCACTTTGTTGGTTGACCTTCTGGCCCTGAGAGGCTGATATAAGTGGATTCGCATATGATATGATATGGTTCTATGCTCTAGCAAGGTATAGGGAAGCTCATCCATCAAGGATTATAAGTTGGACATCATGAGCTCAAATGATGTATGTCAATTATAAGAAATGCCCCAATTATGCATTCTTTTAATAGATTTTAAAGTCGATATGGTTCATTTTAAGTATGCTATGCTATGTACATGGTCATGTAAAGCTACTAGATTAAAGTCATCCTTATATATGTTTTTGACAGGCCTAAATGATGCTTATGCATGAAGTCCAACTGTTTTCTACCATTCTTTTCTTATGTTCATGATTTGGAAATCTTATTTCATTGTCCTTGATTGGTCTGGTGTCCCTTACTTATTCATTACATTCCCATACTGGCACATACCTTTTCTTGTATTGCTTCTTTTTATGATGTAGATTCTGATGCCTATACTCAGCCTTGTGGATTGTGAGGTTGCAACATTTCCGGTTAGCATTTGGTGAACCCTCTTCATTTTGGGACTCTATGAATTTAGAATTCTAGACTTCTGTTTTATGTTATCTTTGATTTTGAGGTAGCTGTGGGCCATGTACCAGACTTATGGTTTCATTCTAAGTAGTAGTGATGTTATTCAGACATTAGTAATGTAGTCTCATGGATCTATTACCCGCACTATTCGGTCTTATGTTAAGAATATCTTACAACTTCTGTCTTAGTTTCATAAGATAGCCCTGCTATATTAAGCCAAAGGTTAGCCCAAGATCACTCGTGGATTTAAGTACCATCTCTTGACTTGGGTGTAGACTTGAGTTGCGACAATTAACATACACAAGATTTTCCTAAGGACTGAAATTCCTTAGGCAAAGTAAAGTTTAGTGCACTAAGTTTTTGTATGCGTAGAGTCCATATAAGGGCATTTCAATGAGAGGTTGTTTTCACCACTCGAATATGTGACCGCCTCGCCACATGGAAGCAACTTTACTAATTTTGCCAAGCCTGTCGATACCTTACTGGAATAATTCTTTAGATTATACACGCATAGTAAAATTAATATTTTTCCTTCATAATGATGTAGTACCTTGATTGTACTTTAACCATATTTAATAATACTAATTTCTGGGCACGCTCTTTGTGCGTATAACCCCTATGAGTATATTATTGTTTTAAAAATAAATATTATTAAATAATCTGATTTGGGTTCTTTTAAAAAAAAAATGTGTCTAATTGAGGTTTCTTACTTTGTCTCACTATTAACTGTGATTTTCCAATTTCATGACCTTCAAGTGAATGCATCGGGATAATGATATGAGAGTTAATAAAATAAACTCTATTTATAAGTAAACAAATGAGTTTGTAAAGCAAAAGGGAAAATATAACTAGCCAAATTAAATTTCTCTATAGTGTTAGAAGTTCCTTTTTGTTGGTAGAATTGTGTTAGAAGATCAAAAGATTGCATGAGATTAATCCTATGCAAATCGTAGTGCAATATTAATGTTTCATCAATTAAAAGCTTGATAGGAGATTATTTGCTTTTTGTACAAAAAATGTTGTAAGATATATTTGACCGAAAGGAAAAAAAATCAACTTCTTTACTTTGGCCTTTTGAATCTCTAGATAATCATAATGGATGGGTTCAAAATATTATATTAAAATTTTATCCACGAGAACTTTAGACTAATTAATTAATTAATTATAAATATTAAAAATTAAGGTGTAAAAAGTATTATTATTTATAGTTTGAAAATCATAATATTTATGAACATAACTGCTAGTTTTTATAGAATTTATTTATTTCTTCATACATGACATATCCACCATTAACCTAAAGCTATACCTTTCACCTTATTTTTTTTTTTTTAAAAAAAGAAGAGTAAAAACTATCAAATTCATTCTTAAGGTGAAAGTTAATATACAAGTAAAATTAAAACTACAAAGAACAAAAAATAAGACGAAAGAAACACATGAGCAAGACAATTAGGTTTGCTTTGCTCTATAATGAAAACTGAAACAAAAACTAACGTAACAAATAGTTTATATTTGAGCTTACAAAAAAAAAACTAAAACTAAACCAAGATGCTAATAATAAATCAACAATTCAACTATATAAAGAGAGATAGAATCTCATTATAATTCTAATTACTACAAACAAGTATAAAACTAATACATCAAATTCTGATGCTTCAATAATTGAATTCTTGTCTATTCTCATGATTGAATAAGGGAGATCTTACAACTTTCAAGATAACTTTTGATATTATTTCACTGATTTGGAGCTCCAACGCACAAAAATTGTAGGAGTAGTAAATAAAAGTCTTTCTTGGAAAGGTTAAATTTATAGGACAAGAATTGCGGCAACATGAAAAGTTAAATGGAAATTTGAAAGGTCAAATACTATTAAAATAAATATAAAAAGATAAAGCATCAAAGTGAACTTTAAAAGATACATGTATCTACTTTAACTTCTCTCTTTAAGGAATAATTACTCATTTGTATTCTTTTTTTTTATTTGTGTGAGAAATTTGAAAGGTTAACATTAAGAAATGAAAATTGGAATATTAAATATATGAAAATTATAAAAGTTAGCTCTTAAGTGAAGATGCGTAAAAAAATTGACGTGATTAATTATTTTTTGGAAAAAAGAAGAAGAGAAGACATGGATATTAGAAAAGGTAACAAAACAATTATCAAAAAATTAGTATTCAATGAATTTAATTGCAATGTAAATGTTACATGAATAAGATAGATAATTAGATGTTTTTATTTTTATTATATTTTGATAAAAAGTAGGGGTAAAATGATTGCGTTGCATGTGTGTCCCATGTAAATTTTATATTTATTAGAAGATTGAATTCTATGAAAACATGTGTGGTTTGAACTTTGGTTAGTATTAGTTAGCAATCTTCCGATGAATTCACAAATGACTAATTTAAGTCCAAATAAAAAACTTACAACAATAATTTTTTTAATAGAAAATTTAATTAAATAAGTTTAGTGTATATATAGAGAAATACAAAGAGTAGATAGAGAAGAAAAAAAAACATATATATCATTTTTAAGAATTTAATCATAACAATATTGATGGAAAAAAATAAATATATAGAATCAGTAAATAATTTATCAAATTCTTGTAGACATTTCTCCCACAACCAATTTGTAATGACCCAGTTGGTCATTTTTGGTTTTCTCGTGAAATTTACCATTTTTCCCTCCCAATATTGACCCCAAGTCTTCTATGATTGAGTTTTTTAGATTTGGTTTTGAACTTTGTGTTAAAAGTTGAGAATTTACTAAGTTTGTGCTTTTGAAAGGCTAAGTTTCTCAAAAGTGGTTTTTGGAATCTTTTAGAGTTTAGAGTGTCGAAATGAAATTCCATCAGTCCTAGAATGTGAAATTTGATTTGTGAGAGTTGTTGTTCTAATTCAGAGTCTTTATGAGGATTTGAGGTCCAAAGTTGTGAAAATTTAGCCTTCGAATTGACTTTGGTGAACATTCGGGGATCAAATATTCTGATTAGGATTTCAAAACATCTGTTGGATTCGGGGGATGATTTTCGTGCTGCTTTGAATTTTTTGAATTAGATCGTGCTACTTTGAAATTCGATGGTGTTTTTCGTAGCAGTCCAAGGGCCCTGGGCCTTTTGCTCTTCTAACGTAAAAGATGGCCGGCCATTCGTCAAGGCCAAGGAATCCGCTCGAAAAGTATTTAGTGCACATTTCGGTCAACTCTCCATCATTTCAAATCTAGGTGAGGTGTTGGTTGATTTTTGAGAGGTCCCGAGCTAATTTTAGCCCTTTTAGGTGTTGAGTTTGTTTCTTGTGGTTTTCACAGATATCGGGTCAAGGAGACCTCAGATTCATTTTTCAATGGTTCTATTAAGTCTGTAACACCGAGTATAATTTATTTGCACATGTGGTTTGTGTCTATGAGGTTCTGAACAAACCCTGAGGGCCCTTTCAATGTTTTGAGAGTTGGCTGGTTAAAGTGTAAGAGGAATTTGATTTCTAGCTAGATACCTTATTTATTAGGTTTCTTGATGGGTATTGTATTGCTGGTACTCACTCCTTGCTTCTACACTTGTGTAGGTACCTATCCCGGTATAGCGTGATCGCTTTTTTTTAGGCTTGTTAAAGGAGTTGAGAGCTTTTTGTCATCCCGACGGGCCTTCTTTTCATTTTCTTTAAGCTTTGTTATATTTGAGAAACAAAGTCTGAGACTTGTACTTATTTCTTAATTCCACACTTTATGTATTTAGTGGCTTGTACATGTGACAACCATATTTGGGAGGGAGGGTGGGGGGGTTATAGAAAGAATAAGTTTTTCCGCTTTATCTTGTTCTTGCTTAACTATTTTCCGCATTTCTTTCATTTTTGTTGGGTTGAGCCTGACTTGTTTTGGTGGGAATAGACAAGTGCCACCACACCATTTTTTTGGTAGTGAAGCCCCAGGTTCGTAGGTCTCACTTGTGTACAAGCCAGGTTTAAGTAAAGTCTTGAGGATCGGTATAGAGACGTCTATACTTATCTTCAAGAGGACACAAAGATTGTTAGGAAACTTCTTTTTATTCATCCTTTCTTATCGTGCGTGGTTACCATCGCTAGTGCTGAGTTGCCACATGTGTTTTTGGCAGATGCCGAGGACCAGAGCTTTTGTTTCCAGTGGTAGATGAGAGGCAGTCCCTGAGACTATTTTTAAGACCCCAACTAGGGTAGAGGTAGGGCCCGAGCTAGAGGCCGTACTCGTGGATTAGAACCTGTTAGAGGTCAAGTCCATGGAGCGGAACCAACCAAAGGTAGGGCTAGAGAGGCTTCTCCTGAGCCAAGGTTGATGTTGTTGAGGACCAAATCATCCCGAGTTTGGAGCCTCTTTGTTTTAGGAGACATTGTTGAAGATGTTAGGTGTGTTAGAGAACTTCTCTCAGGGTTGTGCGACAAGTATGCTACATGTTTCTCAGACTAAGGTAGGGGGAAACCCCAGATCAACAACGGGTTCCAGGTATTGAGGATCAGGTGTATCATCTGTCAGTGGTTTCGGCACTAATTGTGGGTGTTCATATTACTCCTAAGGTTATTCTGACGATAGTTGGGCAGCACTGTTATGAGAGGTTTCAAGAGATGAAATCACCATAGTGTCAAGGTGGTAAGAGCGAAGATGCTCATGAGTTCTTCACTTTGTGACATGAGATGCTTGAGGCAGTGGGTATGGTGGATTCTCGTGGTGTTCGGTTTGTTGCACTTCAACTTCATGGTCGCGCCAAAGAGTGGTGGAAGACTTTTGTAAGGTATAGACCAGTTGAATCTTCCTCGATGGAGTGGGATGCATTCTCTATTACTTTTCAAGATCGTTTAATTCCTTTGAGCGTGAGGGAGGAGAGTCGACTGAGGTTTGAGAACTTAACTCAGGGTAGTTTATTTGTTACTGAGTATGGGGCCCGTTTTTGTGAGCTCTCTAAGCCTGTTGTGACTATTGTTTTGTATGAGGCAGAAAGGGTTCACATGTTTGTGAGAGGGTTAACTTTCTCCATTAGGTCTTATATGTTCAGAGCAGCTAGAAAGGGCTTTCTTCCAGCCCATTGTGAGCACCACCAAAGAGGTGGAGTTGATGGTTTTAGAGGAATATGGGGAGCCCAAGAGGGCCTGTTTTTCTTATTAGTTTATGGTGCCTCATATGGAGGTAGAGGTTCACAAAAAGGTAGTAGTTCCTTTCAGTGCCATGGACCGGTTCATGCTTCTATGCTAGCAGCTTAGAGTGGCAGTCAGCCCAACGAGCTTATGGTTTTAGCTGAGGTGGCCATTGCAGTTCATCTAGTTCACAACAGTAGTTATCCGTGCCAAGATATTGCTTTACTTATGGAGATCCAGGTCATTTGATGCGACAGTGTCCTCTACAGACTTACTTAGGGCCTCAATGTTCTTATTCTGCTGCTCCATCTAGGGATCAACGCCTCCAACTAGGGGTTGAGGTAGAGTTTAGTCCGGGAGAAGTGGAGGACTTCTGGTAGTGGTGCTCTAGCTCAGCAGGGTGGAGGTAGAGGTTCTATTCAGAATGTAGGAGACAATACGGGCTAGTCTTATGCTTTTCTAGGGATGCTTGAGGCCGAGACTTCTGATGTTGTGATCATATGTATAGTTCTTGTTTTCTACCAACTTGTGTTTGTATAATTTGATCTGGGGTCTACTTTCTCATATGTGTCTACCTATTTTGTTGGTGGGTTTGATATGATTTCTGATTGCATGCTTGTGCCTATTCATGTTTCTACACCAATGGGTGAATCTTTAGTGGTGGATCAAGTGTATCGATCCTGTATTGTTTCTTTCGCCATGTATGATGCTTGGGCAAATTTGATTATTTTGGGGATGGTAGACTTTGATATTATCTTGGGTATGGATTGTCTTTCTATGTATCATGCTATTCTTGATTGTAATGCTAACACTATGATCTTAGCAATACTAGGTGTCCCGAGAGTTGAGTGGACAGGTGCTAATGGTTCTTACCCTATCAAAGTTATCTTATTCATTCGAGCTCAAAGATTGGTTAATAGATGGTGTTTGTCCTATTTGCCTTTCATTCGTGATTATGAAGCCACCTTCTATGGATTCTTTGCCTGTGCTCTGAGAGTTTAGAGATGTGTTCCATACAAACCTTCCAGGTGTTCCTCCAGATAGAGATATTGATTTTTCCATTAACTTGGAGCCGGGCACCAAGCCCATCTCTATCTCCAGTTGAGTTGAAAGAATTTGAAGGATCTGTTGTAGGATTTGTTGAGTAAGGGGTTTATTCACCCTAGTTTTTCTCCATAAGGTGCTCCAGTGTTGTTTGTGAGGAAGAAGCATTGATCCATGAGGATATGTATTGATTATTGACATTTGAACAAAATGACTATGAAGAATATATATCCTCTTCCTTGTATTGATGATTTGTTTGATTAGCTTCAGGGTGAATCTCTTTTTTCTAAGATTGATTTGAGGTACGGTTACCACCAACTGAAGATTAGGGCATCAAAATATCCTTAAGACAACCTTCAGGCCCTGTTATAGGCATTATGAGTTTCTTGTGATGTCTTTTGGTTTGACTAATGCCCTTGCAACGCTCATGTAGTTGATGAACGGGGTGTTCCAACCTTATCTGGATTCCTTTGCGATAGTGTTCATTGACGATATCTTTGTGTACTCCAAGAACAAGGTGGATCACAATCAACATTTGAGAATTGTACTCTTGAGATTAAGGGAAGAGAGGCTTCATACCAAGTTCTCAAAGTGTGAGTTTTTGCTTGATTCTGTGGGATTTTTGGGACACGTGGTGTCCAAGGAGGGTATTCGGGTAGATCAAGCCAAGATTGAGGCAGTGAGAGGTTGGACAAGACCTACATCATTTACCAAGATCTGGAGTTTTGTGAGACTTTTGGGCTACTACCAGTGATTTGTTCAGAGCTTTTTCACCATTGCATCTCTTTTGAATAGATTGACTTGGCAGAGTTTGAGTTTCCAATGGTCTGACTAGTTGTGTTACCCTCCCAGAGCAAAGTCCAAAAACCAGCTTTACTTGAAAACTATTTCAGCAACCAAAAAAAGTTGACAAAATTAAGGACATAATAGAACCAGAGTCATTGCTAAATAGGATAACGTTGCCACTTATTAACCAACAAATTCAAACATGCTTATAGTTTTACTTTTATCTATGATCCTCTAAAATTATAAAAGGTGCACCCAAATTGTGATACTACTTTCACATTGTCATGTTATAGCTTTTTCCCACTGCTAGTAAAATTACCTGTGCCTCACGCAGAAATTTAATATCACAGAATTTATAAAGTAATGCTTAAAACCTATCAGTCATTAATACTAAAACACTATATTATCTTACATACTAGATTACATAGTAACGAACATTAATAATGTAAAGAAAAATGATAATTATAACATCTTATCATTTATTCTTCAATCAATTATTTTTTATTTGATTTTATAATTTATCATTTTTCTTCCAGGAAGTATTACTATTTGATATTTTTGGGGAATCAAATGAACATAAATCTGAGATATTAAATTTTATAATAAATAAATAATCGTTGGTGAAGGGATAAATAAATTTTAAAAGGCTGAAAAAGTGAACAAATATTCTAATTCTAATGTGTAGAAAGTTGAGCCCTACCTTTTGCTTTACATATATCATTTTAAAGTTCCGTATTTGAATGTATCATAAGTGATTATTAAAATGGAATCTTAAAGAGAGAATGATTCATATTGGACAACAATTGAACTTATTATATATACTTGAAAGAGAAAAATATTACAAAACTATTCAGTTTGTTTGGGTGTTTTTTTAAAATCAACATACTAGAGTGATGGAGTTTAATTTGAAACTACACTTTTATTCCAATCGCAGTGTCAAGAAAAACATTTATTACTTCAAGAAAAGTATTTACAACTTGCAGAAAACTTGAGAATCTGTCTATACTTCATATTGAATATGATCAATTAATTTATTATGTAGTTATCTATGTCATGGTGCATAAGAAGAAGTTTAGGATTTTCGTTGTTTAAAATGAGAGAAAATCGCTCTATTTATAGAATCAAAGGGTAGTGTGAACAAATTCTTATTGTGCCTTATCGAAAATATCAGAACTCTTTGGAAAAGTTACAACCCTTTAGAAAGGTCACAACTCTTCAAAAAAGTCGCAACTCTTTATAAAAGTAACAATTTTTCATAAAAGTCACAACTTTTAATGAAGGGTGAAGGCTAGTTGTAACACCTTGCTAATTGAAAGAGCTAGAATTAGAAAGACTCATTTTTGTAAAGAATGAAAAATCTGGAAAATTAGTTAAATTAAGTGAAGTTTGAGTTTTTGGTCAACTTCAAATGACCATAACTCCTAGTTCAAGATGATTTAGGTATGCTACAAGATACTATAGGAAATATCTTTGAATTATCTTTCCAATGCCACCGAGTTTACACGATTTCGAGTTCGTATGAGGGAGATATACCCATTTGAATTTGGGCTGTTTAGATAAGGAAAGTCTAATCCGGATTTTGGAAGCGTATTTTGGTCTTTTCCATACCCAATTAATTAATTTCGTTTTTTGAAGTTTAATTGGGATATAATCAAAATTAGATCAGTTTATGCATTTACCAAAACACACTAGGGCTTGGAGAAAAGACAAAAGAGGAGAAATGAGAAGAAAAGTTCAAGTTTCGTCAAGTTCTTGCGCTTTTAGTTGTGGATTTCGCCAAGAATTCAATCCTATGAGGTATGTGAGATCACATAGAATTGTGTTAGTTCACCCACGTGCCAATCATGATTCAATTCAGCGTAATTGTGTTCTTGAAAGAAAAGATTATGAGTTCTTGATGAAATTTGTTAATTTAAGTTCTTCTTGTTGTTGAAGTTGTTCAGACGTTTCTTGAGTTTGATTCATGAAATTAGGTGTGTTTTTGAGTAGATTCCTACATATATTGGTGTTATAGTTGAATCTAAGTGTTTGGGGGAAAGAACCAATCAAATCTAGAGGGTTTAGGGTTGAAACACGAGCAAGAAATTTCGTCAAAATTTGGGGAGGGGGCCCGGGCGCTGCGCCTCTCAGAGTGCCCCAAAGGGGTTTTTGAAATTTGGCCTTTGGGGCGCCACACCAGCCAGAGCACCCCAAGCTAGTGTCTGAAGTTTCAAGGCTGGCGCCCACGCCACTCTCTGCGCCAGAGTCGCCAGGCC
The DNA here is from genome assembly GCA_029007595.1 of Solanum commersonii. Classification (NCBI taxonomy): domain Eukaryota; kingdom Viridiplantae; phylum Streptophyta; class Magnoliopsida; order Solanales; family Solanaceae; genus Solanum; species Solanum commersonii. Next base: position 350,431 of record JAJTWQ010000221.1, read on the forward strand.
TTCTAGCTTTTCCCACTTCTTTCCGTTTGAGTTCCCTAGCAACGTACCTAAGTTTTCTAGTTGATTTCTACACTCTAAGGAACGTCTAAACATCATGAAATCATACATAAACATGATATTATGATCCTTGAATCCATAATTCAATTCAAGGAAAGTTAAGAGTCAAGTCAAGAAAAGTTCATAGATTTCTCTAAAAGTCTTTTACAAACGTTTTAACTTTGTTTTAGGGCTTGAGTTTTGAGTTGAGTAAAGAGTAAGAGTAAAGTTCCATTTCTTCAAAAGATTATACGGGAACTAAGTAGTCCCAAGAAATGAAATGTTTTTACATTTAAACAAAAGAGGAAACACCGATTTCCAAGAGAGCCTTTGAGCTAGTTTTTGAGTAATTATCTCAAATCACAGAAAGAGTTTTGTTTATAACAACATATGAGTTGAGTATATTTTGGGAGTAGTATTGAGCACCGATATGGGGACGAATTCATAATAACTCAAGTCTCCATAAACTATGTAGCCATCGTGGGTAAGAAAGGGTCATACTTTTTAGATGATTCCTTAGTGCTTTTTTAGCATAGACTAGTGGATCCATTTAGTTGAGGCGTTCTATATCACGGCAAGGTATAGGACAGTTTTGGCAGCGTGGGGGAGACGTTGTATCATCACTTTAGCTCATAGTGATGGTTGTCGGTTAGAGAAACTCCCACTGTATTATATTACTTTATATGTAAATGGAGTTGTTATTGTATTTCTTTAACACATTAAGTTGTCACTTACTGTTTTAAATGCTTTGTATAAACTGCATCTTTATTGTTGATTTACTTTGCATTTGAGTTGAGTATCTATGAGTTGAGTAAAGCTAAGGTAAGTGTTGATTTCAGATTTATTTCAAGCTGATGTCATATTTAGTTTTCCTCTCGCATACTCGTACATTCAATGTACTGATGCCATTTGGCATGCATCATTTTATGATGCAGATACAAGTAACTAGGATCAACATCCAACTCCTCGTTGATCCAGTTGAGCACTCAGAGTCAGTTTGCGAGCCTCCTTGCTTTTCGGAGGACCCCTTTTTGCACTTTAGTAGTTCAGTTGTTAGGATGATCGGGAGTCCTATCCCAATATCCCTCCTTGTTTTAGAGGCTTCATAGATGAATATTTATAGTTCTTTAGTCTTTCCATTTTCAGTTGTTGATGTTAGGATTTGAGTTGCCATTTCGGCTAGTCTAATATTTCTTTAAGATATTACATGAGTTGTCCTTTGAGACTGTTTTCTTGTTATTTAAGTCTTCTACTATGAGTTAAGCTAGGTCAAGGATTCTCTTGGGGTCAACAATGGTTCTCGAGTGCTAGTCCCACCCAAGGTGTAGGCTCGGGACATGACAAACTTAATATCAGAGACAAGAGTTCAAGAGTCCCATGGAGTCTATGAAGTCATGTCTGTCGATTCCTAGTTATCAATGTGAAGCGTGCCACATGATAATTAGGAGGCTGCAACATTTACAAACTATCTCACTTTCACATTCATTTCATGCGATATAGTTCATCTCTATAAAGTCTCTTTCTAACTCGTGCTTGCTTATGTCTTTCAAATTATGCCTCTACGAATAGCTGTCTGAGGTAGTCCTGCTCGGAGGAACGTTGAGGAGCAAGGGGTACCTAATGCACCAAAAGTGCAACCCCAGGGAGAGGTCACCAATACTGAATTTCGGGAAGCAATCCGAATGCTAAGTCAAGCTGTGACTAACCAGGTTGGGGAACAAAAAGGGGTTAGAAAGGAAAAGGCTGATACTTTGAGGATCCGTGGTTCTTGAGAATGAGCCCTCCAAGCTTCACCGGTTCAAGCACGACTGAGGATCCAAAAAATTTTGTTGAGTAACTGCAAAAGGTGTTTGAGGTTATGCACGTTGCTGATTCTGAGCGAGTGGAACTAGCTGCATATCAACTGAAGAGTGTTGCTAGGACTTGGTTTGACCAGTGGGAGAACAGTAGGGCTGAGGATGCACTGGTTTTGAGTTGGGCTATGTTCGAGAGTGCGTTCTTGGGGCATTTATTTCCCCACGAACTGAGAGAAGCCAAGGTATGATAATTCCTTACCCTTAAGTAGGATTCGATAAGTGTTCTTGAGTATAGCTTGAAGTTCACCCAACTTTCCCGATATGCTCTAGAGATGGTTGCAGTTATGAGGAGTTGGATAAGTCTATTTGTTGCTGAGTTGTCCCGTCTGTCAAGCAAACAGGGCAAGGCAGCTATGCTAATAGGGGTCATGAATATAGTAAGGTAGATGGTTTATGTGTAGCAGGTTGAGGAAGAGAAGCTAATGGATAGTAAAGATTTTAGGAACAAGAAAGCTAAGACAGTGAATGAGTTCAGGAAGCAAAGGAGTAATGTGAACCGTTTTTCCTTTCAATAAAAGCAAAAGGGACTTGCACCCAGAAACAAAGTTGAGTACAATAGTCAAAATTCACAGCACTTTAGAGCTAGACCTGCATAGTCTCAGGGTAGTGTGGCACAATGAGGCAATTGGGCTCCTGCATGTGCTAAGTGTGGTAGGAACCACCTTGTAAGTGTCGTTATGGCTCTACTAATTGTTTCAAGTGTGGTCAAGAGGGTCACTTCATGAAAGAGTTCCCTAAGAATCGACAAGGTAATGGGAATCAGGGAAATATAGCCCAATGTTCATCAATTGCTCCACAAAATAAAGCTGCATCTAGAGGAGCTACTTCAGGGGCAGGCGGAGGAGCAAACCGCCTATATGCTTTCACTAGCCGCTAAGAGCAAGGGGATTCACCAGATGCTGTCATTGGTATGATCAAAGTATTTACTCTTGATGTTTATGCTTTGCTAGACTTAGGAGCAAGTTTATCTTTTGTGACTCCTTATGTTGCAATGAATTTTGATGTTCTTCCTGAGAAACATTATGATCCCTTTTGTGTTTCTATACTTGTTGGGGAGTCTATTCTAGCTGAAAGAGTCTATCGTGATTGTACCATTTCCATCAATCACAAGAGCACCATGGCTGATTTAGTTGAGTTAGACATGGTAGATTTTGATTTCATTCTTGGTATGAACTGACTTCATGCATGTTATTCCTCCATCGATTGTAGAACTCGAGTTGTCAAGTTCCAAATTCCTAATGAGCCAGTTATAGAGTGGAGTAGCAGTTCAGCAGTGCCTAAGGGTTGTTTCATTTCATACCTTAAGGCGAGAAAGTTAGTTTCCAAGGGGTGTGTCTATCACTTAGTCCGGGTTAATGACCTAGTGTTGAGACACCTCCTATTGAGTCAGTTCCAGTTATGAGTGAGTTTCCAGAAGTCTTTCCTGATGATCTAGCCAAAATCCCTTCTGAGAGAGAGAGACTTCGGTATAGACCTTCTTCCAAATACTTGTCCTATATCTATTTTGCCATATAGAATGGCTCCAGTAGAGTTGAAAGAGCTAAAAGAACAGTTGAAAGATCTCCTTGATAAGGGTTTTATTCGACCAAGTGTCTCACCTTGGGGCGCTTCGATCTTATTTGTGAGAGAGAAAGATGGTTCCCTTAGAATGTATATAGACTACCGCCAATTGAACAAGGCTACCATCAAGAATAAGTATCCCCTTTCGAGAATTGATGATCTTTTTGATCAACTTTAGGGTGCCACCTGTTTCTCTAATATTGACATCATACGCTCTACTAAAATAGATTTCGTGGAAAACTAACTAATTTCGATCTTGGTTGGCCTTTCACCACTATCAGTTAAGGGTAAGGGAATGTGATATTCCAAAGACAGCATTCATGACCCATTATAGTCATTATGAGTTCCTAGTTATGTCCTTTGGGTTGACCAATGGGCCTGCAACGTTCATGGTCCTTATGAATAGAGTTCAAGCCTTATTTAGATATGTTTGTTATCATATTCATTAATGACATACTAATCTAATTGAGGAATGAGGAAGATCATGCAAGCCATCTCAGAATAGTTCTCCAAACTCTAAAGGATAGGGAGTTGTATGCCAAGTTCTCTAAGTGTGGGTTCTGGCTTGAGTCTGTGGCATTCTTAGGCCACATTGTTTCCGGTGATGGAATGAGAGTTGATACCCAAAAAATAGAGGCAGTGTAGAATTGGCCTTGAGCCACATCTCCAACTGATATTAGGAGCTTCTTGGGGTTGGCTGGATATTATAGAAGGTTCGTAGAGGGGTTCTCATCTATTTCATCCCCTTTGACCAAGTTGACTCAGAAAACAGTGAAGTTTTAATGGTTTGAGGCCTGTGAGAAAAAACTTTCAGGAATTGAAAAAGAGGTTGACTACTTCCCCAGTATTGACCTTACCAGAAGGTACCCAAGGTTTTGTTGTGTATTGTGATGCATCTAGAGTTGGTTTGGGTTGCGTGTTGATTCAAAATGGCAAGGTTATAACTTATGCCTCCAGATAGTTGAAAGTTCATGAGAAGAATTACCCAACCCATGATTTAGAGTTGGCTGCCATAGTATTTGCTTTGAAAATATGGCATGATTACTTATATGGTGTTCATGTAGATGTATTCATTGACCACAAGAGTCCTTAGTATGTGTTTAGTCAGAAAGTGCTTAATCTGAGACAACGAAAGTAGTTAAAGTTACTCAAGGATTATGACATGAGTATTCTTTTATCACCCCAGGTAAGACTAATGTTGTTGCTGATGTCTTGAGTAGATTGTTTATGGGTTTTACCGCCCATTTTGAAAAATATAAGAGAGAGTTAGTGAAAGATGTGCACAGACTTGAACGATTGGGAGTTTGACTAATGGATTCCACAGGACGAGGAATAGTGGTGATGAATGGGGCTAAATCATCATTAGTGTCAGAAGGGAAAGAGAAGCAAGACCAAGATCCTATTTTTCTTAAATTGAAGGCAAATGTTCATAAGCAAAAAGTAATGGCTTTTGAACAAGGGGGAGATGGTGTATTGAGGTATCAAGGTAGGTTGTGTGTATTAAGAGTGATGAACTCCAACAGAGGATCATGGAGGAAGCTCATAGCTCTAGATATTGTTTCCATCCTGGTTCCATAAAGATGTATCGTGATTTGAGAGAAGTTTATTGGTGGAGTAGTATGAAGAAGGGCATTGCAGAGTTTGTTGCTAAGTGTCCAAATTGTCAACAAGTTAAAGTAGAGCACCAAAGGCCCGGTGGTATGGTTCAAAATATAGAACTTTCGGAATGGAAGTGGGAGATGATCAATATGGATTTCATCACAGGTTTGCCAAGGTCTCGCAGGCAGCATGATTCCATTTGGGTGATTGTTGATCGAATGACCAAATCAACCCACTTTTTGCCGGTAAAGACTACCCATTCAGTAGAAGATTATGCTAAGTTGTATATTCAAGAGGTGGTCAGAATTCTTGGGGTTCAGGTATCGATTATTTGAGACAGAGGAGCACAATTTACTGCACAGTTCTGGAAATCTTTTTAGAAAGGCTTGGGTTCAAAGGTGAACTTAAGTACTGCTTTTCATCCTCAGACAAATGGTCAAGCAGAGTGTAGGGAATGTGTGATTGATTTCAAGAGAAATTAGGATGATCACCTACCTCTCATTGAGTTTGCTTACAACAATAGTTACCACTCTAGCATCCAAATGGCTCCTTATGAAGCCCTTTATGGGAGAAGATGCAGATCTCCTATTAGATGGTTTGAAGTTGGTGAAGCAGGGTTGATAGGACCAAACCTAGTTCATAAAGCTATGGAGAAAGTGAAAGTCATTCAAGAGAGGTTGAAAACAACACAGAGTTGTCAGAAATCCTACACTGATGTTAGGAGAAAGGAGTTCAAGTTTGAAGTAGATGATTGGGTATACTTTAAAGTTTCACCCATGAAGGGTGTTATGAGATTTGGTAAGAAGGGGAAGCTTAGTCCCCGGTATACTAGCCCTTATAGAATATCCAAAATGGTTGGTAATGTAGCTTATGAGTTAGAGCTACCCCAAGAGTTGGCAGCGGTTCATCCAGTATTTCATATTTATATGTTGAATAAGTGCATGGGAGATCATTCACTTATCATACCTACTGAAGATATTGGTATCAAGGATAGTTTTTCTTATGAGGAGATCCCTGTTCAGATTCTAGATCGTCAAGTTTGCAAGTTGAGGACTAAGGAAGTACCATCAGTCAAGGTTCTTTGGAGAAACCAGTTTGTTGAGAAAGCTACTTGGAAAGCTGAGGAGGATATGAAGAAGAGATATCCACATCTCTTTGATCCCGGAGAAATTCCAGATCATGGTACTAATTCTCTTCTTAGTACTCTTTAAATTGATATGCTTAATGTGTTAGATTTGCTTGTTGGGTGTTTGAGATGAATGTTAGATGTTACACCCTTAGCCTACTAAGAGTAATCTCATTCGAGGATGAATGTTCCCAAGGGGGAGATATTGTAACACCTTGCTAATTGAAAGAACTAGAAAGAGTTATTTTTGGAAAGAATGAAAAAATCTAGAAATTGGTTAAATTAAGTTAAGTTTAAGTTTTTGGTCCACTTCAAACGACCATAACTCCTAGCTCAGGATGATTTAGGTGCGCTACAAGATACTGTAGGAAATATCTTTGAATTATATTTCCAACACCACCGAGTTTGCACGATTTCGAGTTCGTATGAGTGAGATATGCCCATTTGAAGTTGGGTTGTTTAGATAAGGAAAGTCTAATCCGGATTTTGGAAGGATATTTTGGTCTTTGCCATACCCAATTAATTAATTTTGTTTTATGAAGTTTAATTGGGGTATAATCAGAATTAGATCAGTTTACGCATTTACCAAAACATGCTAGGGCTTGGAGAAAAGAGAAAAGAGAAAAGAGAAGAAATGAGAAAAAAAGTTCAAGATTTGTTAAGTCCTTGCGCTTTTGGTTGTGGATTTTTCCAAGAATTCAATTCTACGAGGTATGCGAGATCACATAGCATTGGGTTAGTTCACCCACGCGCCAATCATGATTCAATTCAGCGTAATTGTGTTCTTGAAAGAAAAGATTATGAGTTCTTGATGAAATTTGTTAATTTAAGTTCTTGTGGGTTCTTGTTGTTGAAGTTGTTGAGACGTTTATTGAGTTTGATTCATGAAATTAGGTGTGTTTTTGAGTAGATTCCTACATATATTGGTGTTATAGTCGAATCTAAGTGTTTGGGGGAAAGAACCAATCAAATCTAGAGGGTTTAGAGTTGAAACACGAGCAAGAAATTTCGTCAAAATTTGGGGAAGGGGCCCAGGCGCTGCGCCTCTCAGCGCGCCCCAAAGGGGTTTTTGAAATTTGGCCTTTGGGGCGCCGCACCAGCAAGAGCACCCCAAGTTAGTGTATGAAGTTTCAAGGCTGGCGCCCACGCCACTCTCTGTGCCAGGGTCGCCAGGCCTTCTATCTTTTCCCACTTCTTTCCGTTTGAGTTCCTTAGCAACATACCTAAGTTTTCTAGTTGATTTCTACACTCTAAGGAACATCTAAACATCATGAAATCATCCATAAACATGATATCATGATCCTTGAATCCTTAATTCAATTCAAGGAAAGTTAAGAGTCAAGTCAAGAAAAGTTTTAACTTTCTCTAAAAGTCTTTTACAAACGTTTTAACTTTGTCATAGATTTCTCTAAAAGTCTTTTACAAACGTTTTAACTGTATTATAGGGCTTGAGTTTTGAGTTGAGTAAAGAGTAAGAGTAAAGTTCCATTTCTTCAAAAGATTATACGGGAACTTAGTATTCCCAAGAAATGAAATGTTTTTACATTTAAACAAAAGAGGAAACACCGATTTCCAAGAGAGCCTTTGAGCTAGTTTTTGAGTAATTATCTCAAATCACAGAAAGAGTTTTGTTTTTAACAACATATGAGCTGAGTATCTTTTGGGAGTAGTAATGAGCACCGATATGGGGACGAGTTCATAATAACTCAAGTCTCCATTAACCATGTATTCATCGTGGGTAAGAAAGGGTCATACTTTTTAGATGATTCCTTAGTGCTTTTTTAGCATAGACTAGTGGATCCACTTAATTGAGGTGCTCTATATCACGAAAAGGTATAGGTTAGTTCTTGTAGTATGGGCGAGACGTTGTATCATCACTTTAGCTCATAGTGATGGTTGTCGGTTAGAGAAACTCCCACAATATTTTATTACTTTATATGTAAACTGAGTTGTTATTGTATTTCTTTAACACATTGAGTTGTCACCTACTATTTTAAATGCTTTGTATAAACTGCATCTTTATTGTTGTTTTAGTTTGCATTTGAGTTGAGTATCCATGAGTTGAGTAAAACTAAGGTAAGTGTTCTTTTCAGATTCCTTTGAAGCTGATGTCATGTTTAGTTTACCCCTTGCATACTCATACATTCAATGTACTAATATCATTTGGCCTGCATCATTTTATGATGCAAAAACAGGTAACCATGATCATCATCCAACGCCTCGTTGATCCAGTTGAGCACTCAAAGTCAGTTGGTGAGCCTCCTTGCTTTCTGTAGGACCCCTTTTTACATTGTTTTAGTAGTTCAGTTGTTAGGATGATCAGGGGTCTTGTCCCGACATCCCTCCAAGTTTTAGCGGCCTTATAGATGAATAGTTATAGTTCTTTAGTCTTTTCATTTCCAGTTGTAGATGTTAAGACTTGAGTTGCTATTTCAGATAGTCTAATATTTCTTTAAGATATTGCATGAGTTGTCCTTTGAGACTGTTTTCTTGTTATTTAAGTCTTCCGCTTTTGAATTAAGCCAGGCCAAGGGTTTGCTTGGGGCCAACAATGGTTCTCGAGTGCTAGTCCCGCCCAGGGTGTAGACTCGGGGCGGGACACTAGTTTTAGAAATAAATAAATTAAAAAGTGAATCCTGGTTTGTGGTGGCGTCACGTAAGCGGGCCACCACAAATATAAAGGGAACATATAAAATGAGAAACAAAAAGATAGTCATCACACCTTAATTTATCAATAAATATTATTCAAATCAATAGAGATTTTTACCAAATAAGATCCTTAAAGAGATTTCTATTGGATATCTTTTATTAAGGATGAATAAAGTTACCCAAGCTTATTCAGACATCATGATTATGAATTAAATAAATGAGTGTTTGAGGTTTCAACACTCTAACATAAATAAATGAGTGTTGGATATAGATTCTTTGAATAAGTTTCAATTTGCTAACATGAAAAATGTAACCAGAAGAGTAAATAACATCTTCTATATCATTTAGTGACTAGATTAAGAGAAATCTTGACAATTTAATCAAAATATTGTCCCTCGCTTTCATCAATAGTTTTGTACTAAAATTCTTGATTTGATTGTCAAACAATGTATCAACTATAGTTATCACCCAATTATCAGCTACTTCAATTTTATCTCCATTAGGCAATAATAATCAATATGCTGTTGTTTATTGGGTGCTCTTTTTTTTCTAATTACTTTGAGTGTAGTTTTGTTCTCCCAAGTTCTAAAATATTTTTACTCTATGCTTGTCCCATATTCAGATATTGTGTTGCTATTTCTCTACTAAGGATGTTTTCTTATACCTGATTCTACTAGTAATACTTTAATGTATGTATTAGGCTATTAATAGATAGGGATTAAAATTTTGTTAGTTTTTATTAGAACATTTTACTCCAAAGTCAACTTCTGATTAGTTAAAATTTTATATTGAAAAAAATAGTTAAACATCAATTCATATTGCACTATGGTTGGGTTTTTCTTTTTTTATGCAATGGTAAAGATTATACTATATCGTACAACTTTAAAAGGCCAAATAAACTAGAGAGATTTATTTTGTCCATCAAGGATTATACTCTAGTCACAATAGGTTATCTTTTTTGTTCTAAAAAATCTCTTTTCATGTCCAAAAGAAGACACTATAGATTGTGTCTAATAATATAAGATTAAAGAGTAAAACAAAAAACTTAAATATATTAGGTATACATATGAACCGTGTTCAAATTAACAACAAGAGAAGCAGAATGAATTGCTTGTCGAAAACGGGTATTGTACCACTGTCTTTCATAATACAATACCATGGTATGATATTATGAAAGATAAGCATGTTATCTAAAAGAAAGCAAAACTTGATTTTGTTGATTATGATTTAGTGTTGTGTACCTGATGATATCCCCCCCCCTCCCCAATTATTTATTTTGTTCATATGGTAATCGTTATTCGGTGCAACAAAATAAGATGAAAGACCACTTTGATGGCATCTAGACACTTGTTCATTGCCAAATTAGAGGGCAATATGATTTTCACTTAATATGGATCAACAGTCTGTTAGCTTCTAATTTTTTTTTCTACATGAACTTGAAGAAAAAAAATTGTGAAATTTGCGGTGATATAGATTTTCTAGAAGCAACTATTACATGCTATTAGTGTAAAAATGTTGACTTGCATTAGTAAGTTCTTTTTTTTTTTTTGTTTTTGCATAAAAGGGTGGACAATCAGTTAGGAAAGCTGAAAGCCATGATTCTTTAATTCCTACTTTCTTCATCACCTTGTCCATATCTATATGTTCTTTGTATACCTCAAGAATATAGTCTATATTTTTTTATGTACACATAGTCCTCTTCCTGTTTTGAAAAATTCTGCTATTTTCTTCCTTTCAAGCATTCTGTGCTGGGGTATGTAGATGCACAAAAGGATTATTGTAAAAAATGTGATATTGGCAAGAGGGTAGTTTCTTCATCATGTTGACTGGAAAATGAGTACTCTTAGGGAAGCAAGTTACATGCCTCTACAAAGATTTGTCAGAGTACTATGCCACCAAAAATTGTATGAAATTTCCAGGTGGGCATTGTATCAACTAGGAAAATGAGGTACAAATTGGGAAAAAAGAGGCCTACATGTTGAAGAAGCACTCGTTCTATTATCAGGCGACAAAAATATGGATGTCCAATGAAAAAGATTGTCTCTTCAAGAGTTGTGTCAATCAAATTCATGTTGTCTGTGACTCAAGGAAATCTAAGCAAGCCTAGAACTCAAATTTTAAATTCCTTTCATGAGAAGAGTACAATACAATATTCTAAAGAATAAGCAGGATATACGAAACCTCGCCATGAAGGCCAGCATGGGTAGACCAGATGGTCGCACCAGGTATATCTTGCCGATCCTAAAGACCGTTACACTATGCTCTTCTCAAGAAAATAATTTTAAATTTGGGCTCTAGACTTGCTTAAATTCCACCGAGTCACGGTTGCCATGGATTTGGTTGACACAACACTTGAGGAGACAATATTTATATGTGAATATCCATATTTCTTGATGCCTGATGACAGACCAAGGACGTCTTCAATAGGTAGATATTTTGTTTTCCCAGTTAGTACCTCCATTTCACAATTATGACAATGCCCACCTAGAAACTTACCACGTTTCTTTGGTTTCACATTACGCTGACTAATCTTTGCAGAGGCATGTAACTTGGATCCCTCAAAATGCTCATTTTTTTGTCCACGTGATGAAGAAATTACCCTTTTGCCATTTCACATTTTTCACAACACCAATCCACATGTGCTTCTTCACAACAGCCCAACACACAATATCTAAAAATGAATTTCAAAGAAAAATTTTAAAACATGAAGAGGACTATGTATGCACAAAAGATACATGCAGTAATTAAGAGAATTAAATGCAATAACATGCTAATGAAAGAATTAATGTATCCTTTAGTTAAATCTCAATATCCAATACCATTAGGATTCCGTAGTGAAGAACGGCAAAAGGATTAGACAACTCGTAGAGATCCTTATTCTCCCTAAGAGGTAATATCACTTCCATTTATGCTTTTAGTTTTATTCCACTATTCAGTCCTAGTTAGGATTCCTAAAAGGGAAGTAAAGTTGATAATCTAACTAGCAATTTTCTTCACGAGGAGAAACCTCTTATATGAAAAAATCAACTTCTCCCTTAGAAATGGCATGTAAATAAAAAATGGAGGGGTTTGGGATTGGGACAACATTTGAGGCTTACAAAAAATATATAGATATAACAGAAGGTGATGAAGTAAGTACAGATCAGAGAATCATGGCTTTCAGCTCGCTTGACTGCCCTTTAATGCTAAAAATCAAGAGGGACATATAGAACTACTTCGCATGACAACATTATTATATTAATAGTAGGTAATATTTTCTTCTTGAAAACCTATGTCACCGTAAATTTCACAATTTTCATTTTGCAAATTCATAAGAACAGAAATTCAAAAGCTAACCAACTGTTTATCCAACTTAAGTAAAGCTCATATTGTGTTCTGGTTTTGGAAATGAATAAGGATCTATATGATATCAAAGTGCTTCACTTATCCTCTTTTGTCACATAGAATGAAGATTACCATATTATCAGATTGGGGAATGAGGAACCACAATGTAAAAAGTTACACAAAGGTAAATCATAATAAAAAAAATCATGTTTTCATCATCATGTAGGTCACATGCTTATATCAGTAATAAATTTGCTTTTTGCAGCAGGCACATATCTAGTATTATCCTAGCAAATTATTTTCCTAGAATATTATTTGGTTATATATTATCCAGAAAGAAACACCTCGAGTACTCCTCCTTAAGAAGCACTTTATGGAGGTAAATGACATAAAAAGCTAATGGTACAATACTAGTTTTTTTTCTTGCCATAGTAAATAAAATCAGTGTTGCTAATATAGTTGTGGGACAATGATATACATCATATATTACTATAGGTTATATATTGTTTGACTATCAAATCTGGAACTTAAAACCACACTGTTTATGAAGGGAAAGAACAGTATTTTGAGTAAATTATGAAGGGTTTCTGTTAATCTAGCTCTTTAATGATATACCAATTGTACTGAATTCATGCTTCTTATATAAGGAAATTGTACTAGGGTTTGTTGACGACCACATATATAATTGATAGGTCACACAAACATTTAAGAAGTTACATGTTGATTCTACTCTTAATCATGCAATTGAGCTTAAAGCAATAAGGTCTAATTCCTATTGACTTACATATGTGTGGAATGAGTAAGTGATGAGCAAGAGTTTCCAGGATTGATTGATGACACCACCCATTTGGTAAGGAATGAAACTCAAGGATGAAATTGGAAGTGTAGTGAGAGGGATGTTGTTAGGCAGCATGCAATTTTAGAATGGCTTGTTATAAGACCTGATTCAGGCCCAGGTGGTGTATTTGGACTTCTCGCATCTTGTATGGGTCCCTCTGGCCATGTGAACTATTGTACCGAGAGAGGGAGCTGCATGGGTCCTACCTCACCCACACAAAAGAGGGTAGGTGTATACAATTTCACTGATGGTTCTACGACATATTCTAGATACATATGCATAGCCTAACACCCATATAGATGTTTATTTTTTTCGCCCTTCGATTTTAAGGGGGTTCAGTTGGGTTATGTTTGTTGTTTGTATCTTCTGGCTTATGGGTTTCGATTAGGTTATTGTTTTACTATATTTTGTATTCCTGTGATATTGATTTTCTAGTTGATAGGTTGTGGTCTAGATTTATTGATATTAACTCTACTGACCCTAGGTAATTGACTCTTGTATCATAGTTTGTTTGTTAGTAGGTTGTTGGCTTGAATTTCGAAGTACGTTCTTGACTCGGTTCCTTTTCCTTTCTATATTGTTTCTTCTCCTTATTGATTTTCTATCATACTATACCTCCTGTTTAGTTTCTTGAGTTCTGTTTTCCTTATTACCTATTGCTTATACTTGCTTTTTCTTTGGAGCTCAAACGGTCAATGCCTATTGAGTACCTTTTGTTGGTACTCACACCCTACTTCTACACCCTAGAGATTGTGTTACGAGTTCTCTCTATTGGTTTGGATCTTGTGCGGAGCAGGTTTTGGACTTCGAAGACTGGGTGAGCTTCTGGTGTTTAGAGTTGCCAGTTTCCATCTGCTTTGTCTAGTCTAGTATTATTATTCTTTCAAAGACTGTGTACTTTCATTGTATTTATAAAATGCCTGTAATCTTATTTTAATTATATTCTCTACTACTGGTTGATGTCAAATCTTGGGAATGGTTCCTTGTATTATATTGATGTTGAATTTTCTTTCTTCTCTTTCCTATTAGCTTCTTGCTTCTATTTTTATCTTCTGTGTGTTAGCCCAGTAGTTATGGTTCTAGGCGAAGGGTTAGGGTTACCTACTTGTGGGGTATAGTAGGTGTCATCATGACCTGAGAAGTTAGGTCGTGACATTTCGAGTTGTAACACGTTTTAATTTTCAAAACAATAGTTACAAATGGGCTTTGTGTCATAAGTGGATTTGTCTCTAAGGAGGGCCCATTGTTTAAATGGAGACGTCAAAGATGAATGGTTTCGTATGTTTTTCCCATAACTTTGGATTGATTTTCTCTCTTTTAGTTAGTACTCTTCAATGGTTTCAAATTCTATTAGGTCTCTAGATGGGTTTAGGGTACCATCAGGAGTTCCCAGATTATATCTGGAACAAGCTTCAGAGGTATTATTTCATTTTCCTTTTGATTCTATATAATCACTCATAACAATTGATTTTTTTCCGGATGTACTGTTATGGATGGAAACAAAGCAGAGGATGAACATATAGCTTCAATACATACACAAAGGCATATAGATTTAACTAGACCTATTAGTTCAAAGAAAAAGAAGTTGAGAATATATTGTTGGGAAATAAAATTCTGTATATTTCAATGAAGGCTCTTTAGAAGAAACTTATATTTTTTTGGTTCTGTGATTGAGGTAATTCATCATGTTTACTACTCCCTCCATTTATTTTACTTACACCTTGTACCAAATACATATGTTTCATTTTACTTGCCCATTTAACAAATTAGGAGAAGCTTATTATTTTTTTCTCATACTAGCCTTAGTATTAAAAAAATTAAATGTTAGTCAAATTTAGAGTTGTATGATAAGTTTGACCGACTTTTAATTTGAACTATAAAGTTGACTGACATTTAATTTATTAATACTAAGGGTAGTATGATAAAAAAAGTAATAAATTTTTCATGATTTACTAAATGAACAAGTAAAATGAAACATATATTTTTGGCACAAAGGCAAAGTAAAATGAAATTGAGTGAGTAGTAAACACGATTAGTTACCCCAATCACCACATCAACTGAAATATAAGTTTCTTCCGAAGAAGCTTCATTGAAATATATGGAATTATACCTCCCAACAATCTCTATTCTCAACTATTTTTTCTTTTAACTAATACTTCTAACTAAATCTATATGCCTTTTTATATCTACCAAAGCTATATGGTCATCATTTGCTTTGTTTCCATCCATAACAATACATCTGGAAAAATAATCAATTGTGGTGAATGCTTCTATAGAAGGAAAAGGAAAATAAAAATTGTACCTCAAGGCAATTCCTGAAGAATGAAGCATGCTCTAGATATTATAAATAAGATTTGGAAACTCCTGATGATACCCAATGTCCATCCAGAGACCTAATAAAATAAAAATCAATTAAAAAGTATTGATTGAAAGAGAAAAAAATCAGTCCAAAGTGATGGGCATAAAAGACGAAACCATTCATCTTTGATGGCTCCATTTAAACAATAGGCCCTCCTTACAGAAAAACACACTTCTCATACAAATCCCACTCCCCACTATTTTTTTCGAAATTGAAACGTGTCACAACCCAATATCTCAGGTCATGATGACACCTACTAACACCCTTAAGTAGGTAAGTCAACCCCATAAATCGGAACCAAAAGCAACAGTCTATCACGCGGAAGAAAAACATAAGGGAAGCAGGGAACAAAAATCAAAATAAAAGGGAGGAGATACACCAAGGAAAAATAGGAAAGTGATAGACAACGATATAAATATACAAAGCATCGCCAAGATGTGGCATCAGTCATTAGTCAAGCTTCTAATGAAAATAGGAGTACAAGGAAAATACAAATATATATAGAATCGTCTCTTAATGTAAAATAATGAATAATCCTAGGAAAACAGAGGGAGATTAGAAACTCTGAACTTTAGGAGCTCACCCTAGTCTCCGAATCAAAAAGCTGCTCCACACGAGGCATAAATGGAGAAAACCCGTACAATGATGTGCAGGGTGTAGAAGCATAGTATGAGTACGAATAAGTGGTACTTAGTAGGCATAGGCAAACTGAGCTCGAAAGATAAATCAAGCATGAATTACAAGTATAGAAAGTACAGTACTAGTAGCTAAAGAAGATATATAACATAATTCAAGTAAAAAGAGACATGAGAGTAGAATAAAATAAGCAAGAGACCGAGACAAGGGAACTTACATGGAGGTGCTAGACCAATGACCTAACCACTGGAAGGGTCCACTACAGAAGCCAACAAAGTCATGATACAACATCGGTAACCACTTCTACACCTCACAACAGCCAAGCAGCCAATCCATCTGGCCAAAACCAGAAGCACCAATATAGAGACAAGTCCAAACCAATTTTATAGATAACTATTAAATCGACATAAGATACACAATTATACACTCAAACAATAACCTAACCAAACCCCCATAATCTTGAAAGGTACACAACAACAAACATAACCCAACCAACTCTCCATATGACAAGTGGGTGCAAATAACAATCATTTATACTAGTTACCGACATATGAGTGTGAGTTATGCAATAGAACCCAACAGTGCCATACAACCAAGTATATACACCTATTTAAGCTCACTTTACACTCCCCACATACTTTTCCAAATAATCATCATTGGAATATAACTTCTTCAAACTCTCAAAACTCATCAATCTAGAAGTCATATTTAGTTTGCCTTGATTATAATTAATCGTAAAATGAAATGACTCAATAAACTATATCCATTTGCCATGTCTTTTATTAATATTTTTATAATTCTAATATTCTTCATAACCTCATCATTTGTCCTAATCACAAATTTCTTATGCCATAAATAATTTTGCCAATTTGCTAAAGCTCTCAATGGGCATAGAGTTCCTTATTATAGGTATAATATTGCAATTGAGACCCGCTTAACTTTTCATTAAAGTAACCTAGGGGTTTTCTTTCTTCCATCATGACGGCACCAATGCCCACTCCACTAGCATCACATTCATATTTTAAACATTTTCTCAAAATTTGGAAGTTGAAGTAAAAATATGGAACTAAGCTTTTCCTTTAAGATCCTAAAGGCCTCCTCTTGTTTTATATTCCAAATGAAAGGTTTATCATTATTGATGACCTCAATTAGGGGATCGACTAGAGAACTAAAACCCCTCATAAACCTTCTAATAGAACTTGCCAACACATGAGAGCTTCTAACATCACTAATGGACTTAGGGATTAGACAACTTAGGGGTTGCACAACTCGTAATAGCTTCTACCTTCTCTTCATCAACCTCAACTCCTCTTAAGCTTAAAAAAATTCCAAGGAAAAATAACACGGTCAACAAAAATAGAATACGTTTTAAAATTCACATACAACTTTTCATATCTCAACACATCAAAGATCAACCTCAAATATTGCACATGATCATCAAAACACTTTCTATATACTGTAATACATCAAAATAAACAACAACAAAATAAATAATAAATGATTTAAGTACATGATTCATCAATTGCATATAAGTTCTTCGTGCATTTGTTAAGCCAAAAGGCTTCACCATCCATTCATATAATCCAAATTTAGTTTCGAAAGCTATTATCTAAAGAGAGTGCAGAAGATGGGAGAATTATATCATTATTATTGATCATATAGCTCTTTATATAGAAGCTGTACAAGTCCTAGAAATACTAATGACTATTAACAAAACCTAAATAGAAGGAAAGAGTTACAATAGATTCCTAAAGATAAGGAACAACAAAAATAAAATTCTACAACACTAAGGACTCTTCTAGTCATCCGTTATTACGCCCCCGCAAGTTGGTGGTGTCAACAACACCCAACTTGGAAAAATGCTTGACAAAAGAAGATCTTGGAAGTGGTTTTGTAAGTATATTTGCCACTTGATCAGCCGAGTGAAGGTGTTGAATTGCGATATGCTTGTTTTGAACTTGCTCACGAACAAAGTGAAAATCAATAGCAATATGCTTCATCTGACTATGGAACACCAGGTTGGCACAAATGTATGTGGTGATGACATTGTCACAAAATATCCGAGGAGTGGTGGAAATACGAAATTGAAGCTCATGGAGTAAACTTGTTAGCCAATTTGTCTCGAAGCTTGAGAGCCGCAACAGCCCGATATTTTTGCTTACGTGGAGGAGGAGCGGGAGACAGATCTTTGCTTTTAGAGGACCATGATATCGGAGAGCTGCCAAGGTAAACAACATATCCTGTGGAGGATGTTCGACCTAGAGGATCTCCAGCCCAGTCAGAATCTGAGTAGGCAAGAAGACGGTGATCATGTTCTTTCACAATTCGGAGGCCAAACGAAGATGTTTGGTGAAGATACCGAAGGAGACGCTTCATGGCTGTCAAATGTGATATTAAGGGCTGGTGCATGGACTGTGAGAGTTTGCTAACTGCAAATGCTATGCTGGACGTGTAAAGGAAAGATAATGAAGTTTACAGATTATCCTCCTATAAAGAGAGCCATCAACTAGAAAATCTCCAGCAGACTCCGAGAAAACAACAGTAGAAGCCATTGGTGTTGGAACACCTTTGCAATTGTGCATATTAACTTCCTGCAGTAGATCAATAATGTATCTCTGTTGACACAACAAAAGATCACCAGGATAAGGTAAGACTTCAACTCCAAGAAAATAATGAAGTGTACCAAGATCCTTCAGTGAGAACCGGGTTGCAAGATTATCAATAATGTTTTGAACACTATGAATCTGATTACCCGTAACAATTATGTCATCAACATAGACTAGAACATAAACAGTAAGCTCAAAATTATGCAGGATGAACAATGAAGAATCAAATTGGGATTTAATAAATCCCAAAGTAAGCAAGTAATTTTGAGTTCAGTGTACCAGGCCCTGGGAGCCTGTTTGAGGCCATATATAGCTTTTTGCAGCTTGCAAACATGCGTAGGATGTGTAGAAGCTTCAAAACCAGGTGGTTGGCGCATATAGACTTCCTCATCAAGATGACCTTGTAGGAAGGCATTATTGATGTCAAGTTGAGGAATGGGCCAGCTTTGCTGTGTTGCAATTGCAAGCACAAGTCGAACGATTGCATGTGCTTTACCACGGGACTAAAAATACATTGAAAATCAAGTCCAGGTCGTTGTGTGAACCCTTTAGCAACCAGGCGAGCTTTGTACCTGTCAACAGAACCATCAGGATGATATTTAACCCGGAAAAGCCACTTACAATCCACCACATTTTTTGAAGGATCACAAGGTACCAATTCCCATGTCTTGTTTTGAACTAAGGCATCAAATTCGTTTTTCATAGCTTCACACCAGTGTGGGACTCGTTGAGCTTGTTTAAAGGTTCTAGGTAGGGAGAATGTGGTTTGAACAATAGTGTGTAATTGTTTAGGCTTAAGGCTATTGGTCTTAGACCGAGTAATCATATGATGAGTGGGCGTCGCTGTAGAGGTAGAGCCAACTTGTGTGGCCATGGGAGGTGGGACAAGTGACGAGGAAGAGGGTTGTACCACAGGGTTCTGGGTCAAAGGTCCAGTGGACTTATTTCGGCGTTGGTAAGTGATAATTGTGGATTGCGGTTGAGCATTTAACTGGGGAGAAGAATGAACTGGTGAGGCTGAAACATTTGGTTATGGTAAATTGTGGCTAGAGACTGAATTTTGTATGGTGAGGGGAGGGGGCAGCATAGGCGTTGGAGAAGGAGAAGTACCAGTTAAGGGAGAAATTGAATTACTTGAGACAGTTGAACCTGTTGGAGCAGAGGAGATGGGTGAATGCGTGTCCACGGCTTGCTGCACAATCTGTGTAAGTAGCTCACAAGAAACATATGAACTTTGAGTATTATTTTGTGGTTGTTGTTCAGTTGAACAGATTTCCCAAGAGACATTTTTATTTTGTGTGTTTTTCAAATGGGAAAAAATATTTTCAAATGGAAATTGATTTTCCAAAAATAAGATGTCGCGTGATAAATATATTTTGGAAGTTAAATGATCAAAACATTGATGACAGTAATGTTTATTTGAAAATCCTAAATAAACACATGGTGTCGAACGGGGTTCTAATTTGTTTTTGGCATATGGTTTGAGCCATGGATAACATAGGCAACCAAATACTTTAATGGGGTCATACTTGGGCATAGTTTGAAATATAATTTCAAAGGGGCTCTTATTCGAAGATTGGGAGTAGTTAGCTTTGTTTATAAGATAAACAACTTGTTGACAGGCAAAACTCCAAAAGTATGAGGGTAAAGACGCTTGGTGGAGCAAGGTTCTAGTGGTTTCAATGACATGCCGGTGTCGTCTTTCTACTAGAGCAACTCGTTGTGGAGTATATGGGGGTGACACTAAGTGTTCTATGCCATGTGTTTTGAGATAGGACTGTAAACTTTGAAATTCGCCACCACCATCAGTGTAAAAAGATTGAATTTTGGTGTTAAACCTCCGTTCAAGCAATGGATGCAAATTTTGAAAAACTTCCACAGCTTCATTCTTTGATTTTAAAGTGAACAACCACATGTATTTTGAAAATTAATCAACAAATAACACATAATATCTCTTTCTATCAATTGACAAAACTGGAGATGGACCCCATAGATCGCTAAAAAGGATTTGAAGGGGCTTATTACTTTGCAATGAATTTTCTGAGAAAGTCAACCTGTGCATTTTATTAGAATAGCAAGAATTACAAGTGGAACTAGCTTTCAAATCTAAAACAGGAAGGGAAAAATTATTCAAGATAGTATTTAAAATGCGACGATTAGGATGACCTAAACGTCGATGCCACAGGTGAATTGGAACAACCACATTGCATTGAGGAGAACGATGTGTACAGACCGGTGGCTGAAACAGAAATAAGATTAGTTTTTATGAGAGGAGAGCATAAGGTATTGAGAAGTTTGAAATAATGATTTGATGCACTTATGTTAGCGTTACCAGTATGGGATATTGGAATTGTGTTACCGTTGCCCATAGTGATCTCTTCGGTGCCTTGGTAGTCATGAACAGTTTCTAGGCTTTGAGCATTAGAGGCAATATGATGAGTGGCTCCACTATCCACGATCCAAGGGGTTTGTTGAGAAGGAAAACGAGCAACAAAATTTGCCCGAGCTTGCAAATGGTTATGGGACTGAGATCTGCAGACTCTAGCAGAATGACCTGCACGATCACATAATTGGTAGCGAATATTCTTGTCAAAGGACTGCTGTTGGTTGTTTCTTTATGGGCGCGATGGTTGTGCCTGCCATTGCTGATTGTTGGGAGGAGCATTCGTACCTGGACGACGATAGCGGGAGTAATTATTGGTACCCTGGCGAGGAGAAGTTGAGCTTGTCTTTTGTGTTATAGCAGCAGTGATAGGAGTTGATAGCGACTTCTTGTCGTCCTCATACTTTATGAAAAGCTCATGATCGAGAAGCTTTTCGTAAAGCTCTTCATAGGAAATTGTTAAATCTTGAGCACGAATGGCAGCAGAGAGTTCTCAAAATTCAGGTCCTAGTCCACTGAGAATTTTAACAATGAGTTTCGGATTTGATACAGGCGCACCAACAGTTGCAAGCTCAAAACAAAGTGACCGAACCTGATGAAGATAATCTGCGACGGGATGAGAGTCTTTAGTGAGGCGAGCCAATCGGTCTCGCAAGCTGAAAATTCTTGTTTGGGATTTGTTCGCATAGGTAGTATGTAAAGCTTCCCAGGCAGCTTTGGCGGAGACTGTAACAGCAACAGTGGGGGATAGTGGAGGATCAACGTAGGCCAAGATAGCATTTTGAGTTAACTGATCTTGGTGATACTAAGAAACGAACTCAGGGTTATCAACATTTAGATTGTTTTGTGAGATGGTGCAAGTGGGGGCAGGGATAGAGCCATCGAGATGCCCATAGAGATTGTGACCACGCATAAGCATTGAAACTTGAGCTTTCCATAGAGAAATTGTGACTGCCGGTTAATTTGATGGGCAGTTGAGTCATAGGATTGAATTGGACAATAGTAATGGAGTTATTGACTCCATCAGCATTGGTCACAGAAGTATTAGGGACCATTTGGACGAGTTAGCAGAGAGAAGAAAAAAAATTCAGAAGAAAAGGATCAACTCGTGGGAGTTTAGAAGTGCTTTGATACCATAAAGAGAGTGTAGAAGATGGGAGAATTATGTCGTTGTTATTGATCATATAGCTCTTTATATAGAAGTTGTACAAGTCCTAGAAATACTAATGACTATTAACAAAGCCTAAATAGAAGGAAAGAGTTACAAGAGATTCCTAAAGATAAGGAACAACAAAAATAAAATTCTACAACACGAAGGACTCTTCTAGTCATTCGTTATTATTAACCATTCGTCTCCTAGTTTTATTTGAATTTTATGGTATCCACGTCTCAAATTTATTTTAGAGAATCAGATAGGACCACACAATTCATCTAGCGTATCATAAAGTCTAGGAATGGGGTGTTGATATGTTACCATAATTCTATTAACGGAACGACAATCTACATGGATCCTCTATGTACCATCCTTCTTGGCTACTAGTGAAACGACCCAAAAAGTTCCTAAAAATGTGTTTCGGAAGTTACCGGTAACTTGTTTTAACTATATCTAAAAATTCATTTTGTTTTTCGAAAATCCAACTTCATATTCTTGTTTAGGGGGTCAAATTGAGTGGGAAATGGGTCTAACCCAAATTTTAGAGCAACCGCATCAAAATCCGAAATTCCCAAGTGAAACTTTTTTCAAGGGTCTACTTTGGAGGGTCATATATCCTAGCACACAAATAATTGGGTGGTCCATAATATATCCATGGAAATCCCTTTGAGTTAGCTACCCAACGCACTTCGTTTCACCTCATTCGGAGTTCGGACAAAGAAGTTATGCCCATTTTCGTAAAATCTGTCCGTGCAGAAAATGCAATTTCCAGAGAGCGAATTTACTGTTCATAAGCCTCAATTTTTTTCTCTAAGTATTGGACCCATTTTTCCAAGGGCATATTTTATTTCCTATATAGCATTAATTCAATTCCCATCTCTAAAATATTTCCCAAAATACCTCTCCCATACTTAGACACATTTCCTCTCAAGAACCCTTATCCAAAACCTTCCTCAAGATTGAAGAGACTCTTGCTCCAAGTTCCAAGCTTCCATTGAAGACACTCTCAAGTCCTTCATAAAGACTCAAGGTATGTGGTGTTGAACTCATGGGTCCTTCCACCCATAGGGCCTAGACTCTATTCTACTCACTAATTCATGGTTTAAGTTGAGATTCATAAATTAGTCTTGTTCCTTGTATAAATTTTCCTGCACAATGAATTCTAGCATGAAAAGTGCTATTTTTGAGCATGTTGTGACTCTAGAACTTGAATCTAAACTTGGAATTGATGTGGAGATTTTTCATGTGGTCTTGTGGGTGTTAAAAGGCGTTGTTGCAGGTTGTTCACTGGTTTTGCTGCATAATTACTACCCTATTTTCCATGCTCTTTGACCCCATTACATGCCTTCAAGGTGTTTGACAAAATGTCCAATTATGGAGAATTGATGAATTGATGCTTTAAGGCTTGAGTTATGAGATGTATGACATTCCAGAGATGTGTTGATGACAAACTAAGCTTGTGTATATGTTCATTCCATACATGAGATTGCATTAGAGCTTAATGTGAATTTCCTATATAAAGTGTTGCATGACCATGCCCGGTCCGGGGGAAAAGAACCGGATAACCATGTGAGGGGTTTATACCTCACCACTTAGGATGCTTGGGGTGTGACCAACATCAACCATGTGAGGGGTTTATACCTTACCGCCTAGGATGCTTGGGGTGTGACCAACATCAACCATGTGAGGAGTTTATACCTCACCACCTAGGATGCTTGGGGTATGACCAACATCAACCATGTGAGGGGTTTATACCTTGCCACCAGGGTGTCCGGGTGTGAACGGCATCCCCCATCCTAAGTTGGAGTTATAGTTTGGTTGGATTATGCACACACATATGATATCTACTATTAGTATAGATTTACTTAAACATGTTTTGACTTCACTTTTATCATGCATCCTCATATTGTTTTTCATTCTGCCTATGGAACCATTTCTTGCATTTCGATTGTGTCCTTGTCTATTGTTGTATTGCACCGCGCATACTTAGTACATTCCAAAGTACTGACGCATATTTTGCCTACATGATGTCACAATGTAGGGACCGGAGCTACTCTTGATCTTTCTCTCCATCCACGTGGCTAGTACGGTGCTTATCCGAGTTTGTTGGTGAGTCCTCAATGATTCGAGGGCTATGTTATGTTTCCTACTCCTATGTTTTGAAACTTTGGCTTGGAATTGTATTTTGACTATGAGGGGAGCCGGTAGTATGTCATGGCCCTCGTCCTATCTATGTATATAGAGGTGTGCGTTGGACAAGTATTTTGTAAATGAGCTTGACTCTTATTCTATGATGTTATTTTGAAATGGTTTGCCCTTAGTCCCTAATTTCCGTTATTTAATGTTGAATGTACTTTCGCGACCGATGAAGTGTGATGGCAAGTTTGAGAGGCTTGTTTGGGGTTCCTTCGGGTTCCTCATTTGCCATGTCACGTCTAGGCCCTAGGCTTGGGGCGTGACAAGCTTGGTATCAGAGCACTAGGTTGCTAAATCCTCGGAGTCCAACAGACCGCGTTGAGTAGAGTCCTAATCATGGTTGTGAAATGCGCCATGACTATGAATGGGAGGCTACAAAATGTTTTAGGAAAGGTTTCCCTTCTTCATGTTCTATGTCGTGCTGAGAGTGTAATAAGGTGATTCCTCCCTAACGCTTGTTCTTTTTGGATTGCTAGATCATCATGCCAAACATGAGGGGAAGACGGGCCCGATCACCGGAAAAGCCACTTACCAATGGTGAGCTCCGTGATGCACTCACCTTGCTTGCACAAGTGGTAGCTAACCAAGTGCAACAAGGAGCCCAAGCTCCTCGAGCTACCATCCCGAGGGAAAGGGTGAGAGATTTCATGAGGATGAACCCTCCGGTCTTCCATGGTTCAAAGGTGGATGAGGACCCGCAAGAGTTCATTGATGAGGTTTGCAAAATCTTGATCATTATGGATGTTGGTGCTTGTGAGAAGGCGGAGTTGGCGGCCTACCAACTCAAGGGGGTTGCTCAAATTTGGTTTGATCAATGGAAGGGTGATAAAGGTAATGGCTATGTGGTGTTGTGGGAGGAGTTTAAACTTGCTTTCCTTAATAGGTTCTTCCCTCTTGAGCTTAGGGAGGCAAATTTGGTGGAGTTCATGAACTTGAAGCAAGGAGCTATGAGTGTGAGGGAGTATGCCCTCAAATTTGTCCAACTCTCCAAGTATGCACCTCACTTGGTGGCCGACTCTAGGTTGAGGATGAACAAATTTGTGATGGGTGTATCCGACTTGGTTAGTGAGGAGTGTCGGTCCGCTATGCTCATTGGAGATATGGATTTGTCTCGGTTGATGACTTATTCCGAGCAAATGGAGGAGGAGAAATTAAGAAAGAGAAGGGGGCATAAGGTCAAGAGGGCCTGATTGGAGAATAGGTTCCCTAAGGGTGCTAGATTTCATCAAGGCCGAGGAAACCCTCATGTCAATCGAGGATTTGCTATCAATGTTCCTAGACCTCAAGGGGGAGGTGAAGTGGGTTCTATGGATGTATGCCCTAAGTGTGGGAGGAAGCATGATGGTCCTTGCATGAAGGGTTCGGGTGCTTGCTTTGAATGTGGAGAAGTGGGTCACAAGAGGTTTGAGTGTCCCAAGATCCGCAACAAGGTCCGAAATGCTAACACTACTCCTTTGGGTAGAGGTGCTTCTCAAAGTGGTGCTCCAAGGTACAATCGATTTTATGCTTTGCATGGTAGACAAGGTGTTAATGAGACTCCCGATGTGGTGACCGGTGTGTTACAAATCTTTGATCTTGATGTTTATACTTTGATTGATCCGGGTGCCACCCTTTCCTTTGTTACCCCCTTATTTGCTAGAAAATTTCATGTCAAGTCAAAATTGTTGCATGAGTCATATGAAGTATCTACTCCCATTGGTGTCTCTATTGTTGCTAGAAAAGTGTATAGAAATTGTCCGGTTTGCATATTGAATAAGTTGTTGCCTTGTGATCTTGTTGAGTTGAACATGGTGGATTTTGATGTTATTCTTGGGATGGATTGGTTGCATGCATATTATGCTTCTATTGATTGTAGGACTCGTAAAGTCAAGTTTTGATTTCCTAACGAACCCGTCCTTGAGTGGGAGAGTCGGGATGTTGTGGTGAAGGGGAAATTCATTTCTTGCATTAAAGCCCATAGGTTGATTTCCAAAAGGTGCTTGTACCATATTGTGAGAGTCAATGATGTGGAGTCTAAAGTCCCTCCTATTGAGTCTATTCCGGTTGTTAATGAGTTTCTAGATGTCTTCCCAAAAGACCTTCCCGGTGTCCCTCCCGAAAGGGAGATAGGTTTTGGTATAGACCTCCTTTCCGATACTCAACCTATTTCTATTTCCCCTTACCGTATGGCCCCGGCAGAGTTGAAAGAGTTGAAAGAGCAATTAAAAGATTTGTTAGAGAAGGGGTTTATTAGACCTAGTCATTCTCCATGGGGTGCTCCGGTTTTGTTTGTGAAGAAGAAAGATGGGTCTCTTAGAATGTGTATTGATTATCGACAACTTAATAGGGTCACCGTCAAGAATAGGTATCCTCTTCCAAGGATTGACGATTTATTTGACCAATTGCATGGGGCTAGTCACATCTCTAAGATTGATCTTCGGTCCGGGTATCATCAAGTGAAGGTGAGGGAGTGTGATATTCCCAAGACGACCTTTCATACTAGATATGGGCACTATGAGTTTGTGGTGATGTCTTTCGGGTTGACTAATGCTCCGGCTATTTTTATGGATTTGATGAATAGGGTCTTCAAACCCTACCTTGATTCTTTTGTGGTGGTGTTTATAGATGACATCTTGATCTATTCTCGGGGTGAGGAAGAGCACATGGGTCACTTGAGGGTTGTACTCCAAAGATTGAGGGAAGAGAAGTTGTACGCTAAATATAAAAAGTGTGAGTTTTGGTTGAAGGAAGTTGCTTTCTTAGGCCATGTGGTGTCGGGGATGGTATTAAGGTGGATCCTAAGAAGACCGATGTTATTAGGAATTGGCCTAGACTTTTGACCCCGTCGGATATGAGGAGTTTCTTGGGTTTAGCAGGTTATTATAGGAGATTTGTGGAAGGGTTTTCTTCTCTTGCTTCTCCTATGACTAAGTTGACTCAAAAGAAGGCTAAATTTGTGTGGTCGGATGAGTGTGAGGAAAGCTTCCAAACTTTGAAAGAAAGGCTTGTGTCCGCTCCTATTTTGTCACTTTCGGATGGGTTAGAAGGTTTTGTTGTTTATTGTGATGCTTCCCGTATTGGTTTGGGTTGTGTGTTGATGCAAAGTGGTAAGGTTATAGCCTATGCTTCTAGGCAACTTAAGGTTCTTGAAAAGAATTACCCAACCCATGATCTTGAATTGGCCGCCGTAGTTTTTGCTTTAAAGATTTGGCGTCACTATTTGTATGGGGTGCATGTTGATATCTTCACCGACCATAAAAGTCTCCAATATGTGTTCACGCAAAAGATCTTAACTTGAGACAAAGGAGGTGGTTAGAGTTCCTTAAGGATTATGATATGAGTGTTCACTATCATCCGGGGAAAGCTAATGTGGTGGCGGATGCATTGAGTAGAGTGTCCATGGGTAGCTTGGCTCATGTGGAAGAAGGTAGTAAAGAGTTGGCTAAGGAGGTCTATCGGTTGGCCAAATTGGGAGTTAGGTTAGAAGGGGTGGATAGTGGAGGAGTAGTTGTTGTTGATGGTTCAAGGTCTTCCTTGGTTGATGAGGTGATAGCCAAGCAAGATCTTGATCCTTCTTTGGTGGAATTAAAGGCTTCGGTGAGTCGTGGTAAGGTGGAGGTTTTCTCCCAAGGGGAGATGGTGCCCTTAGGTACCAAGGTAGATTATGTGTTCCTTGTGTGGATGGTGTGAGGGAAAGAATCCTTGATGAGGCTCATAATTCTTTTTATTCTATTCATCCGGGGTCAACAAAGATGTATAGAGACTTGAGGGATGTGTATTGGTGGGGCGGTATGAAGAAGGACATTGCAAAATTTGTTTCGGGTTGCCATAGTTGTCAACAAGTCAAGGCTGAACATCAAAAGCCGGGTGGCCTAACTTAAGACATTGAGATACCTACTTGGAAGTGGGAAGAAATCAACATGGATTTTGTAGTGGGCTTGCCCAAGACTAGAAGAGGTTTTGATTCGGTTTGGGTGGTGGTTGATCGGATGACAAAGTCGGCTTATTTCCTCTTTGGTTAAAACTACTTACGGGGCTGAAGAGTATGCCAAGTTGTACATTCATGAATTGGTAAGGTTGCATGGGATTCCCTTGTCTATCATCTCGGATCGTGGTGCTCAATTCACTTCTCACTTTTGGAAATCTTTCCAAAGGGGTCTTGGTACAAAGGTAAAGCTTAGCACGGCCTTCCACCCTCAAACGGATGGCCAAGCCGAAAGAACAATTCAAACCTTGGAGGATATGCTTAGAGCTTGTGTCTTGGAGTTGAAAGGTAGTTGGGATGATCATCTTCTTTTGATTGAGTTTGCATACAACAATAGTTATCATTCTAGTATCGCTATGGCTCCTTTTGAGGCACTTTATGGTAGATGGTGTAGATCACCGGTTGGGTGGTTTGAAGTTGGAGAGGTGGCCTTGTTGGGTCCGGATCTGGTCATGGATGCTCTTGAGAAGGTAAGGATGATTAGGGAGAGGTTGAAAACAGCCCAAAGTCATCAAAAGTCTTATGCCGATGTGAGGAGAAGGGATCTTGAATTCACAGTGGGTGATTGGGTTTATTTGAAAGTTTCTCCAATGAAAGGTGTGGTTCATTTTGGTAAGAAGGGGAAGTTAAGTCCTAGGTATGTCGGTCCTTATGAGGTAATAAGAAGGGTTGGTAAAGTAGCCTATGAGTTGGGGTTGCCCAAGGAGATGGAATTAGTTCATCTGGTATTCCATGTATCGATGTTGAGGAAATGTGTTGGTGATCCTAATGCTATTGTACCTCTTGAGGTTGTGGGTGTTGTAGAAAATAATTTGACGTATGAAGAAGTCCCGGTTCAAATCTTAGATAGACAAGTTAAGAGGCTGAGGAATAAAGAAGTGGCGTCCGTTAAGGTGCTTTGGAGAAATCAACAAGGGGAGAGTGCTACTTGGGAGGCCGAAGCGGACATGCAAAAACGTTATCCTTATCTATTCAACTTCACTCAAGCCTAAGGTATTAAATCAAGTCCTTTGTACTCCATTGAGTCTTACATTTCAGCCCCTAGATCATTCATGTGCATATATATTTTATGGATACTTTACACTAAGTTTTGAAATCTTGAAGTGATGTTTAAATAAAATTTTTGCATTCATGTTGGGGCTGATATGTTCTTGCTAAGTCTTGCCTTGTACGTCTCTTTCACATTCGGGGACGAATGTTCCAAAGGGGGAGATATTGAAATGACCCAAAAAGTTTCTAAAAATGTGCTTCGGAAGTTACCGGAAACTTGTTTTAGCTATATCTAAAAATACGTTTCGTTTTTCGAAAATCCAACTTCATATTCTTGTTTAGGGGGTCAAATTGAGTGGGAAATGGGTCTAACCCAAATTTTAGAGTAACCGTATCAAAATCCGAAATTTCCAAGTGAAGCTTTTTTCGAGGGTCTACTTTGGAGGGTCATATCTCCTAGCACACAAATAATTGAGTGGTCCATAATATATCCATGGAAAGCCCTTTGAGTTAGCTACCCAACACACTTCACTTCACCTCATTTGGAGTTCGGACGAAGAAGTTATGCCCATTTTCGTAAAATCTGTCCGTGCAGGAAATGCAATTTCCAGAGAGCGAATTTACTATTCATAAGCCTCTTTTTTTTTTTCCAAGTGTTGGACCCATTTTTCCAAGGGCATATTTTATTTCCTATATATCATTAATTCAATTCCCATCTCTAAAACATTTCCCAAAATACCTCTCCCATACTTAGACACATTTTCTCTCAAGAACCCTAATCCAAAACCTTCCTCAAGATTGAAGAGACTCTTGCTCCAAGTTCCAAGCTTCCATTGAAGACACTCTCAAGACCTTCATAAAGACTCAAGGTATGTGGTGTTGAACCTGGTTTTGCTGCATAATTACTACCCTATTTTCCATGTTCTTTGACCCCATTACATGCCTTCAAGGTGTTTGACAAAATGTCCAATTATGGAGAATTGATGAATTGATGCTTTAAGGCTTGAGTTATGAGATGTATGGCATTCCAGAGATGTGTTGATGACAAACTAAGCTTGTGTATATGTTCATTCCATACATGAGATTGCATTAGAGCTTAATGTGAATTTCCTATATAAAGTGTTGCATGACCATGCCCGGTCCGGGGGAAAAGAACCGGATAACCATGTGAGGGGTTTATACCTCACCACCTAGGATGCTTGGGGGTGTGACCAACATCAACCATGTGAGGGGTTTATACCTCACCACGTAGGATGCTTGGGGTATGACCAACATCAACCATGTGAGGGGTTTATACCTTGCCACCAGGGTGTCCGGGTGTGAACGGCATCCCCCATCCTAAGTTGGGGTTATAGATTGGTTGAATTATGCACACATATATGATATCTACTATTAGTATAGATTTACTTAAACATGTTTTGACTTCACTTTGATCATGCATCCTCATATTGTTATTCATTATGCCTATGGAACTATTTCTTGCATTTCGATTGTGTCCTTGTCTATTGTTGTATTGCACCGCGCATACTTAGTACATTCCAAAGTACTAACGCATATTTTGCCTACATGATGTCACCATGTAGGGACCGAGCTACTCTTGATCCTTCTCTCCATCCACGTGGCTAGTACGGTGCTTATCCGAGTTTGTTGGTGAGTCCTCAATGATTCGAGGGCTATGTTATGTTTCCTACTCCTATGTTTTGAGACTTTAGGTTGCAATTGTATTTTGACTATGAGGGGAGCCGGTAGTATGTCATGGCCCCCGTCCTATCTATGTATATAGAGGTGTGCGTTGGACAAGTATTTTGTAAATGAGCTTGACTCTTATTCTATGATGTTATTTTGAAATGGTTTGCCCTTAGTCCCTAATTCCCGTTATTTAATGTTGAATGTACTTCCGCGACTGATGAAGTGTGATGGCAAGTTTGAGAGGCTTGTTTGGGGTTCCTTCGGGTTCCTCATTCTCCATGTCACGTCTAGGCCCTTGGCTTGGGTCGTGACAACTAGATTTGTGGGAACCACATATGGACTTAATATTTCTATTACCAATCCTTTTCCCAAGAGTTAGTCAACTTTTCTTGTCAATTAGTTAGTGTCTTGAGGGTTTCTCCTATTAGAGTCTTTGTTGGGTAGTTGAGAACCTGCCATAAAGTCAATTTGATGTTATATTCCTCTCAAAGGAACTAGGCATTTCCTTCAGAAATATATCTTCATAACCTTGCAAAAAAGAAGAAACAACACTTGGAAAAGATAAATAGGACAATTCATTAGAAAGCAAAGAATAACATACAACTTGAGTATCATCCTTAATGTCTAGCTCTTCCATGCTCTTTTGATTTTGCAAAATTTTGAACATCTTTCATTTTTTCATTGATCTTTTGTTTTTGTTTCTCACCTCTTTATTTTTTGTGATAAATAATTATAACTTGAGCTCTCAACCTCTCCTTTTCGCTCTCTTGAGGTATCAATTTTCACTTCCTTACTTTCCTATTTTTTCCCCTCTCAAGTTTTTCTTTCAACTCTTCCATTTTTATATATTCCTCAACCACTTGAAAAGGATAACTAGCGTTAAAAATGTGCTTTTTACCATCCTTAACAAAGGCATGTTTATTTGACCTTCCATAATGGTTAGCCCCTACATCATATCCAATGGCCTTCCCTAATATAGATGGCAAGCTTTCATTGGTAAAACATCACAAAGCCCTTTATCATTGTAACATCCAATCTTAATTTTTATAAACACGTTCTTGGTCACCTTGAGGCTTGAGTTCCGATATTAATTGAGCCATTGCAATCTATAATATTTTGGATGCCTTCTTGTTTACAGTTTCAATTGTTACACCATAGATGCACTAGCAACATGTGAAACACTTCTGCTATCAATGATAAAGAAACGTAATTACTCTTGAACCCCACACCAATTATGAATTAAGTTCTTCCTTTGATCAAGATCTTCCCTCGCTAGAGCACTCGTTCTTCTCCTTACAACAAGAACAAGTTCTCCATCAACATTAATTTCTTCTCCATCCCCTTCTTCCATAAACTCATTACTATTATATATCATCCTCCCTATGATCATCATCCGTTTGATAACCACCATTATTAAATGAAATGAAGTTCTTCTATTAGGGAATTAATTTTCTTTATGTCCATATACATGACATTTAAAACACTTTATTTTAGATAAAGTTTCAAGTTTATCTTTATTACCTAAATTCTTGTAGTCCACCTTTTGTTTTCCTTTGTCAAAGTTGGACTCGAATTCATTCTTTGCACCTTGGATTTGTAAGAAGTAAGAAATGATTTCCAAACTTCTTCATTTTTAAGAAGAAGAGGAGGAGGAGGAGGAGGAGGAGGAGGAGGAGGAGGAGGAGGAGGAGGAAGAGGAAGAGGAAGAGGAAGAGGAAGAGGAAGTGGAAGAGGAAGAGGAGAAAGAAGAAGAAGAAGAAGAAGAAGAAGAAGAAGAAGAAGAAGAAGAAGAAGAAGAGGAGGAAGAAGAAGGTCATTTGATAAGCTTTTATAAAGTAGGAAGAAGATGCAAGTATAAGGGTTGTATTATATTTTTATTTCAGCCTAAGATAAATCTTCCACAAGACTCACCTCTCCATCATTGACATTAGCTCAAAGCTTAATATGCTATAGCTCCTCATTATACTCTTCCACAGTCTTGCTTTCTTGTTGAATATTGTAATACTTCTTGAGTGTATGTGTTCATAGTTTTTACTCTTTCGTCTTTTCATTTCATTCAAACTAGTAATAAATTTTTTATTCACCAAAGCATCTCTTTCAATTTTCTCCCACCATGTAGAAACAAAACCCTCAAGATGACTTATAGCATAATTCATATTTTTAACATTAGTAAGAATTTTTAAAATATATTGCCTTTCAAGCTTCACTATATAATCAAATCATTCATTTGGGTTACTACTTCTTTTGAAAAATGCATGTGTACCTTTAATGTTGTTGAATTTTCAATCTTCATCATCATTCCTTCTATTTTATTCTTGTAATGACCTTTGTGGTCAAATCTATGTTCTTTCATGCTTTTACTATTTTGCCTCTTTCCATAGCTTCCTTGAAACTTTTGTGTGTTGCTGGATTGGGTGGGACGTTTCTCGAGGTGGTCGGGAGAGTTTTGAGAAAGTTTTTCCCTTTTAATGGATTTTGAAGTGACACTTGACTTTAGTCAACATCCAGAGAACCTGATGTTGTATAAGATTTCTAACAGCTCCATCAGCTCCGAAAGGTCCATATTGGTCTAGTAGATTGGTTGGTTCTAGTTCTGAGGACCCCAGTTTGAGTTTGTGCCGTTAGGCATTTGATCTTTGAAGTTTTGGCCAAAGTTTGACTTCAGTCAACATTCTTGGTAAACACACTTGGATGAGAATTTCATTAGTGTGGTTAGCTCTAAAATACCATGTTTGGTCTAGAACAACCTTTGGTTTCGATCTCAAGGTGTTTGAGATGAGTTTGTTGTTATATCCCATTTTAACTCACATCAAATAGTGTCCAACATATTGATGATTCCTAAATTATTTAACCTAAGGAGCCACCACCTAATTATTTTTAAGGTAAATTAGGACACCTAAGTATTTAACTAAGTAATGCTACAATTAACTCCAATTAACTTATATGATTATAAATAAGGGTTCAAGTTATCCTAAGGGGAAGGGATTAAGCATCATGCTATGTTTTTTCTGATTAAAGGGTCATTCATGCTAGTTCAAACATACATCTTGATTTCATAAAAAAATTCCAACAAATCATGCTTTATTTTATTTAAAGAAGTGAAAGTTTCTAGTTAATATAAAATTCTTATTGAGAGAGTAATCTAAACTAATCCCTAAACCCATTTAAGTTAGATAAAAATATGGTTAACATCCTTGTTTATGGCATCCAACCAAAGAAATACATGATTTTATAAGCATAATTGATTAGCTACTGATAGAATGTAACTTATGATAAAGAAAGAGATTTATGATGCTATAAGTCTAAATGTGCAATTCATTAGCTTGCATTACATGGGTATATTTAATAAACCACACAAATACTCTAAGAAGACTACGTATTGAAGAAAGAACAAAATATTGACACTGGCCTTTTGTCATGCAATGAACCATGTCGAGGTTTTAGATCTACTGAAATATGACTTTACTCACAAACAAAACAACACAATTAATCAAAAGACAAGCCATGCCAATGTTCTTAAGATTTGGAGAGGAGATGCAATTCCAAAACTCAATGTGTACAAAGGATGAGTGGCGGCCAAATGCTTTAGGGTAAAGGAGTGGCTCAAAAACCTCTGAAAACAAACTTGAAAGTAAGCATTTATAAGTGAAATTAGGGTTCTTGAATTGTTGAGTAGGAATTTGAATTTCATATTTTGAAATTGGTCAAAGATAACCATTAAAGCTCGAACGTTGGGATTTTTTGATTTACTCGACAGTCTTCACATGACTGACATAGAAATAGAACAAAAATAGATTGAAAACCTTTGTCCATAGCTAAAGAACATTGGAGTTTTGTTGAAAATGGAAGGGAAGGAGTACAAGGGGAGGAACCCATGGCTTGTTAATTATGAGAGACTTTGGGGGAAACCCTAAACAATATAAAAAAAAGGGTATTTTTGGTAGTTAAATGAGGATAAAGTGGGTAGTAGGGATTGTGAAGAGGGCTGATGGGTTGATGTTTGGGCTGCTGCGTTTGGGCCCATGTTTTTTAGGGTTGATTTGTAGATTTGGGTTGTTATTTGGTAGCCAAATTATTGAAGTATTTCTTGGGTCTTTTCATTCTTTAAATCAATTCATTTGAGCTTCTAATTAAATAACTAGTGTAATATATAATTAGTATGTAACCATGGACATTAATACCCCGACAGACGAAGTGACTGTGATACAGACTTCACCCAGGCTTAGCTTGGCAGGATGACATTTTTACCTCTCTCTTTGTTGTTTTTATTGATTATTTTTGTTTAGTTGCATTTGAGGACAACTACTTTTCTTTTGTGGGTGGGGTGGGGTGGGGTGGGGTATTTCCATACCTACCTCTTGTGATTCTATCTTGCTTGTGAATATTGGGTTTTGTTGATCTATATATGTGTTTTGATTTGAATCTTATGGATGCTTGAGCTTGTGGCCCCTTGTTTTGAATGGAATTGGTTTTGAACCTAATTTTAAAATTTTTGCCACCACTATTGTGTGAGATTATGGCTGTTCTTGTGCGAATTTGAGTATCGGTTGTGATCAATACCGATGACTTGAATAAGACTCTTAATTGAATGGAATGAATGCGCGGCTACGATGAGGCCAATGAAGTTGCATAGACAATGTGTGAACATTTAGCATCTCGTTGTGACTAGCCAGTTATCGAATGACTGTATTGTGATACACATTGCACACTAGCTAGAAAGTGTGGAGTCTTGTTTGATATTGGTGACAATGTCGTGTGTGATGAAATTACTTTGAAAATTGTGTGTGATGACACCTAGAATTTTTCCCATTGGTCAGGTTGACTAAGTGATGCAAGGACTTGAAATGATCTTAGGCAACAATTTTGAAGAGTGAATCAATTTGACAATATACCTCTTTTGTGGCCAACCTTGTGAGATGTGTGAACCTTGCTTGAACCCTCTTGAGCCTTATTATTTTCTTGGAAGAAACTTGAACAATTGTGATCCCTCTTTATCCATTCACCCATAACTTTTGTGTGGTTTGTTTGAATAACCAACTTAGTCCAAAAGCCTAACTTATCGGTGTGACGAAAAGAGAAGGAAAATCAAGAAGTGTGAGAAATCCCCCCTTGAGCAATGGTTTTGAAAAATATGGAACCCCTTCATGTAAACAAAAAAAGTGAGAAAAGAAGAAAGCAAAGAAAAAGAATGAAAAAAATTGTGAAATAAAGTAGTGGAAGTTGCAAAAGAAATGGGGTATCTGGTAGTTCATATGAAGTTGAATAATGGGATGGATTATGAGCATGATAAAAATGTTAAGGTAAAGGAAGAGAGTGATGTTCAGACGACACTATATGAAGGTAGAAGCCACTAAGCCTAAATGACCATACCTTGTCACTCAGCCCAATTACAAGCCATGAAAAGACCTTTGTGATATTGCGTGAGCTGAAATGAATGTTGATTGGATAATAAGGGCAAACCTATGGGTGAAGTCATGAATGTGTTCATCTTTGTGAGTGTGAGAGTCGTATGTGATTCCGGAACTATAAATTGTTGAAGAACTTTGTGTGAATAGGGAATCAACTTTGTTGTGAGGGCATTTGAGTACCTTTGTTGAGCTTGAACTTGCATTTGAAGCAAGTATTGCGAACTTGAGCATCTTTGATAATAGTGAGTCACAATTTGAATCGTTGAGTGCACAATTGATCATTGCATGAGTAAGTTGGACCTCATTGTGTGCATCCATGTTGTGTCTTATGAAACACTATTTGAGGCACCCTTTTTGAACGGCTGAGCTTAAGTTTGCTTGAGGACAAGCAAAAGTTTAAGTTGGGGGTGTTGATGAGTCCACAAATTGGACTCATTTAGGGCTTTATTTTAATGGAAATACTTTTATCTCAATACTTGATTAAAATGCTGAAGTTTCAGGTATTTGAAGTTTTAGTGGAAGCATGGACACCTAGACGCAAAATGGAGAAAATAGGGTTGAAAAGAACAAGAAATGGAATCCTGCGGATCACCGAGTTTAACTTGGTGAGTCGCCAAAACGACATGAACCGCCCTTCGTTCCAGTACGCGAAGCCTTGAAGGAAGTGGATCAAAAGGTGAGGAAAGGAGCAGTCGGTGAGTCGCCGATCAGTTCTGCGAAGCAGTACTGTACCGCCCAATGATCCAGAATGCGAGGATGCTAAAGGCAACACACTGAAGGTGATGAACTGACCAAAATGTGGATTGCCGAGTTCATCGGCGATCTCGACTAATCTCGCCGAACAATCCTTCGTAACACAATCTGTGAAAACTATAAATACTAGTTAGAATTGTAGTCTTAAAGAGATTTTGGGAGTAGAACAATTATTATTATTTATTTTCAACTTAGAACATACTTTAGCTGATATTTTCTCTCAAGTTTGGAGAGGGTTTTGTAGAGACTTGAAGAAAGGAGTTCTTTTTCCCCAAGTTTGGAAATGGGTCTTCTCTATTCATTTTTGTAACGACTCGGAAAATGATAGAGTGAAACTAGAGCCTCACATGTGAGTTTGGAGTCGAGAACTTAATGAAATGATTATATTTGAATTTGACCCAAAAGTTCTTAAAAATGTGCTTCGGAAGTTACCGGAAACTTGTTTAGCTGTATATAAAAAGACCCGTTTCATTTTTCGAAAAATCCGACTTCATATTCTTGTTTAGGGGTCAAATTGAGTGGGAAATGGGTCTAACCCAAATTTTAGAGCAACCGTATCAAAATCC
The DNA here is from genome assembly GCA_029007595.1 of Solanum commersonii. NCBI lineage: Eukaryota > Viridiplantae > Streptophyta > Magnoliopsida > Solanales > Solanaceae > Solanum > Solanum commersonii. The sequence goes on from JAJTWQ010000221.1 coordinate 388,122, forward strand.
GAAATTTCCAAGTGAAGCCTTTTTCGAGGGTCTACTTTGGAGGGTCATATCTCCTAGCACACAAATTATTTGGGTGGCCATAATATATCATGGAAATCCCTTTGAGTTAGCTACCTAACGCACTTCGTTTCACCTCATTCGGAGTTCGGACGAAGAAGTTATGCCCATTTTCGTAAAGTACGTCCATCCGATAAAACGCAAATTCCAAGTAGCTAATATTCTTTGTTCATTCTTGTTCACCCGCCTGAAATTTTTTCTAAGTGTTGGACCATTTTTTTAAAAGACTTATGTTATTCCTATATACCATTAGTTCATTCCCATCCCTAAAAACATTTCCCTCTCTACAATCCTCCATTTAAGAAAGTCAAGAACTTGGAGCTAGGGCTTGGTTTGAAGGTGGTGTCTTCATCAATTTTCGTGGGAGATCATAGCAAAGGTATGGTGGTCTTGATCCTTGTCTAATTTTCCATTCAAGGAGCCAAATCCAAAGTTATTTCAAAGTATGAAAAATCTAGGTTTTCACTCAATCTCATGGGTTCTTCCACCAAATGGTTTTAAAAGGTTTATAATGGTACTTTATGGTTATATTGTTGTTGTATTGACGATTTAAGATGAAAATACTCCATGAACCCATGATTTCTCTCTATTCCTAGTTTATGCCTTTATGAAGTGGGTTGCTAGATAATGAATGTATATGAATCAAATTTGTTTAAAGGTCTTTAGATTGTTGAAGTATGTCATTACCCATGCTTACTTTATGGTGTATTGTTGGGGTATTGGTATGTGAGGCTTATGGCCTTAAAGGCATAGTATGAGAAATTGAAGTGTTACCATGACATTATACGAATGAGAATTCAATGAAGATAATGTGATCATGTTATGAATGTAAAGGTGTTGTTGTAGGTTGTTCACTGGTTTGGCTGCATCATTACTACCCTATTTTTCATGTTCTTCGATTTCATTACATGCCTTCAAGGTGTTTGACAAAATGTCCAACTATGGAGAATTGATGAATCGATGCTTTAAAGTTTGAGTTATGAGATGTATGGAAATCCAGAAATGTGTTGATGACACTCATGAATGTTGATGATATAATATGAAGGATTTTTCAATATAAAGTATACCTTGAATTGGTAGGGCTTATGCATCATTTTCTTGTATAAATGATTATATTGTTGATTGTTGAATCCTTGGATCGGTAGGCTTATGGCACCCTTCCACATATGCTTATAATGAACCTTGAATCGGTAGGCTAATGGCACCCTTCCATTAATGATACGAAATGAATCTTGGATTCGGTAGGCCTATGGCACCTTTCCATAAAGGTTAATGATGAGTCTTGAATCGGTAGGCCCATGGCACCCTTTCAAGAGGAGTTAATGAGCTTTCCTAAATGTACCTTGAATCGGCAGGCTTATGGCACCCTTTCATGTGTTAAATAATGTACCTTGAATCGGTAGGCTTATGGCACCCTTTCATGTGTGATGATGTCAAAGTAGTGAACTATTCTATGGGAATGTAGGCTAAGCACCGAGCGGATTTGGTTAGATGGAAACTCCCCGACAGTTAGGCATGAGTTTCAATGATCGTCTACCTTATCCCATAAACTATGTGCCCGCATAGGAAGCTAGTGGATCCATTAAGCTATATATACCGGTCTTCCTTAGGCAAGTAGACCACCTCTTTTCGGTGTGGGGATTCATGACACCGGATTCCATGACAAGCTCTCATGGTCTATGCCTCGGTTAAACGCTTACTTCCCATCATGTGAGATTTCATTATGGTTTCTTGACAGGTTCTACAAAGTGTAGGTAGTAGTATGGGATGCTACCTATACATTGCACGAGTAGGCTTAGAGAGGGTCATAGTGAGTTTCTCTAAATCCTAATTTTGTGACATGAATGTACCCTAAATGAGGTTATTAAAGAATGTTGGCTCTTAAATGCTTAATATGTTATGCATGTTATACTTGGGTTATATTACGAGTTATTTTCTCTTGTCATGTTTTAATTAATGATATACCTCTTATGTATGAATATTGTGCAAAGGTGAAAGAAAGGAATGATAAGTTACTTTAAGTGACCTAAATGTGGTGCCTTAGTATGGATGGTGGTATGGGACGCCATCCATACATTGCACGAGGTATAGCATAAGGGTTTCTTGAGGTGAAGGTCCAAGGTAAAGGTTTTCATGTTGATATTGTTTAAAGGTGATATTATGACTTACTTGATGTTATGCTTGTCTTGTATGTCTTTTATGCTATTGTTCATGATATTTCAAAAAGGTGGCATAATGCATGGTCTCTAACTAAAATGTCCCCTTTAAAGCATGTTTTGCATGGTCATCATACTTAGTACATTTTTGTGTACTAACCCATATTCTTCATGTTTTTACTACAAGTGTAGGTTCCGGCAAGTGATCCCTCTTAGCTAGTTTGAAGTGTTGGATTGCTTTCCTCTAAGACTTGGTATGTCCTCATGGATTCGAGGACAAGACTTTTAAGTTCTTTTGTTCATGTAATAGACTTCTTTTGATTGTAAAGGGCCGTGCCCCTACTTATGTTTTGCCACCGTGACTAAGATGGCCATGAGAGACTTAGACTTCCATTTGTGTGTTTTTAAAGTTGTTTTAAGAAGTTTAAATGTGTGGATGTAAATAAGTTTTTTTTTATTTCCGCACTATTTTCATTATTGAATGCAATGAATGACTATGTGGCTTGTATAAGACCCCTTCGGGGTCGAGTACGCCTTGTTACGACTTGGGGGTGCTCCCGGGTCGTGACAATTTTCCTTTGCTTAATTTAAGATTTAATTTCTTATACCCAATTGATTTCATTATCATGTTTGGTATAATTTCTTATTTCTTGATGTGTGGCTAAAAATCCCATTCTTGGGGTGTGATTTAACAAATATGGGTTGATATTCTTGTTGGGTCTTGCTTGCTAATAGGTTAGATGTATTTTAATGGTGATTTCACCTAGTGGTTGTGGTTTAATCTAAAGGGTTTGTAGTTGCAATTACAAAGCCACACATGTGTTTTCGGCTTGTCCAAGAGGGAGTTCGCGAAACCAAAACCACTATACTGATGGCCTAAGGAGTGGGTCGACATAAGGTTTAGCCCGAGAGGGTGAGCCCTAGTCCCATATCCTAACACTCAGCTCGAGAGAGTGAGTGGGGTAAGGCGTAGGGTGGTCTTCATGCGGCAAATGGGTGTCCGAGAGGAACGCATTTGAAACGGGATAAGTTGCCTGAGAGTGAATTTATTTCCATTTAAAGCTTAGCCTAGTCACTATTGTTTTGCAAATTTCCTATTGAAAACATGCACCCAACAATTTATCTCAACTTGTATTGCGGTCACATCCCAAGAACCTTACCCCATACTTGATTTTCGTGTTTATTTTGCTGCTTTATCACTTGTTACGAAACCCCCATTTGATATTTGACACTTTCATGTCACTCCCTTTAATTTATAATGCCTTTTATTGGAAATGTCTTTAGCTATGACTAGTTAGAATGTAAATTCTATTTTTCTATCAATTCTCAAAACCGATCCCTTGGGACACGACCCCAACCCTTGGTTGGGTTACTATATTATCGACGATCGTAGAAACTCATATTGTAGGATAGTGGCGTTGGTCACGATAAGCATCAGAATGGTGCCACTGCCGGAGAGTGGTGTTATTTGAGAATTTTTAGTTTTCTAGAATTTCCGTCTTATTAATCGTAGATTATTAACTTTACTCTTATTGTTGTTTTTCTTTGAGTTTTTGATTGTATGTAATCCCAAGGATTATTGGCAAGAATTTCTGTTTTCCGTAGTTTTAACTTTACTAATCTTAGTTGTAGTTTTGCTTTAATTGTTTGAACATCACAGCAGGGAACAAATGATAGATGATCATTATGGATACCACACGAATCATCCTCTGCTGAAACTACTGAACCTCAGGGACAACCTCTTAACATTTAAACAGTTAGGGGATGAAACAATTCAAGACATGTGGCTGAAGTTTCAAGTAGTGCTGCAACCATGCCCATCTCATGGGATGGTAGATAAGGCACTACTGGAGTGCTTCTATAGGGGTCTTGGACCCAAGAATAGAAGCATAGCCAATTAGATTTGCGAGGGGGGCATGCTATACCAGCACTATGAAGTCGTCGAAAAACTCCTTGATGGCATGGTAGCAACTAGCAAAAAAGCCAAAAAGAAGCAGGAGTGGGAGGCACTAATTACCCAGTTGGATGATCTGTCCAACTGAGTCACAAAATTGGAAGTACAAACCATGGGTAAAGAAAAGTACCACTCCCTCCATGAGTGTAGTCATGGGAAAAAGTAGGGAAGTGTGCAAGGAGATGAAGCTCTTTCACTCATTCAAAAGAAAATGAAGGCACAAGAGGAGATGTTGAATAAGATGAAAGAAAATATCTCAATGCTAAATGAAGCATTAGCCTCTCACTCCATGACCATCCAACTGCAAGACGCTCAAATCAGCCATTTGATATCAGGCCACTACCTACTATTCGCCGAGGATTCACCTAATTACAACATGGGAGAATTCCAGGATAAATAATAATTGCTGACTTACGTCGTGCCACGGCGTTAACTAAGGCGCTGCTTGGGAGGCAACCCAAAACCCTTTCTTGCTTTGTTTTACCTTAAGAAAATAATGGTGTGTTATTTGTATAGGTTGAAACGAGGGAGATGATTGAAAGAGGATATGGAGGCAAGCAACAAGTCCAGTTGGCGGATCACTGAAAAGATTTGCGAACACAAAGCATTGTCAGCCAAAACCCTGTGAAACTCGGCGGTCTCGAAAAGAATTATGGCATATCGCTGACCATGTCAACGATTGCATTGAATACTGTCGTTGGAATCTTCACAGGAGCTGCAGATCCTGTGACATTTGGCGTGTCGCTGAATAATTAGGCGAACTCGATTTATATCGCCGAACATGCAAGAATTGGACGGTTTTTGCAAGCCACAGGTTTAAAAGTCCCATGTCACTCATTTTCTCTCACTTCTTCGACCTACCATATTCACACCTGTACTCTATTTTATATTTACTGCACTACTGGAATATTGTGGCTCATTGATTTGTGCGCGGATTTGGATTGCATTGCTGCTTAGCATTTCATTAGCAACTATTCAACATCAAAGGTTAGCAGTCTGAACATCGCATGTTAAAAATATTATAATTGTACTCATTTGCATAATGATGAAAGTGTTAAACTTCTGCTGAGTCTCTGAGTCACTGAGGTTATAGATATTTTTGATTGTGAAGTGGTATCTGTTGTATGATTCGAGGAATTTCCACTTAGCTATGCTTTGAGTTAAATTATTGCATGGTGGGAATAGAAGTTTCTATGTGTTTTCGCTGAAATTGAGTTATATATGTGTGGTTACATTAATTGGGGTTGCTGGGTGAAAATTGAAAGGCGGGGTTGATAATGGACAAAATAATGGACAAAATGAGCAAACGTTGCCGAATTGTTCAACAGTTCGCCTAACAGTTCCATCTCATTATTTTCTTCTATTTTTATGTACTGATTGAACTGTAACTCTCGGCGGTCAGTTTGGTTCGCATAAAACACCCGGCGGCTCGCCGAAAAAGCCTCTGTTTGCCTTTCGTCCACCTCTTTTGTATCATAGGTACATCAATTTATGTACATAGAAACACCAGTTTGCTTTTATTTGAATTACTATTTAACTTATCCTCAAAGTGGTTGCAGAAATGGCTAGACCAAAAGTAGAAGGGAGAGATGACCCATCCAGACATGTAAGAGCACAAGAATTTAGAAAAGAAGAAAAGAAAGCCGAGATGGCCAGGCAAAGAAAGTACACCAAGGAAGCTAGGAAAAAGAGATGAATTCCTTTCGATCTTAATGTCTGCCCATGTAATCGGAGCTTAGTTAATGCAGTGCATGCGTTCAGAGCAGCTCAGGAGATAGATCAGATGATTGCAGCAAATCTTGCTGCAGAGGCTAAGGCAAAGGCAAACAGTGGAGACCAAAATGACAATGCTCCAGGGACCATTGTTTTACTTCAGAAAGATGCACCAGGCACTGATGCCCAGACAGATGGAGCGACAACTTAAACATGATCCCCTCTTTACCTGCCTCTCTGTTTTTCTTTATATGACCTTTTGGATACTTATTACTTGCATTTGAGGACAAACACTTTTTATTTGTGGTGGGGTGAGGCCCACACCTTTTGTGTTGACAGTCATGTTTTGTTTTGTATATATTTGGGTTGTCTATTTTTAATTATTTTAAATTACTTCTTTTCTGTGGATGTTTGAGCTCTTGGCTCCTGTTGTTCTAATTAAAAACAATTTTGATCCTTCCAAAAATTTTTTGCCACCTCTTGTGTTGAAAATGGCTGTTCTTTTGCGAAAAAATTGAGTCTCAGTTTTGATCAATACCGATGACTTGAATAGTGCTCCCAATTAAACAAACATGAATGCACGGCTACGACAAGACCAAATGAAGTTACATAGACAATATGTGCACTCTTTGTATCTCGTTATGACTAGCCATTTGTCAAATTGATTCTCTTGTGATGATTGTTGCACACTAGCAAACGTGTGTAGTCTTGCTTGACCGAAGTATTGATGCCTTTTGTGTTTAGCTTACTTTGAACCTTGCATGAATAAACCTAGAATTTGCCCTGTTAGTCTGATTGATTTAGAAAGGTGTCATCTTGAGATGATCTTAGGCAATTTTAAAGGGTGTGAGCCAATTTGACATATACCTCTTTTTGTGACCTACCTGTGAGCTTGTGAATCTCTTTTGAACACGTTTGAGCCTTACCTTTCATTAGAAGAACCTTGATAAACCCTAGACCTTACTTGATCCGCTACCTATAATCCTCTTGACTTGTGGTTTAGTGAATAGCCAACTTAGGACAAAAAGCCTAAGTTTGGGGTGTGGTGAAAAGGAAACGGAGAAGTCAAGAAGTGCTATAAGAAGTATTCCTTAACCTATAGTGTTGCAGAACAATGGAACCCTCCAAAAATAAAAAAATAGAAAAATAATGGAATAAAGTACAGAAGAAATTTGGTTTCTAATGCAATTCATGGAAGGTGAATAAAAAGGTGACTTAGAAGCACTAGAAAAAGAATTGATAAAGGAAAGGAAGGGAATGTCTTGAGAATACCACATCTCACGAGGAAAAAGTCACTAAACCTAAATGACCATACCTTTGCACTCAGCCCCATTACAAGCCTTAGAAAGACCTTTTTGATCTTGAGTAAGCCGGATCGAAAGTTGATTGGAAAATAAGGGCAAACCTATGGGTGAAAACATGCATTGTGTTCATTTTTTTGAGTGTGACCGTTGTATCTGATTCCTGGTCTTAAATTGACTCATATATGTGTGTGAATATGGAATCGTTCTTTGTGAAAGGGCATTTAGATATTTTGGTTGAGCTTGAACTTGCACAAGTAGCAAGTATTGCGAGCATGAGAATCTTTGGTGATGGTGTGTCACAATTTGAATCTTTGAGTACACAATTGATCCTTGCATAAGTAAATTGAGTCTTCTTGTGTGCATTCATGATGTAGTCTTGTGTAGCACTGTTTGAGGTACCCTTTTTGAACGGCTGAACTTGAGTTTGCTTGAGGACAAGCAAAAGTTTAAGTTGGGGGTGTTGATGAGTCCACAAATTGGACTCATTTAGGGCTTTATTTTAATGGAAATAGTGTCCTTGAATGCTTGTTTTATCTCAAAACCTGATTAAAATGCTGAAGTTTCAGGTATTTGAAGTTTTAGTGGAAGCATGGACATTTAGACACAAAATGGAGAAAATAGGGTTGAAAAGAGCAAGAAATGGAATCTTGCGGATCACCGAGTTTAACTTGGTGAGTCACCAAAATGACATGAACCGCCCTTCGTTCCAGTACGCGAAGCTTTGAAGGAAGTGGATCAAAAGGTGAGGAAAGGAGTAGTCGGTGAGGCGCCGATCCGCCCGCGGCGTCTTGTGCACCGCCCAATGATCCAGAATGCGAGGATGCTAAAGGCAACACATTGAAGGTGATGAACTGACCAAAATGTGGATTGCCGAGTTCATCGGTGATCTCGACTAATCTCGCCGAACAATCCTTCGTAACACAATCTGTGAAAACTATAAATACTAGTTAGAATTGTAGTCTTAAAGAGATTTTGGGAGTGGAACAATTATTATTATTTATTTTCACTTTAGAACATACTTTAGCTGATATTTTCTCTCAAGTTTGGAGAGGGTTTTGTAGAGACTTGAAGAAAGGAGTTCTTTTTCCCCAAGTTTGGAAATGGGTCTTCTCTATTCATTTTCCTTTGCTTAATTTAAGATTTAATTTCTTATACCCAGTTGATTTCATTATCATGTTAGGTATAATTTCTTATTTCTTGATGTGTGGCTAAATGCTCCTATTCTTGGGGTGTGATTTAACAAATATGGGTTGATATTCTTATTGGGTCTTACTTGCTGATAGGTTAGATGCATTTTAATGGTTATTACACTTAGTGGTTTTGGTTTAATCTAAAGGGTTTGTAGGTTAAAATACAAAGCCACCCATGTGTTTTCGGCTTGCCCGAGAGGGAGGTTGCGAAACCAAAACCACTAGACTGATGGCCTAAGGAGTGGGTCGACATGAGGTTCAGCCTGAGAGGGTGAGCCCTAGTCCCATATCCTAACACTCAGCTTGAGAGAGTGAGTGGGGTAAGGCGTAGGGTGGTCTTCATGCGGAAAATGGGTGTCCGAGAGGAACGCATTTGAAATGGGGTAAGTTGCCCGAGAGGGAATTTATTTCCATTTAAAGCTTAGCCTAGTCGTTATTGTTTCGCAAATTTCCTATTGAAAGAATGCACCCAACAATTTATCTCAACTTGTATTGCGGTCACATCCCATGAACCTTTCCTCATACTTGATTTTCGTATTTATTTTGCTGCTTTATCACTTGTTACGAAACCCCCATTTGATATTTGACACTTTCGTATCACCCCCTTTAATTTACAATGTCTTTAATCGCAAATGTCTTTAGCTATGACTAGTTAGAATGTAAATTCTATTTTTCTATCAATTCTCAAAACCGCTCCCTTGGGACACGACCCCAACCCTTGGTTGGGTTACTATATTATCGATGATCGTAGACACTCATACTGTAGGATAGTGTTGTTGGTAACGATAAGCATCAGGGGTGTTGATGAGTCTGAGATTTGGACTCATTTGGGGCTTAGTTTATACAAATTTAGTGTCCTGAAATGCCTAATTTATGCCATAAACTGATGTTAAAGCCTTGCTTTTCAGGTTTATGAATTGAGGAGTAAATCAAGTATACTAACATGCAAAAATGAACAAAACAAACTGAAGAAATGAAGAAAGTCGAGCCTGATGATCGCCAAGAGCACTTGGCAAATCACCGAGTGGCCAATTTGACCGCCTAAAGTTCTAGTGTGCCAGCCTTGAGGGAATAAACCAAGTTGGCAATATAAAAGGGGCAGTCGGGGAATCGCCGAGCAATTTTGCGATGCAAACAATGATCATTCAAACTTACAGGACTTGAGGATATTGAGAGCCAAGGAAAAAAGGCGATGGAAGAGAGCAATGGGCGGTTTTCTGAACAACTCGGTGAACCTAACTTACCTCGCCTAATGGATCTTTGTGGCTTATATTTGGCGACTATAAATTAGATTTTGAATTGTTTTGGAAGTTATCTTTTCCAATTTGAGTTTTCTACCATTTTAGAATAGTTCTTAGTAGACTTGAAGGTTTTTGGATATTCAATTCGGAGAATTTTCAAGTGGGTTACTGATTTTCTTCGATTTCGAGCATTGTAAAAGTTTAATTACTCTTACCCAGTTGATGACTAATCGATTTGGTAACTGTTTTCACCTTTTTATGACATTTGGCTAAAATCCCAATTCCTAGGGTGTGATCATGTGATTATGGATTGAATCAGTTTATGGGTATTGTAAATTACTAGTTTAAATGCTATATTGAAGTGGGTTTAATCATTAGTTGTGGTTTAATTTATGAATTGTAGTTGCAAATGAAGTTCTAATTTTGTGTTCTTGGCTTGCTCGAGAGAGAGGTTTTAGAACCAAGAGAATTGATTAATGGTTTGTAGGTATTGGGTTGAGCTGGGTTCAGCTTGAGAGAGTGAATCCTAAATCCAAATCCTACCCATCTAGCTCAAGAGAGTGGATGAAGTAAGGGAAGGGTTGTTCTTCATTGCTATGCTTGTTGATCTTCGAAAGAAATCACCTGATTTAGGATATTTGTTCGAGAGAAAGTTATCTCCCTTATAGTCTAGCCTACCCAGTGATTTTTAGCTATTTACTAGTGATGTTTGCATAATCAAGACACAACTTCCGATGCAAGTGTCTACGATCGTACAATAGTTTAGTAACCCAACCAAGGGTTGGGATCATCCCAAGAGATTGGTTTTGAGAATTTATAGAAAAATAAAATTTCATTCTAACTAGTCGTAGCTAAAGACATTAACAAGTAAAAACATTGTAAATTAGAAGGGGGACACAAGAGTGTCAACTAATAATGGGGGAATTTTGTCACAAGTAAGGTAAAAACAGCAAAATCAACAAGGGTTTCTAAGCAGTGAGAGGGGATCCTTGGGATGTGAAGGGAATACGGGTTAAGCTAGATTATTGGGTACATGCTTTCAGTAGAAGATTTATAGAGTAATTGTGACTAGGCTAAGCTTTAATGGATAAGCTCTCTCTCGAGCAACTTACCCCGTTTCAAATGCTTTGCTCTCAGACACCCAATTGCTGCATGAAGACCAGCCTACGCCTTAACCTACTCACTCTCTCGAGCTGAACCTCATGTCGACCCACTCACATTGGCCATCAATATAGTGGTCTTAGTTTTATGACCTCTCTCTCTCGCAAGTCGAAAACTCATAAATAAACCTGTATTTGCAACTACAAAATCATTAAAGTCATCCACAACCACTAAATGAGAAATCACAATTAAACTACGATTAAACTATTAGTAAGCAAAACCCAACAATTATCTTAACCCATATTCGCTAAATCATATCCCAAGAATTGGGGTTTTTAGCCACACATCAATAGATAGAAATTTATACCTAAATTATCTTGCATTCAAATGTTTATGAAGATATAGGTCTTGTTACAGGCCCAGAATGAAGAATCCAAGAGACCCAAGTCCAAATCCTTGGAGATGAAACCCTCTTCTCCTTCAAGGCTTCAAAACCCTCTCAAACTTAGAGCAAAATTATCAAAACGTACTACTCTATATGAAAATTATAATAATTGTATCATTCTAAAACTAAAACTCTAACTTGTATTTATAGTTTTCATTGATTTATGCTACAGCGGATCGTTTGGCGTCGTTAGTCGGAATCGCTGATCAACTCGGCGATTCACCCTTTGGTGTAGTTTATCGCTATATTGCACCAACCTTCAGCATCGTTGTGCTCTGGGTTATTGGGCGGCATGGTACTGTTTCACAAAACTGCTCGGTGATGCGCCTACTGCTTCCTTTTTTCGCCGACTTGATCCTTTTTTAGGGCTAAGCATACTGGAACAAAAGGCAAGGTAAGACCTCTCGGCGACTCACGACTTGGCGATCCTCAGGTCTTTATTTTTTCGTTCTTTTTAGCCTTTTCGTTCCTTTTTGCGACAAAGTGTCCATGCTTTCCTTCAGACTTCAAATACCTAAAACTTAAGGGTTTTCATCAGATATTGAGATAAAATAAGCATTGGAGGACACAATTTCTATCAAAATATATCCCTAAATGAGTCCAATTTGTGGACTCATCAACACCCCTAACTTAAACTTTTGTTTGTCCTCAAGCAAATTCAAGTTCAGCTGTTCAAAAAGGGTGTCTCGAACAGTTTTATACAAGACTCAATCATTAATGCACACAACAATACTCAATTTACTTATGCAAAGATCAAATGTGCACTCAAAGATTCAAGTTGTGACCCACCAATATCAACGAACGTCATGCTCACAATACTTGCTTCAAATGCAAGTTCAAGCTCAACTATAGTGTTCAAATGCTCTCACACAAAGAATAATTCCATATTCACACAAAAGGTTTCACAGTTTAAAGCTTTGGGATCAGATGCAACACTCACACTCACAAAGAAGAACATAATGCATAATTTCACCCATAGGTTTTCCCGCATTTTCCAATCAACATTTGTTTCAGCTCACTCAAGATCAAAAAGGTCTTTTCAAGGCTTGTAATGGGGCAGAGTGCAAAGGTATGGTCATATAGGCTTAGTGATTGTCATCCAAATGAGATGTGGTGCTCACAACACTTCCTTCCCTTTTCCACAACTTTCTTTTTCATTCTTTTTCTTTTTCTTTTCTTTCTTATTTTTTCATGGTGGGGTTCCATTTTTATCAAAATGATGGGTAAGAGGGAGTTTCTTGCACTTCTTGATTTGCCTTGTCTTTTCACCACACCCCCAACTTAGGCTTTTGGCCTAAGTTGGCTATTCAAACTAATCACAAATTCATGAGGATTATGGGTGATGGATTACGAAAGGTCTAGTTTTCATCAAGTTTCTTACAAACAAAGGTAAGGCTCAAGGGGTGTTCAAGAGAGAATCACAAACTCACAAGGTAGTTCACAAAAGAGGTATATGTCAAATTGGTTCACACTCTTCGAAGTTTCCTAAGATCATATCAAGAGATAGCCTCACTTGGTTGACCGGACCAACGGGGCAAATTCTAGAATCTATCATGCATAGTTCACAGGTAAGCTCATCACACTAGGCATTGACACTATAAGTTAAACAAGACTCCACACTTTCGCTAGTGTGCAATGATCATCACAAGAGAATCAATTTGATACAAGGCTAGTCATAACGAGATGCAAAAAGTTCACATATTGTCTATGCAACTTCATTTGGCTTCATCGTAGCTGTACATTCATGTTCGTTCTATTGAGAGCACTATTTAAGTCATCGCTATTGATCAGAATCGAGACTCAATTTTTTGCAAAGGAACAACCACATTCAAGAGCATATAGCGGGTGGCGAAAATGTGCAAAAAATTCAAAAAATTTCAGAAGGGTCAAAATCATTTTGCAATTAAAAAAAAAGGAGCCATAAGCTCAATCATCCACAGAGAGGAAATGATAATATCAGTTAAAGTAGCACAACCCAATTATAAGCATAAAACACGAGCATCAATATTCACACGAAAGGTGGGCCATAGCCTCACCCCACCACAAATAAAAGCAATTTGTCCTCAAATGTAAATAACAAACATTCGAAAGAATTAGAGAATAACAGAGAGGGAGGCAAATGATAATCCTGGTTAAGTAGCTGCCTTATCTGTTGGGGCAGCATGTTTGAGGTGGGGACGTTAAGCAGATCACTGAGTGCTTCCTCAAACTCTCCACAACTTTGCTAGGCAGCCCAACGCGTCTAGCCTCATCCCACGTTCTCGAATGCTTCACAGCCACCCTTTTGCGCTGACCAATTTAAAGTGCAATCCATGTTCCGAGCATAACTTGATACCTAGAACACTTAGGTAATGCAAGAATATATGTAAATTAGTGTGTAAAGATGCAGTTGGAGGAATGAAAGCGTGTAAAAGTGAACAACTTGTAGAATTTTGACCCTTTTGGCTTGCAAAGTGTCCAGTTCATGTTCATTCGGTGGCAGTAGTCTTGATTGTTGAATCAGTTGGCATTTTGCCGAAAAACTATTTACTTTGCCAAGTTTTACAGAACTTTCCAAGAAAATTTGGACGTTCAAACGACGGTAAATATTGGGATCGCTGATATGGTTGGCGATTCGCCAATACTTTTCTGGACTCACCGAATTTTATAGACTCCAATTTGAAGCTATCTTAAGTCAAACGGAGAAATTGATTTGGTGCGCCGACCTCTTTGGCGACTCGCTGACTAGACCTGTTGCTTGCCACCCAACACTTTTTCTAACACCTTCTCACACTTCAACTTGTATAAACGACACACTATTATTTTACCAATATGTGAATATAAAATATTAAGGGGTTTTGGGTTTCCTCCCAAATAGCGCCTTAGTTAACGTTGCGGTACAACACAAGTCAACAACTATTCTTCATCCTCGGAGTCGCCCATCTTGTAATTAGGCAAGTCCTCGACAAATGGTGGGTAATGACCTGATATCAAATGGACGATTTGAGCATCCTGCAGCTGAATAGTCATGGAGTGAGAGGTTGACGCTTCATTTAGCATTTTGATGCTTTGCTTCATCTCATTCAACATCTTCTCTTGTGCCTTAATTTTTTGTTGAATGAGTGAAAGAGCTTTGTCATCTTGCACACCTTCCTGCGTCTTCCCATGACTACACTCTTAGAGGGAGAAGTGCTTTTCCTTTCCCATGGCTTGTAATTCCAATTTTGTGACTCGATTGGATAGAGCATCCAACTGGGGTGGCTAGTGTGTCCCACTCTTGCTTTTTTTTGGCTTCTTTGCTAGCTTCTACCATGCCATCAAGGAGTTTTGCTACAACTTTATAGGGCTGGTATAGCATGTTGCCCTCGCAAATTTGATTGGCTACACTTCTATTCTCGGGTCCAAGACCCCTATAGAAGCATTCTAGTAGCTCCTTGTCCATCATCCCATGAGGTGGGCTTGGTTGCAGCACCGCTTGAAACTTCAGCCAAATTTCCTGAATTGTCTTATCCCCTACCTATTTAAATGTGAGGAGGTTATCCCTGAGGTTTAGTAGTTTCAAGAGGGTATGGTCCATGTGGTACCCATAATGATCATCCATTCTTATTTTCCCACTTTGATATTCAAACAAGCAAAACAAAACTACAATTTAGATTAGTAAAGCAAAAACTAAGAAGGGTAAAAAATTCTACTTAACTAAGAATTCCCAAATAACACCATTCCCCGGTAGTGGCACCATTTTTATGTTTGCTTATTCAAGACACAACTTCTGTGCAAGTGTCTATGATCGTACAATAGTTTAGTAACCCAACTAAGGGTTCGGACCGTCCCAAGAGAGTGGTTTTGAGAATTTATAGAAAAATAAAATTTTGTTCTAACTAGTCATAGCTAAAGACATTAACGAGTAAAAGCATTGTAAATTAGAAAGGGGACACAAGAGTGTCAACTAACAATGGGGGAATTTTGTCACAAGTAATGTAAAACCAACAAAATCAACAAGGGTTTCTAAGTAGTGAGAGGGGATCCTTGGGATGTTAGTTTTACGACCTCTCTCGAGCAAGCCGAATACACATAAATAAACTTGTATTTGCAACTACAAATTCATTAAATTCATCCAAAACCACTAAACGAAATCATAATTAAACTACAATTAAACTATCAGCAAGCAAGACCCAACAATTATCTTAACCCATATTCACTAAATCACACCCCAAGAATTGGGGTTTTTTAGCCACAGATCAAAAGATAGAATTTTATACCTAAATGAGCTTGCATTCAAATGGGTATGCAAATTTAAGTCTTGTTACAGGCAAAGAATGAAGAATCCAAGAGACCCAAGTCCAAATCCTTGGAGATGAAACCCTCTTTTTCTTCAAGTCTTCAAAACCCTCTTAAACTTAGAGCAAAAATATCAAAAAGTACTATTCTATATGAAAATTATAATAATTGTTTCATTCTAAAACTAAAACTCTAACTAGTATTTATAACTTTCACAGATTTGTGCTGCAACGGATCATTCGGCGTCATTAGTCGGAATCGCCGATCAACTCGGTGATTCACCCTTTGGTGTAGTTCATCACCATCTTGCACCAGCCTTTAGCATCGTCGTGCTCTGGGTTATTGGGCGGCATGGTATTGCTTCATGGAACTGCTTGGTGATGTACCGACTGTTCCCTTTTTCTTCTTACTTGATCCTTTTTTCAAGGCTGAGCACATTGGAACAAAAGGTGAAGTAAGACCTTTCCACGATTCACCAAGTGGGATTGGTGATCCTCAGGTCTTCATTTTTTCATTCTTTTTAGACTTTTCGTTCCTTTTTGTGACAAAGTGGCCATGCTTTCCTTCAAACTTCAAATACCCAAAACTTAAGGATTTTCATCAGATATTGAGATAAAATAAGCATTTGAGGACACAATTTCTATCAAAATATAACCCTAAATGAGTCCAATTGTTGGACTCATCAACTAGTAGTTTCAATTACCCATATATCGAAATTTGCCTATAATCGATCACATCCCGAGAATTCCTCTCCTTATGGTTATTTCAAGTTGTTTGTGGCTGCGTTGTAGTTTATAATTGCAAATTAAAACCCCCCATGTGACATTCGTGTCACCCCTCTTAATTTGTTTTATGTCTTTTTCAATAATTTCTATTCCTATATCTAGTTAGATCACATTCGTAATTCTTGATTGAATTTGAACACGTGCCGCTCCCTGTGGGATTTGACCCCAACTCATTTGTTGGGTTATATATTGCTTAACGATTGTTTGCACTTAGAATTGGATGAAGTTTATTTGATAGACGTTACTTAAATCAATCCCTCATACTGAAAGAAGGGTACTCTACCCTCCAATGTAGAATTCATTCATATCATCTTTTTTCTAAAGTGGGTCCACCAGCTTAGTCATTTAAGAAAATCATACATGGGACCATTGTTTGGTTACTACTAGAGACAATCCTATTTGAGTCTCCACCTCAAATCCCTCTCGGTGCTAAGTCTAAATCCTAGCAAAACAGATAAAAGTCAAATATCAATATAACAGAGGAAAGACAATGATCAATACCATCCACATCTTTCAATATCAAAAAGTAGAATAACTCCTTAAATATAATTCAACATAGATGACAAAACCTTTCACTAATGTGAAACCATAAGTGAGAAATACCTTTCACAATCATGATCATAATATCATGTTAGAAAACATTTCACAATAACTTTGATGTTTTCCTTTCAAAGCATCCCAAACCATTAACAATAACTTCATAAGAACTAGCTTGTCTTCATAAATTCATGAATTCATCATAGGTTCATTCTTAAAAATCATAATTTAGACAATGGTCAACACTATTTCAACTAAATATCATTTTTTAACATTGAATCATGCATTAGAGGACTTAACTAGCAATAATCACAATTGAATAAAACCCATAAAAATTGAATTAAAACCCTAACTTAAACAAATGAATTTGATATTGAGAAATTGAAACTTTTGGGACAGCATGGAGGAATGGACTCTATGGGTAAATACTAACATACCTTGATTCTTAAAGCCCAAAAATATTGGAGAATTGATGAATTTGAATTAAACCTAGCTTCTTCTCCTTCCTTAGTCTTGAGAGAATTCTTGAAGGATGAATTTGGTTAGGTTTTGGGAAATTAGGAGAATGGGGTTAAAGTGGGTAGTTTGAGGACCTAAAAGACTTATATAGGTCTTAGGATGAAGGCCAAAATGACTTAGTTTTTATTTAAACGATTAGTAAGAAGTCTCAAAAGCCCCTTAAAATAACTGTCGAAGCCCTTCTACAGTTTGGACCTACTGTCCATAGAACTTCCTACGGACTGTACTGGTCACATGTAGAAAAGTTCAGAAACCTTTTATTTGGCCAACATTTGATGGGACTTTTCCATGACTCGTAGGTCTTTCTAAGGCCCATAGAAACTAGCCGTAGATACCAATAGTTTCCCTCAAAACTTCACCAAGTATGGGACCAACCTATGAGACCTACCAATAAGGACGGGTGGTCCAGGTGAACCGTACAAAGGGGTATTGGGACATGATTTTGAAAATTTATTTTGCCTTTTACTACGGTTGCCATTTACGGCCCGTAGAAGCTTCTATGATGTGTAGATGGGACCGTCGAACCAGACTTCATCCCAAAAAGTTCCTTATCCCTTTTCCAAAATTCGAGGTGTTACAATTGAGTAAGCAAAAAGGTGATAGATATTGTTGCTCCCAATTGCGCACACAAGTATACGCGGTCGCGCAAGTAATATAGTTTCTTTAGAAATGAGTTTTCATTCCCAAGGGACTTATGATCAACTTATATTTACTAACTTTATTCCACAATTCGATAAAAATAACACTATAAAAGATTTTGAATGTTGTTGATTACTACTACGACTTATGCAATAAATGGAGTAACTAATGTGAACAACTTCAATTTGATGTTATAAGCAAGTAAGAGACAATTACAGGGCTGCAACATGCGTTGGATTTAATGTATCATATCTCAGGTAATGAACTAATTTGGGTTATCAAGTTACTGATTCACATGGTTAATTATATGATTATGGTCTCCCTCGCTTACTCCTACTATCTGTCTAACTACATCGTTGAGCGGGGATAGGAAGTCCTAATTGGCGAGCATTTACTTTTCATCCTATTTTATAACCAAGCAAGGTGTTCGTCCGGTTGTCACTCCTAAATACAAATCAACTCAACTTAATGAAAGATCAGGCTTTCTATATTCTTTGGTCTATCTACCGTAGCCTCTCTCGATTTTAAGAGTAGACAAGAGATTTATTTCTATGGTGATCAAGCATGAATTACTAAAACAAGAATATAGAAGTAATTTAAAAGCGATAACCATGAATTAGTTCAAAACCTTTAATACTAAGCAATCAATCTGTAGCTACAGCCCCAGAACAAGGGCGTTTAGCCACTCATAATATTCAAAAACCGCAAAAAAATATTGTTCATGCGATTTCCAAAATAAAGAAGAGTTAGAGAATCAAAATCTATGAAAAAACTTCAATTCTTGCTTTTGCACTCCAAAAAGTAGTCGATGCCTCACAAAATAAACCTAGGGTCCTATTTACAGAGTTTAGGAAAAGTATATCCAAATTTATCTCAAGAAGGAATTCTAATTGAAACCAGTATTTGCCAAATTGATTGCCACACCTTGGGACATCGTGCCAAAAATGCGTCTGGCAGGCTGGGGCGCCGCGCTGCCAGTGCGCCAAAATGCACCCCCAGTCAAACTTGGCCTAGCGCGTCGCACCCTTGCTGCGCCAAAGAGGCTGGGGCGATGCGCCAGCTTCCCTTCTATCATTCCTTGTCGTCCGCAATTCCTTTACTCTCATGATTAACCACTTCTCCTCGAAACCCTGCAAAATAGCTAATCATTTATATTAGTATGCAATAATCACAATCCTAAGTGAAACCATGTTCGTTAGATTAGTGAATGTCCTTAAACTTACGTTACAAGATGGGTAATTCGTAGTAATTAGGCAAATAAATATGCCCAAGATCACCACCCCACTCTTAAACATTTGTTAGTCCTCGAACAAACTGTATCTTATCAAATAACACTCTTACCCTTTGGACTTGTCACCTTGATTTACAATTGGCCAAACATATTTAATCATGATCTTGTGTCACACACCATATGCAATAATTCCCAATCTTTATTATAGTCTACCAATCAACAATTCACAACCTCAATGAATGACTCTTCTCCAAAAATTTCGAGCTCCTGCGAGATCTTAGAGACACACCAAACAAGAGTATGCACCGAACATGTGGCATGAATGCCCTCACCATTTTAAGTATAGCCTTTCTCTAGCACAAAACATCATTGTATTTCAACATAAGGCTCATTTTTTTCAAAATTCACTGTCACACTCACAAATTAAGTTTTCACATATCCTAACATGCCATAAGCTTGCCCTTTGTGTACTTTAATTTTCACAATGTGTATGCATAGAATCAAGAGGACTTTCATTTGTTTGTAATGTCGGCTTGAGCTAAGGGAGGATACATTTGGGTAAAATTAGTGACTTATCCTCCCTAATGCACATGTTTTCAATTTCTTGCTAACATTCACCACTTTTTCATTCCCTTTGGTCCCTCTTTATGCATATTTTCCCAATTGTACTTTAAACCTTGACCTCTCTGTCACTTGAGCCCTTATTTTCTACACACCCTTTTTTTCACATTTAACAATAGCCACCCTTAACTTATGAATTTTTCACAAGTTAAGATGCACGTTGTCCTTGTAAGGACCAGAGCCATTATTAAGGTATTTTCAGAATTAGACATCTTCAACTTAGGATTTTAACCTTAGTCGAAGTGCACAATGTCCAAGGGACTAGGGCTAATCACAAATTTAGGAACTTATAGGGTATCAATCTTCTACCTTTTTTCTTTCTTTACTACAAAATCTAGCATTTTCACCCTATCCATTAAGGATTACTTTGGGATCAAAAATAATGTTATCAATAAAAGGGATTTGGCTCAATTTAGTAGGTTCGAATTAAATCAATGCGAAAAGGATCAATGGAACTATACTAGGGATAATTTACTCGAAGACACACAAAAAGATTTAAACTTGGCTATTCAAAGAAACGCCTCAGTCATATTCCATCAATCACACAAGTTATTCATCAAGCATACTTAGGGCAAGTTCTAGATATTATTCAATGCAAAAACTAAGCAAGTAATCTCCACACATGGCATCAAAACACACATAAGGACACATTCACTTGTAGCATGCTCAGATAAATTGCATTACAACGTTTCCACACAATTAAGCCCATAATCTTTATTTATCATTTATAGTCAAAACAAAGAGATTATGTTTGTTTTTAAGGTCGCCATCTCAATATTGACAACAAAGTGTTACCACCCATGACGTCTGGCCAACAATCAAGACAAGGTTCAGTGTACCCAAAATGATCGGTTTCATACTCCTCTACTCCTAGTGACTAATTTTCCCTTAAGACGGTCATCATCCATCCATCATCGGGAAATGTCACTTCTATAACAACTCTAAGACTCAACAATAATAAGCAAACTCAATAGGACTATCTTCAGGAAAAGAACCAAAAACAAAAACTGAGAACCTTCCTGAAAAAGAAAAAGAATCGATAAAGCAATAAACTATATACAATGAAGTTTAACTTCCACCCACACTGAAACAAAACACTGTCCTCACTGTGCAAAGTAAAATAAAGTGAAGAGTTTAAGAGAACTCCATGTTGGCCCCTAGGACACGGCTTCAATTCAGCAGGTTACCACATTGGTAGTAAAATCCATAGCCATTAAGGCTGCATCACCATCACCAACACCCAAATCAATATCATCATCTCCGTGTTGAACATCATCCGACTCATCCTTCTCCAACCCATCCTCCTCATCAGCAGTGGAATCATCACCATCAATGGGTTCTTGGAATGCCGGGCCCATCTGACACATGTAGATTACGCTATCCGTCAATGGGTAACGCTCCGCTAATGTCGCCATCTTGTTCTTAGTCACTAGACGGCCACCAATTCGCAATTGAAGCATATCAATTCCAAACATGCGACCCATCAAACTATCATCCCAGGCTTGCCTATTAGCAGTCAATACTTTCCCTTGGGACTGATCGTATGCTTTATTTCTTGTGACATCAACAAGGCGGCATACTAAATGAGGGGCACAGAGGGGAACACATCATGGACTTCTTTCTCAAGTTTTAAGGCACGTAGGTACCTAGTACTGAGGCTGCCATAATAGAAACATTATCTCTTATTTGTCTAAAATTTCAGCATATTCTACCTTAAAATAGCTTCGACACTTATTGGCAGCCCCTTTATCAGTTGGTATACTAGCACAACTCTCTCCCTAGTGACCTCGATTGTATTCTTGCACGGTAGTAAGGTGCTAAACACAATTTTTATCCAAATACACACCTCCAAATTCAAGTGGGCATAATGGAGAATCGAATGATGACCTCTGTCTCTAAATCTATCCCAAACAGAGTTCACCCCACACAGAGTATTCCTAATATCATGATACGAGGGTCGTTCAATCATGGCTTGATATTCAAAATTATCACAATTGGGGGCACCCAAAAACTCATTCAATGCTTTCACAGTAAATTGCACACTACTATCCCTAATTAGACCTTGGCTCCACATAACATGATGTGTATTGCAATTTGCATAGAATTCATGTACTAAGCTAAAATTTCACTTACCTCGATCCATAAAGATATAGTGGAGGACCAAAGCACGGACTTGGGCGTGAATGTGAGGAAAGTCTTCTAGCAATTGCCCTTCATCGACATACTTATTACCCATGCACTTTGATTCTAGTTTGTTTTCGTTCCACTTTTCTCCATAATGAATTACAACTTGTTTGCCAAATTTTTGAGGCGACAAGTTGGTGGGTTCCCGTCTAGAACTTCTGGCAGCCACCCCTTTTCGACTCTGCATAGTACCCGATCCACCAGCAATATTTTTGCCCTTGGCAGCCATCTTCACACCCAACAATGGAAGAAAGAAAGAGAGAAAAGAATTTTGGGAAAGAGGAGGTGGGGTCGGGTGGGTGGGGTATGTGGGTTTTGAAGCTTTAATGGATTTTTGTGGGTTTTAGTGGTTGAAAATTGAGGGAAAGGTAAGGGAATAAGGTTTGAGGAAGGATTAATGGAGGAAATTAGGATTTTGGGGAAGAAAGGAAATGGAGAAGAAGAAGAAGAAGAAGAGTTGGGAATTTATGGAGAATTTGTGGGAGTTGGTTAGTTAGAGAGAGAAAAATAGAGAGAAAATGAGGTGTATTTGGGTAGGTGAAAGATTTAAGGTTGGTTTTGGAGGTGGGTCCCATGGGAAAAGAAAAACATTACAAAATTTAGTCTTGGGCAGGCCTGACACGATGGTGGTGCGGTACGCTGCTAGTGGGCCGAAATGGGCCGCAGTACTTTAGGCTTTAGAGTAGTGCGCCCAACCTGTGCTCGGTCAGGTGTTGCGATTCGCCAACAATCAACATTTTTTTTTATCCTGGCGTGATAGTAACGTGTTGCGCTGCCAGTGCGCCAAAAATGGGCCTCAGTTCTTTAGCCTCTGGCATGGCATGTCTGACTTACACCCGAACTCATTCTCCAACGCATTTGGTTCTCTTTTCTTGTGGTTTGTTCTCCGTTTACTTGCATATCAACCAAACAATGTAACATAATAATGGTGGGTTGCCTCCCAGCTAGCGCTTTAGTGCTTGTCATGGAACGACACATCTTTTTGTATTTTTCTCTATAGCGCCTAACTACTACAAAAGCAATAAAACTTAGACAAATCCCTAAAAGTAACTAAATAAAAGCAAAAACTCTTCACTAGATCCTATAAACTTTAAACTAGGGTAAAAATTCAAAATTAAGCAAAACTAACTACCTATTATATAACTTTGACGGGTTGCCCAAGTGCCTGGTTTAATGTTGTGGCTCGACTCAACTTGGATAAGTCATCATTCAGCTTAAGAGCCTCCCGATCACGATCTGAATATTTATCAAAGTTGTGCTTGACCCTTTGCCCATTCACCAAGAACAACGGGGAATTCTTACCTTTAAATTCCACAACACCATGTTGTGTCATCCTCACCACTTCGAAGGGACCACTCCATTTCGACCTTAGTTTTATGGGGAATAACTTAAGTCTTGAGTTAAAGAGTAGTACCTTTTCGTCAGGAGTGAAAGTGCGAGGGACTATATGATTGTCATGCTATCTTTTGGTTTTCTCTTTGTATAACTTCGCATTCTCATAAGCATGGAGCCTAAAGTCCTCAAGTTCATGAAATTGACCAATTCGCTTCCTACCCGCCAGCTCAGGGTCAAGATTTAGCTTCTTTATTGCCCAATACGCTTGGTGCTCCAATTCTGCCTAAAGATGACATGCCTTGCTGAACACCATCTGATAGGGAGAAGTCCCTATGGGTGTTTTATATGTAGTTCTATACACCCATAACACATCATCAAGCTTCTCAGACCAATCTTTTCTTTGCACATTCATCGTCTTCTGCAAGATTTGCTTCATCTCTCTGTTCGACACTTCCACTTGACCACTTGTTTGATGATGATAAGCGGTAGAAACTTTATGCCAAATACCATACTTAGCAAGAAGATTCTTCACTAAATGGTTAATGAAATTCTTACCTCCATCACTCATGATAGCCCTCAAAGTGCTAAAGTGAGTAAAAATGTGCTTCTTGATGAATTTAATAACCACTCTTGAGTCATTCGTGGGAAGAACTACCGCCTCGACCCATTTTGACACATAATCAACATCCACCAGAATATATTGGTTTCCACTAGATGGTGGGAAGGGACCCAGGAAGTCAATACCTAACACAACAAATATTTTCACCTCCAGAATGCTATTTAGTGGCATCTCATGTCTTCACGATATAGTATCCAACCTTTGGCATTGATCATAGCCCTTCACATAGGCAATAGATTATTTAAACAAGGAGGGCCAAAAGAAACCAGATTCTAGTACCTTGTGCATTGTGCGCTCTTCTCCGTGGTGCCCTACATACGTACTTGCATGACAACTCTCAAGCACTTGCTTGACTTCACACTCCGGAATGCATCGTCTCACAACTTTATCCACTCCTTGTTTGAAAAAACAAGAATGGTTCATCCCAAATGTAGAACTTAGCATCATGAGTCAACTTCTATTTCTGTTGTGTAGTTGACCCTAGGGGATACTCTCCACTCACTAACAAATTCACTATATCGGCATACACAGGCACTTGAGAGATATTCAACCCCATCAATTGTTCATCCAAAAACTCTTCCCGGATTTGTTTCCCTTCATGTACATGGGTGAAATCTTCCAACCTGGACAAATCATCCGCTATTTGGTTCTCAGTACCTTTTCGATCTTTGATCTCAAGGTCAAATTCTTGGAGAAACAATATCCACTGAATTAGCCTTGGTTTAGCATCATTCTCGTTTAATCGGTACTTAATAGTTGCAAGGTCAGTATAAACAATTACATTGGTACCTACCAAATACAATCTAAACTTGTGGAACACGAATACTAGAGACAACATCTCCTTCTCAGTCACTATGTAATTATCTTAAGCACAATCAAGTGTCTTACTCACATGGTAAATTGAGTGGAACACTTTCTCTTTCTTTTTCCCCAATAATGTACCCATTACTACGTAGCTTGCATCACACGTGAGTTCAAATGGTAACTCCCAGTTAGGAGCAATCAAGATTGGAGCTTTGATTAAGTTCCTTTTCAACACCTCAAACGCCTTCAAGCAATCTCATCAAGCTCAAATTTCACCTCATTCTCCAAGAGACTGCACGTAGGTCTTGTTATCTTGGAAAATTCCTTGATGAATCTCCGATAAAAACCTGCGTGCCCAAGAACGCTTTGAACCCCTTTTATAGAGATAGGATGGGGCATTTTTTCAATAACTTCCACCTTGGCTTTATCCACTTCTAGTCCAGATTTCAACACCTTGTGACGCAATACTATGCCCTCTCGGACCAAAAAGTGAAACTCTCCCAGTTGAGCACTAAATTTGTATCTTCACATCGAGCAAGTACTTTATCAAGGTTCCAGAGACATACCTTAAAAGACTTCCCAAAGAACAATAAATCATCCAGAATACCTCTACCAAGTCCTCCGCCATATCATGAAAAATGGCCATCATGCACCTTTGAAAAGTCGTCGGCGCATTGCAAAGTACAAATGGCATGCGTTTGAATGCATATGTACCATAAGGACAAGTAAATGTTGTCTTCTCTTGATATTCAGATGCAATTAAGATCTAATTATATCCAGAATACCCATATAAGAAGCAATAGTACTCCTTCCCTTCTAAGCGGTCAAGCATTTGATCAATGAAAGGGACAGGATAGTGATCTTTTCGTGTGGCCTTATTTAGCTTCCAGTATTCCATGCAAATTTTCAATCCGGTGACTGTTCTAGTGGGAATAAACTTATTTTTCTCATTCTTCACCACTGTCATACCTCCCTTCTTTGGGACACACTGCACAAGACTTACCCATTTGCTATTTGAAATTGGGTACACGATTCCAACAACTAACCACTTTATTACTTCCTTTCTCACCACTTCTTTCATCAAGAGGTTCAGTCTACGTTGATGTTGTGCACTCGGTTTATGATCCTCCTCCATATAGATTCTTTTCATACATAACGTCGAACTAATCCCATGGATATCCTTCATCTGCCACCCAATAACTCTCTTCCTTTGCTTTAAGATTTTCAATGTCGTATTAACCCCGTGTTTCAGACAATTCAGTAGAAAGTATTACAGGTAAGGTTTCAATGGTACCTAAATATGCATATCTTATGTGAGCATGCATAGATTTCAACTCCAATTTAGGTGCTTCTTCAATCGAGGGTTTGGGCGGAGGCCCCAATTCACAATCCAACAATTCTACCCAATTCACGATCCAACAATTCTACCCTATCTCTGTGTGTTCTCAATACTGCCAAATTCAGACCAGCCGCTATCTCTTAAGCTTCAGTGTCTCAATCTATGTCATCTCATTCGAAACCTTTTTCCAAGGGATCCTCGAAAGAAATGTACTGTGATTCTATTGCGAGATCTACAATAGTAAGGGTGGATAACTCTTTATACACAGAAGGCAATTTTAAGGCGCGATAAACATCAAATACTTCAACTTTATCATGTGCCCTCAAAGCCAACTGCCCAGCTGCTACATCAATCAATGGTCACCCAGTGGCCAAGAATGGACGCCCCAAAATAAATGGAACTTCCATATTAGGCTCAAAGTTTAAGACCATAAAGTCCACCAGAAAGTTAGCCCTATTACTTACCTTGACTGTCCTCTATACATTGGAGGGTAAAGAATTATTTATTACTCTGATTTGGTGGCTAAAATTACAAGGAAAATTTCCAGATGGCAATCTAGAATGTTAAGCTTTAGGGGCAAAGCCACTATGGTGAAACACGTCCTCCAATCAATCCCCATACATACTATGTCAGCTATTTCTCCTCCTAAAACCACCATAAGATATATGAAGCAAGCTGTAGCTGAGTTCTTTTAGGGCTAGGATAAGGAAAAAAAGGAAATATCATTGGGCTTCTTGGGATAAATTGAGTCTACCTTATGATGAATGAGGTATTGGAGTAAGAAAACTTGAAGATATATGCACCTCTCTCCAACTCAAGCAATGGTGGATTTTCAGAAGTAAACAAACCTTATGGGGGTAGTTTCTGAGGGCTAAATACTGCCAAAGGGCTCACCCTGTGGCCAAAAGCTTCATACAGGACAATCCTTGGTCTGGAACTTTATGATGAAAACAAAGGTATTGCCGAGGCTCAAATCAAATGGAAGATCAATTCGGGTAATAGTTCTTTTTGGTGGGATGATTTGTTGGGAGAAGGTACCCTAGCCTCTTATTGTACTCATATTACTAGTTTTAACACCACTACAATCTCACAATTTCTAGTAGGTGGGACATGGAATGAGACTATGGTGAGGCAATGGGTGCCCCCTTTTTTGATTCCAAAAATCTTGAGTTTCCCCATTCACTATCAAGAACAGATCCCTGATGAGGCAATCTGGAAATTCTCTTTGTTGATGGCCTGTTTTCTTGTTCATCAGCTTGGGATCTTATTAGACATAAAGGCACCAAGAGCATCATCAACAAAGGCATATGGCATAGACACCTTCCTTTCAAGATTTCATTCTTAGTTTGGAGGGCCTTGAGGAACAAACTTCCCACTAACGAGAAACTTACCAGCTTTGGAAAGGAAGTTGCTCGCTCCCTCTCTTTGTTACAGAATTGGAGAAGACAATATAGATCACATATTTATATCTGGCCACTTTGCCAACAACATATGGAGTTTTTTCTCTGCAGCTGCAGGTATACATCATGATCACATCCCTATCAACAAGCTACTACTGCGATGGTGGAGACAGGAACACAAAAGTGAAGTACAGAACTTGCTGAATCAGTTACTTCCTGTGATCATTATCTGGAATTTATGGAAAAATAGGTGTGCTGCAAAATATGGTGCAAAACAGTCCAATACAGCTCGAGTTAAATTTTTAATTCTTAAAGACACTACTCACCTTCTCAACACAAAGATTTCCCTACATCCAATGGGCTAATGAGTGGACTGATTTATACAGAATGGTAGAGAAGTGCAGGCAGGAGACTATGGTTAGAATTGTGAAATGGGAGAAACCTAGCCAACCTTTGCTTAAACTTAATACGGATGGTAGTGCACTCAATAATCCCGAAAAGATTGGTGGAGGGGGAATCTTGAGAGACCATCTGGGGAGGATGATTTATGCATTTGCTATACCTCTAGGAATTGGTACCAACAACCAAGCTGAGGTCCAAGCTGCTAGCCATGGTATCTTCTGGTGCATCCAACATAGATATAAGAAAATTCACTTGGAAGTCGACTATGAATTGGTCATTAAATGGCTTTCAAAACAGCTCACGCTCCCCTGGAATCTACAGCAATACATCACAGAACTGCAACTCCTAGTCCAACAATTGGAGCAATTCAAATGCACACACATCTACAGAGAGGCAAACAACACGGCTGACCATCTATCCAAATTCAACCATACTTCAGACATCATCCAACAATTCTACATCAAGGACCAACTCCCTACTTTAGCAAAAGGAAGTTTCATTCTGGAAAAACTTGACATGCCAACCTTTAGAAGAAAGAGACTGAAACGAATCAAGAGACCTCCCTGACTTTGTCTAGGTTTTAGTTTTCTAGGTTTGTATTCTTGTCTTACTTTTGTAAGGAGAGACTCTCCCTTATTTACGATTTCTAGATTCTTTGTATCGAGAGGAGTCCTCTCTTTTAGGTGCTTAGCTTCTAGATTTTCCTTTTTTAAAATGGGGATAAGTTGACTATCCTTAGTAGGAAGGTCGACTAATGAACCATCATAGGGTTGGAGGTTAGGTCTATGCCCCCCTCCTTGTATTTTGTTGTTTTTATTTATGCTAAGGCCTGGGGGTGTTGCTAAGCCCCTGACCCCCCCAAGGGTCGTTAAAAAAAATAATAATAAATTCCTCCAGCAAGATCAGTGTTCCCACTTGTACCAACAAATCTTCTACTACCCTTTCGTGCATAGAATTGTATTTATCCGCAAGTTGGAGAATGACAATGGTTTGTTTTGGACTCCCCAACCCAAGATTCTTGTATAAGGATGCCAACAAGAGATTAATGCTAGCAACCAAATCACATAAACCCCGGACACGGACACTTTGCCCAATTTTGATTTGCGACTAGAAGCTACCCAAATCCATTAAATTCTTGGGTAGTCTAGTCTAAATTTGATAGCTGCACTCCTTAGTAAGTGCTACCATTTCATACTCTGTGAGCCTCCTCTTGTCAGCCACTTTCTCCTTCACATACTAGGCATACTTAGGAATTCCCTACAAAATATCAACCAAAGGCAGGTTAATGTGAACATGTTTAAGGAGAGAGAGAAACTTACCAAAGTATTCATCTTTATTCTAAACTTTTGTGGAATGGAGAAGGTGGTTTAATTTGAGGAAAACTCTTATCAACATTGGAATTCTTTGCCACCTCTTCTTGTTTTTTTTTCTTTACTCACTACCTTAATATCTCTCTTCCTTGGAGCTTGTTCCTCTAGTTGTCGCCAACTTCTTGTACTCATCGCGTTCAATTGCTTAGGGTTGGGCTCAATGTCACCAGGTAAACCTCCTTGAGGCCACATGTTGAGTGAATTAGCCACTGGCGCAACTTGTTTTTCAACACTCATTTGGTACATTTCGATGTTCCTCATGTTCTCATCATACTTATCTCTGATTGCATTCATCTTTGCATTCTCAGCACTATTCTTACCAATTTTTCCATAAGATTTTAAAATTACTCTTCATTAGTCATCCCCCCATTTACTACACTCGAATTTTTGCCTTGGCTAGTATTTTGATATTGCTGCCCCATTGATTGTGCTCAGTATCTGTTAGACCATTGCACTTGGTTTTTGTTTTGATTTCCACTCCATGAGTATTGCCAAAACTTTGCCGACCTCCACCTCTTTGTGCATTGCCCACATAGTTCACGAAATCTGGATTTGCCTCACAAAACTTAGTTTCATGTGCTCCACTACCACATACTCCGCACCAAACTGTTGCCTGATGTATAACATTCACCAGTGCTTGATTTAGTGCAATTATTTTGACCTTCTTGGTTATGGTATTGTTCATTGCATCTAGTTTTGGTTTTATCGCGGTAGCTTGATCCACATCTAGAATTCCTGCAGCCTTTTGTATCGTGGTCCTTGGTATTTCCCCATCCCAAACAAGGTTTCCTTCTGAGAGTCTATCTAGGAGGTCAAATAGCTCCTCATGGGTCTTTGTTTAAGCTTGTCTGCCTGCTGCACTATTAAGAAGTACTCGTGTATTATAATCCAGACCTTCAAAGAAAGTGTGAGCAAGTACCTCATTAGCCTGGTAGTGATGCGGGCAAGCATTCAACAATTAGTTGAATCAAGCCCATGCTTGGTACATATCGTTCCCATTTTTCTGCTTAAAGTTCAATATTTCACTCCTCAACCTTGATGTTTTTCCTGATGGAAAGAATCGACTCAAGAAGTTCTTTGCTAAATAATCACACATACTAATGGAATTTGGGGGCTCTATACCTAACTACAACTTGGTTGCTCCTAACAATGAGTGTGGAAAAAAGAGTGAACCTCACATAATCCAATGAAACACCATTTGGGATGTATGCATTGCTTATATTGAAAGTTCCTTATATGCACCTGGGGATCCTCATGAGGGAGACCGGTAAATTGTCCCATTGCATAGATGAGTTGCACCATATTCTGTTTTAGCTCAAATCTTCCACTCGTCGGTGGGTTCCATATACTTGACGCCACATTGGCTGTGAGTGGGACAGCCACATAACGAACTGGTCTTGCCGGTATAACTCGTGGTACCTCTTATCCTTGATTATTCCTGTTTTCCACGTGGTCACCCTTAATATTTTTTGGGTGACCCAGTCCCAATTCTTACTGTTGTCCTTGATCAACCAGTTTTTTACATAGTCGAAGGGCTCTTTCAGGTTCGTTGTCTTGTTCGGCAAGATCTCCTTTTTGAGCTAGACTTGAGAATCAAGTGCCTGCAATGAATAAGAGCTAAGATCAAGTTATTAACAATTGAATAATCTAGTTGTAGACTTAATAAAAATAAATATAAATTAATTTCTAAGTCCTTGAAAGAGGTGCCAAAAACTTGTTGCTCCCAATTGCACACGCAAGTGTACGCGGTCGTGCAAGTAAAATAGTTTCTTTAGAAATGAGTTTTCGTTCCCAAGGGACTTATGATCAACTTATATTCACTAACTTAATTCCACAATTTGACAAAAGTAACTTTTTAAAAGAGTTTGAATATTGTTGATTATGTCACGACCCAGAGGTACCCCCTAGATGTCACATGTCGTATAGAATCCCGAAGGACTCCATACAAGCCACTTAACTCTCATAACATAAGAAATAGAACCATAAGAGTAAAACAATAGTCTAAGTCCAAAACATTTTATAAAATGGAAAGTAGAAGTCTAAACTCATGTCTCATGATAGCCATCTAATACAATAGAATGAAATTGGGCCTAGGCCGTACATCATGTTCAAAACAGAAATACATGAAAGAAACTAAACAAAAACTCCGTCTTCGAAGCATTTGGACTCACCAAAGATTGGGAAATCACAAACTCAACTACTAGCCATGAGACTCGAAAACATGTTTGTCGGACCCTACATTTAGGAAAAATGTAGGGAATAGTATGTGTTAGTACAAACAATGTACCAAGTATGATAGCCATGCATAAAAAAAATAAAAACATGCTAAAAGGGACATTTCATTTCATGACATGCAATTGACCAATCTAAAACATCATATGAAAGAGTTATAAAACATAAGTCATAAATCATGGTCAATGCAAGCTACAACATCTTTAAATATTTGAACACATATGAGATACTCCTTGAGAAACCTTAGTTCATTATTAATGTGGGGAATTAGCCTTAACCAACATAGAGACCATGTGAACTATAACATGATGACCTGGTGTCTCTCACACCGAAAAGGGTTATTCTACTTGCCTAAGGTAGAACCATGAACTTCTAGCTTAAGTGGATCCACTAGTTATCAACCTATGGGGGCACATAGTTATGGGATAAGGAAATTGTTACTAGAAATTCGGCCTCTACTAGTGAAAGTGCTTCCATCTCATGAGACTTCTTCCAGAAAATCGGCTTCTACTAACGGGAAAGCTTCCATCTAAACGTCAATATCCACTCAGTACTAAGAATAAGTCCCACATAATAGTATTTTCTTACTTATTCTCATTATCCATGGAAAGGCATGTCATCTTGCCAATCCAAGCTAGTTTATTAGGATAACTCTTATTCATTAATTCAATTAGGTGAGAAAGCCTTTCAACCTAACAATTCTTTCTATGTGAGAAAACCTTTCACATAATGCTAGTATGTGTTTATAAGAATGTCCTTTCACAACACAACATCATCATTGGTACTTTACTCTCAAAGCACCCTTAAAGAATTTACATAATCTTCATGAAAATATGCATAATTCCAAAATCACCTTCCAAGGCCAAAAACCCTCTTTCAATAATCAACATTTTGCAAACAAGGGTTCGATATGGATTTCATCATAAACTCATGCAATTCTCTCATTACATGCTTTATTTCAGAAAACTCTTCCTTTAAGATCAACATCCCATAACATATAATTCATAACTTGAAAACATAGGGATTTCATGGGTTCATAGGGGAAAACGTCATAAAACCATAGTAAATCATCAATTCATGCTTAGAAGATCATAAGTCAATCATTCAAATCAATAATCATAAGAACCCATGGTAATTTAAGAAAACTCTAGCTAATTAGGGAATTCTACCTTTTCGAAATAGAGGAATTTGAGGACTCCATGAATGAGAGGGATTCATGGATGAAAACTACCATACCTCAAGTCCAATTGCTTATCTTTAATGGAGGAATCAAGACCTTAGCTTGAAACCCTAGGTTGACTCTTCTTCTTCTTTTTCAAGTTTCTAAAGAGAGAATATTTGAAAGGAATTTGGAAGAATGAACTAAATGGGTGTAATTTGCGGGTAAAAAGATTTATATAGGGGTCCTAGAGTTAGCCAAACCGACATAGTATATGAACTAATTAATTGATTAGGAAAAAACCCAACTGACCCTGAAAATAGCTATCAGCTGCTGACCAACGAGACCCTACCGACAGACCGTGGATAGACTTACGGTCCATACTACACATCCGTCACTAAGTTTAGAGACTTTTGCCTTGACCTATGTGTAACACCCCGTATCCGAAAATAGACCAAACCAGCAGATTTCCAAAACTTTCAAGTGCAACCCACAGACCGTAGGATGAACCACGGTCTGTCTTGGTGGTCCGTGGATAGATACCTGCAATCCTCCCCAGAAAGGCCCACAAAAGTTTTCTAAGTCTAGACCATGGTCCGTGGTCCAGGCCGTGGTTCAGACCCCCAGAACCCATCCTTTAAAGTCGATAGACGGACTGGTAGGATGGGCCGTCAGTTAATTGACGGTCCATCGGTCAGGCCCGTCAGTGGCTTCAGCAGATTTTAAGTCAGGGGTCATTTGGTCTTTTCCTTATGCTTTGGATCCCTAAACTACGTCGTTGAAACCCTAAACTACATCATTTAAACCCTAAACTACATTGTTTAAACCCTAAACTACATCGTTTAAACCCTAAACTATATAGTTTTTGTTAGTTTTAGCCTAGTAAACTAATTAGAACCTAACCTAATCAATCATTCACAAAAACTCATCAATCTTATAGCAAAAACTAGAGAAGAAATCGAGCATTCCTAGTTCAAGAATGCAATGAGTTCTCGTCAGTTCCTGCCCCAAAATCGAAAGATTTCTTCATAAATTTTGTCACCAGGTATGTGGGATTTCACTAGTGGGTTCCTTTCACCCATTAGGTCTCGAGAATTCAATCAGATTCTTGATTCCCTTCATTTATCTAGATCTAGGGTTTCTCGAATTTTAGCACATCATTACGAATCAGTTACTTTAATGTTCCTAATCAAATTATCATGATTTTAGTAT
Source organism: Solanum commersonii (assembly GCA_029007595.1). Lineage (NCBI taxonomy): Eukaryota > Viridiplantae > Streptophyta > Magnoliopsida > Solanales > Solanaceae > Solanum > Solanum commersonii. The sequence goes on from JAJTWQ010000221.1 coordinate 421,928, forward strand.
TGTTTTGTGTAGATTCTTTCATAAATTCAGAACCTTAGCTATGTAGTTATTTTAGTTTTGGAATTACATGTGCTGGGTTAGTTATTTCAGTTATACATGCCTTAGATTTGAATGTTTCATTATTAGCATATTAATGCTGCATTTTAAGTTGGCATGGCAGTAGTTTGAGCTATCAAGTATTACAAAAATTCAGTCATAAATTGTTAATTACATAATCAATTGGGAGTAGCTTAATACTGAGTGGACTAGGGTCAGTCACCCTTATGTCTCAGAACTACGTGCCCCCGTATGTTGTAAGTCCCATTTATGGGTATCAATTTATTGATCACACCAGTCATGCCTCTATAACTCTGGCAGGGTATATTGGGTCCTCTCGATTGGGCGTATACATTGGACTCCATATTTAGCATGTGGTTTTATGTAGGTTATGAGTAGCTCCCACAGTTAGATTCTATTGCATTGACCATGTTATCAGTTATAGTCAGATTTTAGTCTTATCATGTTATAAACTTGGTCATTGAATTCAGTTAAATCATGTTTAACATATTCAGTATAGTATCTTTCTTATCTCGTATCATTCCTCAGTTATATGCTTTGTTTAGTTATGTATGGTGTTCAACTTTACTCTATCCTGCATGTTCAGTACCTTTCAAGTACTGACGCATACTCTGGGCTACATCTTCTCGTGCTATAGGTTCAGGTCCTCATCTTTCATATCACCCATAGATAGGTTCCTGATCTTCAGCTCAACAGCATCAGTGGTGAGTCCTTATTCTCCGAAGACGACATACATGTTTCCTTTCTATTTTTATTCTTTAGTTTATGTTTTGCTAGATTTAGCTTGGGCATGTCCCAACACTTTTAGTCAGTTAGAGGCTATTTTCAGACATAGTTAGATTCAGTTTTAGCATTTGAGTTTATCTCAGTATCTTAAACTCTTCTCAATTATATATATATTTAGATAGTATTGGGTATTCCTATCATTTCAGTTGATCTCACATTTTAAGCATCCATACAGTACTTTCCTATTTCAGTTTTTTAGTATGCTTATGATATGCCAACAGGGTTAGCTTGGGGTCACTCATTATCCTAGGTCCCGTGTCTGCGTCTTGGGGGTAGCTTTGGGGCATGACAAACTTGGTAATAGAGCACTAGGTTTAAATGTCCCAGGATGTCTGAAAAGCCACACTAAGTAGAGATTTTTTCATGGGTAAGGGCACCACATCTAATCAGAGGGAGGCTACGAAGTGTTTTAGAAAAACTTCACTTTCTTGGTACTTTTATCATTCATAAGGTATGATCTAATTCCTTATTTCTAACTCGACGTTATGCCCTTTCAGATCATGCCTCATCGTAGAGCTTATGAAAGGGTTACGAATGCACGTAATGTTAACACAGCTCCTTCAATCCCAGATCAGGAACTTTCGACTGCTGAATTTTGGAACACTATTCCACTTATGGCTAAGAGTGTGACCAACTAGAACAACCAACAGGCTCCAGTTCCTACAAATTCTAGTGGTGGATTAGTGGCAGCCAGGGTTAGTGATTTTGATAGGATGAATCTGCCTAGGTTCTTAAGATCGCAAATTGGTGAGGATCCCCAAAACTTCATAGATGAGGTCAAAAAGATCTTTAGAGTGATGCAGGTGACTGGTAATGATATGATAGAGATGTCATCCTATTAGGTTAAGGATGTAGCTCACATCTGGTATACCCAGTGGAAAGAAAATAGGGGTACATGATTTTGAGGCAAGGTAGCATGACAGGCCAAGAGTATGGACTCAAGTTCACCCAACATTCCAAGTATGCTCCTCACATAGTTGCTGATTCCAAGGCTCAAATGAACAAGTTTCTATATGGGGTATCCGACTTAGTGAAAATAGAGTGTAGGAATGATATGTTGCTGGAAAATATGAACATCTCTAGGCTCACGACTCATGCTCAACAGGTTGAAGGAGATAAGCTTAGGGAATATGTTAAGGATAATAAGAAGGCTAGAACAAGAAACTATAAATATTCTCAACAAAGATCAAACGCTCCGCTAGGTCGGGTTTTCACATCCTCCTCTTAGCAGAATCATCACCTGAAAGATCAGAGCTACCATCTATAACTAGACCCCTGATATCTTGAACATCCTCGATCAAATCGAATTTATTTTTACCTTCTATAACCTCAGCATTTCGAAGATAATCTGTCTCTTCAACCTTTGAGTAGACCATAGGCGGGACTCTCTTTCGCCTAGGCAGAGAGGAGGGAATGTAAGATGAGACTGATTCAAGAGATGGAGCTTCCTTCTTGCCTTTCATCATTTCAGGAAAGCTTATTTGAGCAGAGAATTTCCTTTTAGTACAATTTCTTTCATAGACAGAAAGGTAAGTAAAAACAACCCCAACATTAATAAACCATGAGCAAGTCAGATTGGGATCCCCAATGACAAGCGAACGGGCATTTTTGGGTCCAGAACAAACAAAAGAAGGGAAAGGCGGGTGGTTGAGACAGTGTAGTCCGTTTTCACAAGAGTACGGAGCTTCAAATTAAAGAACTCTGTTTCCTGTGGGAGGGCGAAAGCTAAGGAAGGTTGTTTCCAAGGGCGGTAGGCAGGATAAATAAGGTGTGTAAGGCAGGGCCAAAGAAGGTAGCATGGCTACTAGCGGCGAGACTACATGCTTCAATTTCATAAGTGGGTGAAGGAAGAATACCTCAGCTTCAAGTAAAGAAGGCGGGGACCTCGGGCCTTCGCAAAATTAACGATCTCATCGGGAACTAGACAAGCACCTAGATGTAAATTCTCAGGCCCTAGCCCGAAATTCTTACTTCATTCATCACAGTTCCAGGCCCGTAGGAATGGCTTTCTCCTTCTCCAATTGTCGGGAAAGGTTTTCCGCTCCGGTCGTTCGGAATTTTTTTCGTAAAAAAGAAAGTAAAAAACAAGTGAGGAACCCTGGAAATAAAACGTTTGTTCCGATAACGGGAAAGTTTATCCCTCTGATCTTAGTTGCGGCCCCCCGGTCAAACTAGAGCGTAAGGGCATTTTTTTGTTTGCATGAGTCCCGGCTTCTTTCCAACGGGCAGATGACATCTCTTGCCTGGTGAATCAACATGTTCTAACACATGTTGTTTGGTGTGAGTATGTATTTCATATTCGTTACAGGCCAATCAGGGCTAAAAAAGGTCCAACAACGTGCGATATGTGGATTTGATTCACCCTTAGTAATGAAAGGATTGGTCCTCTCATACTAGTGAATTGGGTCGCATACATTGGAGCAAGAGAGTACTGGCTCACCGTTGTGGATGTAGGTGTTCCCATGAAATGAACCGGTGCCACATTCCTCTAGGATACTGGCTGGAGTTGGTCTCACTGTAGTGATGAGAGTTCCAGCTCGATGAATCACCCATTCCCTCTGTATGTCCAAGCGCCATCCACTTGTGAATACAACAACCTGCCCACCGTAATCAAGTAAGAGTTTCAATATTCACTAAGCTTCCTTTCAATTATCCCTATAATAAGGAAGACATAGTGCTTGTTGATGGCCACGATTCCAATATGGCCCTCGACCTTTTTCTCGTGAATAGCTTGGTTTATGTGCGTCTTAATCATGGCCACTAATCGACCGGTCACACCGGTCAGCGACATTCATTTAGTTGTCCTGTTCAGATGGATGAGACAGTTCCCACTTGAAGCATGTTTCAAGTCTAGCTTTGAGACATTTATTGCAACCGGAACCTTCATTCCTTATTGTTGCAATTCCATGCTAGCAAGTTAGTTTCATGTCGACTTGCGAAACAATCACATCAATATACACGAAAATCTAAATTGGAACTGGAACTTGATAACGAACCTGGACTAACCTAGATAGAGTCGTGGACAACATGAATTTGTGACATACCGAGATTGATTCATTTCATCGATGGAAATGAGTCAAGTTACCTAATGTGACACACTATATACATCAGCAAAGATCACTACAGATTTGAACTTTAGCACCCCCTCTTGCTTGTTATTGTTAGGGGTAGATGAACAGAGCAGAACGACTTCTCGCTATGTTGTGCCTAGTAGTACCCAAAGCATTGACATTGAAAGAAGTCCCTCAAGCATTTAAATAAGAACAAAGACAAGGGTTATACCTATTGGAGAATCCTTACTATTCTCATCGATTACTCAAAATTCCACTCATACACAGGAAAGGAAAGAGATTGATACTTATACTTATCGAAGCTGGAAGAGCACTGGATAGAGACTATAGGGTCTCATCCCTGCTTCAACCAAGAGATAGGGAGACATAATCGTAGCATGAAATGAGCCAATGCCAAGTGCTCTCTTTGTTTGCCGCTCCTCTTCTTCCAAGGCATTGAATAAATGAAGAGAGTGACCCTAAAAGAGGAGGCAATCTCTGACATTTTACTTATACTTTACTCTCAACTTTGAGAATTTCAACTTATATCATAGCAGGGAAAGCAGAGATGCTAGTAATTATATACGTAGTAATGAATGCCCGACCTTTCTAGTGGAGCAATCCTATGGTTAGGAACGTGACACATCAATCCTTTGTACCGAAGTAAGGTTGACTGGGGACGATAGTTATACGTCTGCCAACAGTCAAGATTGAGAAATTGTACAAATTCCATTCAACGATTCATGTCTTCATTGGTAACTAATCACCTTTGGGTAGAAGCATGGTAACAAAAAGAAGAACGTCAGCCTTGAGGGTCTTCTAACTGAAGATAAAGGACTGGTAATTGAATCAATAACCGTAGTTACTAGACTAGCACTTAAATTAGGTGACAGTATCTGTTGGTGGGTCTTATATGTTTGATCTTAATGCCATTGAACAGAGGATCTTAATGCTTGCTTGGAGAGCGCAAATCCTTACGCGGTAAATCAATAGCATTGGATTTAGTTCTTTCCTTCTTTCTTACTTTCATGGGTTGGTTTGGCCTATTTCCGAGCTATAGCAAAGAGCAATTTAAGCGTCATGTACGACCTTGGCATTCATCTTGTTGTTGTTAAGCATATTTTGGAATATGTTGTTGACACACTTTATCATAGTTTCTTTACTACTCCACTCCTTCATTTCATTTCATCCTTACTCCATATTCAGATGCAGATTAAGGGGGAAAAACTTTGATTGGGAAAGGGGCCTCCTCTGCCTATGGCCTGTCCGTTACTCACCTGGTTGACTACGGCACTGGTTTTTTTCTTGTATGAGGACTCTTTACGCACTGAGACTTTCCTTGAAAAAGCGGAGACCTTGCTTCTACTTTTATCGTAGATAGCTAATATGAGTAGGAAATATTTTCAAGAAATGAATGGAATTTTCCAATAGTAATAAGCTAATTGATTTAGTACGTTTAGCTTGGAACTATTAAACTTTACCCGATGACCTAAGAAAAAACCAGTCTTACCTTTGAATTTATTCTCTGATATCTATCTTTTGCCTTAACCACATCAAAGAGGAATTAAACCTCTTCTAGTTTGTTGGAAACTCTAATCCATTTGATGTCCGCCACCCTTCCCCTCCTCCTTCTTCCGTTAGTTTAGCTGCAACGGTCGTAGACGCAGGAAGCAGTTCCTCTATGGCAAATTGGAAACGTCGAAGTAGGCTGTGGCTTATAAATAGAAAGATAAGGCGTTAGCGGACCGACTTGATAGGACCCCCCTTTGCTCTATCTAACTTGGCGTGCACTCTTTTCGGCCCTGCGAGAACATATTCGAACACGCGCGCTACTCATATCGATACTAGAAGCCCCCAGAGCAGGCCTGGAAAACTATGAGCCCCACCTTTTGCGCGCGAGCCAAATGACGTAGGTGCACAAGAGTACTTCGCGCCACAACCATCTCCTTTTTATAGGTTCTATAGACCGATGCCTGCTGCTTCATCTGGGAGAAAAGAATCATAGATATGCCGGTCATTAGAAGGAAGAACCGCTATAAAAAGATTCCTCGTGTATCATCTATAGCAAAACTATGAACGGGAGCTAGCAATCCGGACCGTATTGAAAAGGTTCCGAGACACAACATGGAAAAGTAACAATATTAAGAAACGAGGTCCAAGAATGAAGAAGGGGTAGAATTGCTTTGAATGAATACGAGCTGTGGCTAATACCCGAGGCATAAAAGAAGCATTTTCTACGGGATCCCGAAACCACCAGCCACCCCGACCTAATTCATGATAGGCCCACCAACTTCCTAGCAAAATGCCTACGGTTAAAAACCACCGACATGTCAAGATCCAAATTCGAATTGGTTCCTGGTCCTGGTCAGAGACCACTGTGTTCGCGCCGATGGTCCAACAAAGAGGCGAAGTAGTGGTATCTTTCTTTCCATTACGAACGACATGCTTCGCCTGCTCCCTCCCCGTGTCCACTAGAGCTCTTGTCCAGAGTGAAGAGAGGGCGAAAAAGCACCACCGAAGCAGCATAAGCAGGCTTCTATTGCTACGTAACAATAAAGTAGGATAGCATTTTGCGCCCACATGTTTGATTTTTAGGGTAAAGAGCTCGCTTGCTATACGGGATCCGACGTATCCAACAGAGCAAAACAATGTTCCATTCTTTTCGACGGCATCCTTCCGCATTGCGGCGAGTGGAGTGCCACAATCCCATTCATCATTTTTCATCTACATAAGCCAAAGCCCATAGCACTAGCGACGTCTCCAGCATAAATGCAAGGAGGATGTATAGCTAATATAGGATCTTGTGGAACAGGATTTGATTCTGCAAGTGGTTCAGTACAAACGAAGAAATTTCGAACAAAAGGGTCGAAACTCGCTGATAGGAAAGGAGAGAAAAACAAAGCAATGGCAAGAGCTCCGTCAATTCGCTGTTCATCGATAGACGAAGCTCTCTCTTTATCATCTCGTGCTAGATGCAACATCCTTTTTCCTTCTCGCGAACCACGGGAGCGCCTAGCGCCCAGAGGAGCAAAGCTCATTTTCCTTTAAGGGTAAAGCGGCGCATAAAAAAGGGCTGGCCCATCAAAAGTCCGGTTCCTTCGCGAACAAAGTTCAGAATCAACAAGGGTTCGTAGAACGAAGGGAGTGTATAATTGGGATTTCATTCCACTTTTTTTGTTCGTAACGAGGAGAGATAGAATGGAGTTCTTCACGAAGTTCGAAACAAAGGAATAAAAAAAACTTTCTCTATGGTCTCCTCTCCTTACAGTCAAGTGGCTTTCAGCTCCTCGTTTTGAGACATTATGGCTTAGGGGTCAACCCCGGTAACAAAGAAGGAATCCATAAAAACTTAAGATCCGACACCATGATAAAATACTACCCTCATGATTAGACCATGTCCCTGAGATTTGATAAAAGAAAGGTGCATTAGCGGTTAATACGTTGTAATTGGATAAGTTATTAGGAATATGATGGAACGAAAGACCAAAGAAAGAAAGAAGAATACACCAAAATGCAAGTGCTGCACCAAACACTGGTGGTTGTTTCTTATTGTAAGTGAATGTAATGAAAAGACCCAGAAATAACGAATAATGAAACAATTCATATATTGACATTTCGTGCTCATTTCCAAATTTCTGCTTTGTTATTCCCATCATCCGGTAACCACAGGATGATCCACAAGAAAGGTGGCAAGTTTCGAACCTATGGCCGGCCCGCCCTCGACTCTTGGGTTGGGTGGCCGGGTTAGCACCCTTTGTCGCCTCTGTACCCGAAACAGATGCGCTGTGCTACCTAGCGCCTAACCCTGTCTCCCCTACTCCTCTTCTGGTTGTGCCATTACCAATTGCAAGTAACCCCCGGTCCGGCCGCCCCTGACCTAAGAAGAACTATTATCCTTATGACCAAACAAGGATCAACTTCTTACTTCTCGAGCGACAGTTCCACCATCCCGACCAGCAACTTCTTGGGAGTAGGGGCATCAAAGCTTGCCCAACCTAGTAAAGGGGCTTGGGGATAGAGGGTTTTACGGGGAGAGAAAGTTTCCAGGTTGGATTTTTGTAGATCAAATAGAACTAGTTGGGTAGATAGAGGTGGTGAAATCTAACCTTTGCATCGATCTTCTTTAGCAGGGCGGGTCGCTTGAGTATCAAAACCAAGCCAAGCAGTGGTTGTTTTTCCTTGGCTTATCGAACCAGCGTATTCCCATTACTCCTTTGATGACTCCCAGTAGAGAAAGCCTCAATTTTCCGATGTGGATTGAAAGGAAGTTGGGGATGGACATAGACCCTTCCGCCTATCCGGAGTGTTGGAAACGAGTGAATCTAGTTTCGAGAGCATGCCTTACTCTAATAGGGGGCGTAGAGTTTCTAGGTGAAGGCAAGTGCAACTATATATGTAATATCCTAGCTGTCAGCAAGGCAGGTCCGCTATAAAGCCTACCGGCCAGAAAGTCCTTAAGAACGAGAAAGCCGACTAAAAGGCTATTTTATAACCGACTCTTGTTGCCGAGTCGAGGGGGCATTCAGCCACTTGACTGTAAGGAGAGGGGGATTGGCTGGTACCAGGCTCTGAAAGAGTTTTCTTCGAGCGAGCGGTCTTTTTATCTTTTTGGGTTGCATGCCCAAGGCAATGCTTTTTGTAGATTGAGATGGATTGATCTTTGCTATCGTGCCTCCTCCTTGTACCAGTTGATCTTTGGGGCAAGTGCTTAATATGAGTTTTCTCCGCCCCAAACAGCTTCGAGGTTCCCATCGATTACAGAGGTTTCTACCACTGAACTTGCTTATGCTCCCCTTTGATCGAGTGCTATTTTTATAAATAAGATTGAGTAGGAAAATGTTGAATTGGCTTCAATCGAGATTGCCTCGGCTTCTTAGTGGCCTAACATCTTTTTAATCGAAATCCCAATCAAAGACAAGTTCTACCAAGGCCAGGATCTGAAAGAGAGGATTCACTTTCCTAAATTCCAAGTGACATGATTCCTCCTTTAGAAGATAAAGTTGAATGATCGAAGTCTCCTTTAGGTTCAGTCGAAGAGATCGAAGCGAAGTCATCAATTCAACCATTCGAATGGTCTCCCCTAAGATTGACCTCTTTTCCAAATAAACCGAACCTCGATACCACATTCAACAAAAAGATATGGCCATCTCTCTAGGTTGCACAACCCCTTTAGATCGTTCTATTCGTGCTTGAAAAACGACCCCAATGGTCCACTTCTTTTAATGGACATTCTTAGCCGTCCTCCGAGGGTTAACACCCCATAGATCAGATCGTGAACTCTTTCAGACCCTTAGTTTCTCTTGGTTGGGGCAGAGTTTTAGCCTGCCTTCCACCGAATATAAAAAACCTTAGAGCTGCCTAACCTTTGACATCTCGGCGAAGAGAGTCATTTTTTGTATTACATCTTCGAATTCGAGAGAGGGCTTTCCTCTTATCTCTCAAATTATAGACATTGAAGCGATCGAGAGAAAGTAAGAAAACTATTGCACACGCCCCCCATTCACCCTTTACTAATATAATGGAAGGTAAGGCAAAAGCAAGAGTGAAACTACGAGCTAAAAGCAGGCATGCCTCTCTTATAAGAGCATATGATACCATCCCCCACTTTTGGCGCACTTGTTTGATGAGCTAAGCCTAAGCGCCATATAACTCAAAAGCTAGCCTGAGACCTAAAAAAGCAAGGTAGAAATCCATCCCTCGTTTTCCTGTATTTGACTAGTAGGGCTAATGAACGACCCTTTGATCTATGTCGTGTTTAACTGTGGTCGATTAGAAGTTCCAAAATGAGTGGAGTGAGGGGCTTTAGAGGGAAAAAAGGGGGGGGGGGGGCGAGCTTTAATTAAAGTAGGGGCGGAGCTCCTCTCCTTACAGTTAAGTGGCTTTCACTCCTCATAGAGAGTTAGAAAGCGTCCGTTCTCATAGCGAGGCTTAGGCCGACGAGGTAAGGCACGGCCCCCCAATTCTCAACCCCGACCTACACAAGTGGTTTTTTAACCCACATTAGGAAAAGTTTTGTTAGGTTCTTAGTAGCATTCGGCGACCTTTTCTTCTTTTACTTCACATAGCTTTTCGTCTCCTTGATGGCTGGAAGTTCTCCAAAAGTATGAAAAGTTTGGAGGACTTTGTACCATCCAGCGTAAGCATCTTGATAATCTGGAATGCGATGTGGCATACCCAAAAGCCCTAAAAAATGCATAGGAAAGAAGGTCATATTAACCTCGAAAAAGGTGATCCAAAAATGGATTTGACCTAAAGTTTCAGGGTATGTCCGACCAAAGATTTTACCTACCCAATAGTGAAATCCTGCAAATAAAGCAAAAATGGCTCCCATAGAAAGTACATAATGGAAATGTGCAACCACATAATAAGTATCATGTAAAGCAATGTCTAGCCCAGAATTAGCCAGAACTATTCCAGTGAGTCCTCTTATGGTTAATAAAAAGATGAACCCTACAACAAATAACATGGGTTTTTGTATTGTATCGAACCCCCCCACATGGTAGCGATCCAACTAAAGATTTTGATTTTAGTGGGGACAACTATGATCATGGTAGCTGCGGTGAAGTAGGCATGGGTATCAACGTCTAAGCCCACAATAAACATATGATGAGCCCAAACAAGAAATCCAAGAACACCTATACTGATCATGGCATAAACCATGCCTAGATACCCAAAAACCAGTTTTCTCGAAAAAGTAGAAACGATATGACTTATGATACCGGATCCAGGCAGAATGGGAATATACACCTCTGGATGACCGAAGAACCAAACGAGATGTTGGTATAATATGGGGTCTCCCCCTCCAGCGGGATCTTGTGGAACAAGATTTGATTCTCTTTTACTGTGATTAGCTCCTACTAGTAAGAAGCTATTCCCGAGCCAGGTTCCCTGGATCCACGTGTTCCTAGCTGGGCCTAAATGGATGAATGAAGAAGCGCGCCTGGGTAGACTTCAAGAGCTCTTGCTCTGCCTATCCTCCTACTTCTTGGGGGTCATAGAAAGATACGAACCGCCTACTCTTTAAAGGGTTGGTGTGGCATTAGATTGTTGAAAATGAAAGCGGCTTGTCCTCACTAATAAAAAATAGCAATCCCTCCCCTTCTGTTACCTATTTTTACGAATCTTTTCGGTATACCTCAATACAAGACAAGCGCAAGAAAGGATAAACAATAAAAACCGGGCTATCGCCCTATCTAAGAAGCCTTCCCCTCTCCTCTATGGAAGTAATCTTTAAATCTATTTCAATTCTCGTATGCATGTCGCTATCGCCCTATTCTCTCTCAATTGCCTGTCCTTTCTAGATGAGGGGAGTCCCTTAGCAGTAGCTTCCAACACTTAAGATTGACCTCCTTAAGTGCCGAGATATGAATGTTTTCGAATTTCATACGGGACTACTTACTTACCTAAAGTTCACTTTTGGCTTACCAAAAAAGTTGACTGAAGGAACTGACCTAAGCATAGCTCTCTCTCAAATACAAATGTCAAGAAAGGGATTCCTTGGATAAGTGGAAAAATGCTCAAAAAATCCTTTCATTTCTCTTTGAAGGCCTTTGTCCTACTTATAGTATCAGTCCTCCAGCCTATACTTGTGTTTTTATTAACCAAGAACACATGCACTTTGTTGGCACTAAAAAAAAGGTTATTCAATCCACTAGTGCAGGCGAAGGTGTGCAGCCTCTTCCGAATCGGAACAAGAAAGAGCTCATAACCACTTGTTTGTGAACAACTCTCCTCAACTTAAGGCGCACCTACTCTTACTAGAAGTCTAGTCTCTCTCGAGTCTAGTTTCGATCTCTAACTAACTTACTTAATAGGCCAGCGGGCCGGCCGGCGGAAGAGATATCGAGAAAACCCGATTTCTTGTCTTAAGAACCTGACTCAAAAGAGAAAAGAAGACCGGACTAAAAGAGATCTCACTTTCGATGATTGAACTTTACTTTTATATCCAAATTAGAACTGGACTTAAACGTCTTTAGATCCTGCTTAGGGCCGGCTTTCACTTTCATATCAGGAACGTCGACTTGCACTTGCAATATAGAATTTTACTTTCCGAAATCCTTGCTCCTGGCTTATATTTACATAGGCCATTTATACGAATAAGACGCTCAACTCCCTAAAACACGTGTAATTGAGAGAGTCATCGTATCAGTGCCTTGGGGAAATGCCTACCTTCAGGAGAAGATTACCGAATGAGTTTCAAACCTGTCCTCTTCGCTTCCCAAGATATTTAGGGAAAGTGGCGTTCAACCATTTGACTCTAAGGAAAGGGGCCTTGTCGGCCACCGCTTGCTGATGAAGGAACGCATCGTCAATTAAAAGGTCCTCGCCTTGGACTTAGTTGGAAAGGTAGTTGTTCGGTGTGTCCCTTGCTTGCGAACTTCTTTAGTAGGGCGGAGGTGCCATTCCTCACGTTTACCGTTGTCCCCAGACTTCACTCTTTCAACACTTGTATACTTTCTAAAGAGTCAGGCATGCCCCTGTCCCTGTCTCCAAGTGTATGATCTACCGATTCACTGAGTGACTTTTTCTTACCGCTGCGCTGGAGTCCTTATCTCTTAAAGGGTTGGTGTGGAAGACTTCCCCCTTGTTTGCAGATTGAAGAAAGCCTTATATGGCTTCAAACAAGCGAGAAAGGCCCTTTCTATCTTATTAGTCAAGCGCGCTAGCTGCAATAAAAAAACAGCGCTAACGAGCAAGAAAGGGGATGTGCTAAGGCGCAATGGCGTTCGCACAGCAGCTGCGCCGTTGCTTCTTGCTTTCGAGCCGGAGCTTGCTGGGTAGTGAAGTGGTCTGTGAAGGTTAAATAAGACTTGTGTTAAGCAAGCAGAGTAGTCAAGCCAAAAAAGCAAGAAACGGTTTTCGTTTGATCGACGGAATCAATCGTTCTTTCACTGTTGTGGACCGGCTTTCATAAAGCACCTTTGGCCAGCAGCTACTATTGGGATCCAATTTCGATATCAATTCAACAATGAAACTCTTTAAGCAATGATCTTATCTATGTCATTTCTCTTGACGCGATACAAAAGACGACTTTCGAGAGTCACTTAGCCCCTTGACCTCTTTTCTAAAAAAAAAAAAAAAAAGACGACGTCGTGCGAGCAAGTTGATCAAAGTCGAGCGGGGAGGGAATGTTTATTTACTGATTGTTGTAGTATGACTTTTCATTTCTGTTCGGTCTTTCAATAAGTAGTCAGTTGCGGGCGTAGTCGACTTAACATTGATTGAAGCTGTTGGAGAGAAGGCACCCGTCGACACGCAAGCACCGGGTAGTATGCAATGGCAATAGTTTTCAATCATACAATGTTCTTAGTCCGACTTTTAGCGTAGTCATTTGTCCTCGTTCTCCTCTTTGAATTACCCTATTGAGTCGGGGTCGGTGCTTGCAAAAATGTCAAGCCGACGGGGTCAGGTACCGTAGTTACAATAGTAAAGGAGGGCTGGACACTAGTTGTGCGAGTGGAATGACCCAACTGGACCTACTCAGCCCGAACCGTTTTGCGGTTCTAGAGGACCCTGAACAAGAAGAGGCAAAGATGTTAGATCTGGACACTGCTGAACCGGAAGAGATTGCTCAGGATGAGTGTTTGGGTAACAAAGCCGAGGAGGGTGTAGTTAAGGAGAGAACTCCCGAGGAGAGTGATTTGGCTCATAGAAGCGAGGATCTGAAAGAGAGGGTCAACTATGGAAGTGATTGAGGGGGACTTGTTCTGTGATAAACAAATGACTTCAAACCTCAGGGCATCCAAAAGAGGTGAACCTGAGAAGAGCAAGAAGAGTAAGCGTTCAAATGCGGTGCTATGACCTTAAAGGTGGAAGATCCTCCCCTGGGTTCGAATCACCCTGAATGAAGAGTGGGCGAACAAGATGCAAAACATATCATAAATGTTGAATTCTAAGAAAGAGGGGGGGGCCCTTCCCGCGTATGCGCCTTTATTTATATTCTTTCTATTTTTGAATTACCAATGGAGAATCTTTCTAAAAAAATCTCTCTGGAAAAACGAAATTCGTCAAGTTCAATTCAACGTGCACCTTGCTTTTTTTTTCAGGTAGCTTTTTCTTATGCCTATTTAGCTAGTGGGGCATTGGTCATAGCCGAAATTCGTCGAAGGGATAAAACCAAAATAAAGAAGAGAAAGAAAGGGAAGTTTTTTCTTTCTTTCAATCCAAATAAGAGAACAAAGAAAGCACTCAAAAATGAAAGTTAGATAAAGAAGTGTTAGTAAGAACTAGCACTAGACTTCTTCCCCCTTTCTTTTTGACTTTTTTCTCTCCTTTTGTTTGTGCTTCCACCCGGGCTTTTCATTCTATTTTATAGAGACCCGAGGAAATTCTATATAATAATAAATGTAGAAAGGTAGGGGTGAGGTACTTTCCCCGGCATACAGAAAGAAAATCCAGGATGACGGCTTTAAAAAGACGAGTAAGGGACGGGGAGAGGGCGACTGAAAAGGAGGCTCGACCTACAGGGAGAGGGAGGATCTCAAAACCAAACGAGACTAGAAAGAACATGAGAATTAGCACCATTCATATGAGTGCTTTTGTTTTGTCTTTTCGAGACAACAAAACAAAAGGACAACCCTCTCTATATCTCGGTCTCGGTTTAGCATCATATATTGCTGAGCATTTTTTTTGGTTGTAGTGCGGATGTTGGAGAAGCTCCTCTATGCTGTGGGTGTGGAGGGGAGGGGTTAGAAAGAGTCATGCTTCAAAGTGGAATTCTTCTAAGATCCATTGCTCGATTTTCGATAGACGCGAAATCCGGGGGCCATGGCACACTTTCTATATCTCCTCCGTTTACAAGGTAAAGCCGAACGTGTTCGCCACCACCTTTGGAGAGATAAAGAAAAATCAAAGATATGGTGATCAAAAGAATCATTCTTTATGAATCAAGTACCATTCAAACAAAGGGTGCATTGCCTCTTTGAGTGAAGAAGAGAGAGGGGCTTTAAGACCTCTTGTTCCTTTCTACTTGACGCTTCTTTTATTTTCCTTCCAAAGGTACGTCTTTTACCCCACGCCACGTATTATCCACTCGGCTCAAGCCGAGAGAGATAAAAAAAAATCAAAGATATGGTGGTAGCTTCTACTTGACATTTTTTATTTTTAGCACTTGCTTGCACTAAGGATCTAATCAGAGTCAAACATGGATTTGAAAAAAAAAAACCTTTCCCTTATTAGCCGGAGTACAACTGTACTCTTTTTTCTTTAGTAAAGGCGGATTAAGCCAAAAAATCTTTTTTTTTTTCGAACAGTCTCAACGTCCTCGTTAAGAGTCACTCTGTGAGACGTCTAGTAGTCTCTGAATTGGTCTTTGAATCCTAAGTCTCAGCCCCTTCCCGGCTTGCCTCGCTCTCAGGTTGGCCTTTCTACTTGACTAAGTAGTATTCCACTCGTGCAGTGGGTGTATGGGCTAGCCCATGGTGCGTTCAGGTATGATATACTCAACTTCTTCCTTAGTGGGTTTATCTATAACATCTGGTGGTGCCCTCGTGGGCACGTTCCTCTCTGGGGCGGTCTGGTCTAATCGAAGTCAACTGACTCACATGGAATACGGGGTTCGTTTTCACCGAGCTGGTTGCTTGAGTCTATAGGCTACCTTTCCTATCCGCTTTTTTACAAGGTCTACTTTCACACCGGGCTAAGTCTTTAGGTTGTTTAAGTATGTTTGGGCTAAGGTCGTTGCGCTCCTGCCACCTCTTGGCAAAGTAGGCTGATGGGCAAGCCCCCTCTTGTTGCAATGGTGTGGGGCATCAGAGGCTATTACCCCGTGGCCAACTCGAAGGGGCTGAAGTTCGACGCGAGCTTTTTGGTTGTTAAGTTATAGCGGGATCGAGCAACATCCAATAGCTCCAGTCCTTCTGGTTTGCACTAAAGTGGCTTAAGTAGCCCTCGAGGAGTCCGTTTATTCTCTCTGTCTGAGCTTTCAAAGATATACTGACCTACGGCATCTGATGGTCAGATGTCGTAGGTCAACTTCTAACATTACCGACATTTTAGGTTTTCATAAATTTCACATAAGATAAAAGCTCTTTTCATCATCAGAAACAACCAGATTTCCGACCTCTTGCATTACATTACCATAACGAAAAGAAAAAAGAATGAAAAAAAAAGAGATTGCGCTTGTGACTCAGGATGAACCTTATATATTTAATATAAGGCTCCAGAAAGAAAGGCAAGCAGTAGGCCTGGTTCACCAGGTTCTACCACTGCAGGGCCCAATCATAGTCAAAAGCGGAAAAGAGAGGATTTGCAAGAAAAAGTCGAATAGACTGACCTACGAGCATAAGAAAGAAGAGGAAATTGAATTATGTATGATGAGCTTGAGTCGAGTCACAAAAAGGGCTATGATGAGCCTTTTTAGAGTGACTTTCACGGTTATGATGAGCTTTCTTCTCCCTCTCCTATTTCCAAGATCGAATTCTAGTTTTTACTTATGTAGTGGAAACGCCCTACAATCTGAAGTGTTACGCTTCAGGCAAGAAATGTTCTTGGTGGATGCAGGACTTGGGGCCCCCAGAATTTGTATGCAAGATGAGCTTACAGGGGTGCCAATCAACCGAGCCTCCAGGTTTGAGGATAGGGTGGGATTCCTGGATTTAGTGGCCGGTGAATCACTGATCAAAAAGCAGATTTTGGAGAGATTCTTCATCGATCTAGTGGCTGGTGAATCACTGATCAAAGAGCGAGCAGCCGCCAGGTTTAATGATTTGGGGGGATCTACAGATGTAGTGGCTGGTGAACCGCTTCTTCTTCTTCCACGAAGATTCAGACAAAACCAAGCTTGGATGGAACTGAACAAGATTGAGCGAACGAAGGCAAAGATCAAAGGCTTTATTATTGAGAAAGTAAAAGGAGGTTATTTAGTAGCCATCGTAGGTTTCATTACTTTTCTTCCATTCCGCCGCGAAGGAAAAGGATATTGAATAATCAATTCACCGTTGAGAACATTAACCCCAAAAATAAGAATATTGTGGTCTTCTAACACAAAAAGAAGAATATTCTGGTCTTTGAAGGAATGAAAAAAAGGAGAGACTGGTAGAGCTCCTCTTTGTCAGCGGCATTCTACCTTCTATCTATCAACCATTTCATTATGGAACTTTCTCCCGACAACAATCATTTTTAAAATAATGTGCAATTCATAGCCCTCGATGATCGGCCAAATGCGATAGCAAATTTCTACGATCAAGTATCTAGAAACATAGATGCAACTGGTCTTCAGTTGCCACCAGCATGGACGTCGGTAAGAGAGCTTGCCTAACATGTCTAGCATGTTAATGATGAAGAACTTGTGACTATTCCTTATGTCATCCATCTCACAAATGAACTAGCCCGTGAGGACTTTCAAAGTGGATGTATATGGCAAGAATTTGTTGATGAGTTGGAATTGATTGTCCACAGTCCCCTTGATCAATTTGAAATAATTCCATTGATTCCTATGAAAATAGGAAACTTATATTTCTCATTCACAAATCCATCTTTGTTTATGCTACTAACTCTCAGTTTGGTCCTACTTTTGGTTTATTTTGTTACTAAAAAAATGAAAAAGAAGAAATAAAATGGCATGGGTTTCGGAGCCAAGCCGAAGCCTCCACCGCAGCTTCAATTAAAAAAAATAAAATTAGAAAGACCCCGATCCTTATTTTCGTTTTTTCTTTACTCTTTCTCATTATCATAGTAATTTTGATAAGAAGAAGAAGAAAAAAAAGTCTGATTCTATTTTTCATTTTTTGTTTCCTCCTTTCCCTTTTTAGTTGCCTTTTGAGATTCTTCATTATGGACTTTTTTTTGGCTTTTCTAGCACTCCCCACAGCTTTTATCTTATTTGTATCGTCGAATGAAAGTGATAATTCGACTAGAGAATCTGGATGTCTTCCTCGCCAGGAATCTGAATCTAGTTCGGAATCACTCTAAACTTTTAGAAACGTTATTGCCGCGGAGAATGAGGCGGAAATATATCTGCGTATAAGACTCTTGGAGAATGGTACGTACTATAATCTACCGCCTTAGAACACTCCGGGAGACTATGCTGCCCTTGTTCGCGAAAATACGCCACATTTATCTTTATCGCCGAATTGCAATTTTCGCTCGATTTTTTATCAAGAGTATTTCGAACTTCAAGTATTAGAGAGAAAGGGCCTTGTCCAAGACAAACTCCTTAACTTAATGCTTGAAGAAGAGAATCTTTCCTCGATTATTATATTAATAAATCCCCTTACTCAAACATAAGAAAGGAGGCTTATCACTTTCTTGAAGACAAGCTTCAGCCTGTTGGCGATCCACACTATGCTTTTCAGCGAAATCTTCTTGAGGGGAGTCTTCGCTTTTTTTTACAGGATTTGGATCAACGGGGTAAAGATTGCAGTGTTTACTAAGATTTTTTTAATTACTTTCTCAATTCTGATTGATTACCTTTTTTGATCCCATGCTTTCCGTCGGTCAACAACCAACTAAATCTATACTTCTTCACTACTCATACAGGCTTGATGGAGTGAAGCTGTATTGAGGGAATCGTTTTGTCTCAATCAATCAAGAATGTATCAACTGGATAAATTCACTTATTTCACACAATTCTTCTGGTCATGCCTTTTCCTCTTTACTTTCTATATTCCTATATGCAATGATGGAGATGGAGTACTTGGGATTAGCAGAATTCTAAAACTACGGAACCAACTGGTTTCACACCGAAAGAACAAGATCCGGAGCAACGACCCCAACAGTTTGGAAGATATCTTGAGAAATGGTTTTAGCACCGGTGTATCCTATATGTACTCAAGTTTATTCGAAGTATCCCAATGGTGTAACGCCGTCGACTTCTTTGGAAAAAGGAGGAAGATGACTTTAATCTCTTGTTTCGGAGAAATAAGTGGCTCAGGAGGAATGGAAAGAAACATATTCTATTTCATCTCTAAGTCCGTACATAGCAATCCTGGGTGGGTCATCACTTGTAGGAATGACATAATGCTAATCCATGTTCCACACGGCCAAGGAAGCATTGGTTTTTAATCTCACTATGACTTGGTTGTTCGAAAGAGCAATTAATTCGATCAGAATAGTGGAATGGAAGGCAGTAAAAGAATGAAATACTCCTTTCTTTTCCAATCGCCCCGCGAAGACAAATGCTCGAAAAGGTTCTCGAGATTCTCAATTGCTCTTTTTAGCGGGGAGGAATAGTGCGGGAAAGGGGCGAGACCAAGCCGAGCCACTAGTAGAGTAAGCCCTTCCCACGTGTCAAGTTGAATATGAATAAATGAATGCAGCCTCAACCAGAGAGATCCACCTGCGCCTTTGAGTTGAGGCCGCTGGCGGCGTAGAATGAAATAATCTGCGACCAGCAAGTTTTTCAAAAGTGAACTGAATGGAATTGTTACTTTCCAAAAATCTTGCTTCAAATCAAAGAAAGAAGGTCTATTTTCCCACGTAGTTCGTCGGTCAAACCAACGATTCTCTTCTCAAAGTAATAGAGAGAGTCTTTTTCTAGTTAGACTTCCATCAATGGAATGAAAGAACCATCCCTTCCTATTTCTTTGTTTGTCCTGTCAAATAGAAAGAAAATTAGACCCCAAAGAGCCCTTCTTTACTTTACTACTTTAGGGGTTGGGGGTGAAGGGGGGGTTTACATAGAACCGAGGCAAAGTGGTTTATGATTGAATCTCAGAGGCATTCTTATCATTTGGTTGATCTAAGTCCATGGCCTCTTTCGGGTTCACTCGAAGCTTTGGCAACAACCGTAGGAGGTGTGATGTACATGCACTCATTTCAAGGGGGTGCAACACTTCTCAGTTTGGGCCTCATATTTCTCCTATATACCATGTTCGTATGGTGGCGTGATATTCTACGTGAATCCACGTTCGAAGGACATCATACCAAAGTCATACAATTAGGACCTTGATATGGTTTTATTTTGTTTATCGTATCAGAGGTTATGTTCTTTTTTGGGCTTCTTCTCATTCTTCTTTGGCACCTACGGTAGAGATCGGAGGTATTTGGCCCCCAAAAGGGACTGCGGTTTTAGATCCTTGGGAAATCCCTTTTCTTAATACCCTTATTCCCCTTTCATCCGGAGCTGCCGTAAGTTGGGCTCATCATGCTATACTCGCGGGGAAGGAAAAACGAGCAGTTTACGCTTTAGTAGCTACCGTTTCACTGGCTCTAGTATTCACAGGCTTTCAAGGAATGGAATATTATCAAGCACCCTTCACTATTTAGGATAGTATTAATGGTTCTACCTTTTTCTTAGCAACTGGCTTTCATGGTTTTCATGTGATTATAGGTACTATTTTCTCGATCATATGTGATATTCACCAATATCTTGGTCATCCGACCAAGGAGCATCACGTTGGCTTTGAAGCAAATTTGCATGGTACCGGCATTTTGTAGATGTGGTTTGGTTATTCCTATTTGTCTCTATCTATTAGTGGGGAGGTATATGAAGGAAGGAATCAGTGGATTGAGGAATGAAAGCTCGAAGACAAAGAGAATCGGGCTTTTCCAAAGAATTACCATGACTTTCCCACTCCCTTTGATTATCATATACAAAAAGGTCTCTTCCACTTTCCTACCAAATCTCTCTCTATTCTGGCACATAAATGAAGGGGTCGAAGAGATTATGGCAGATCATGTTCACCAAGAAATGACCCAAAATTGGATCTTGGTCTATTTGAGATTGTTCCTTTTAATCAT